>JAGDYQ010000030.1:4311355-4595664 GCA_021962125.1 Bulinus truncatus | reverse complement strand
GGCTCATCATGCTGTTTGTCCAGGCCCCCGGCCAACTATAGCTCTCGCAGGGCCAAGTATGGCTCATCATGCTATTTGTCCAGGCCCCCGGCCAACTATAGCTCACAGGCCAAGTATGGCACATCATGCTTTGTCCAGGCCCCCGGCCAACTATAGCTCGCAGGCCAAGTCTGGCACATCATGCTGTTTGTCCAGCCCCAAGCCCTGCTCACATCTTGCATTGAATTTATATTATTTCATAAAAACTGCCCTTCCGTCTGCTCTTGGTCTGGTGTCAAATTTAAGAACCCATTGTGGCCCGTGTTTTGAAAGTTTGCACCTTTTTTTTTTTGCATTGCATTGCAACAGCTCTGAGTCTCATACATTACTATAAGTATTCCAAGTATGGATGAAAACCATATCCATCAAAATTAAATTTTGGATCAATTATATTATTTCAGAATCAATATTTCTTCAGCTGTTTGAACTGATTTAAATTGGATTGGTTAAAAAAACTTTAAATGGCAAGTAATTACTGGAATCACAAATGTAGCTAAACTAAATGAAATAAATCTCTTACATTCTTTATTTTGTTTAGTGACTCATGAAATGTAAGCCAGAAATCAAAAAGCTAGTTAAGGCCAAAAGTAAACTTTGGTACATGTCTAAATTAACAATCATGCATAGAGTCTCCAGATAGTACTTTGTTAATATGTTGTTCTTGAACTAATTATTTTCAAACTGCTGTTAAGGCTTCAGCTCGTTTATAGTTTTAGGCCCAACAGTTAGTAGAGATGTTTCTGAAGTTTCAGGCCCAACAGTTAGTAGAGATGTTTCAGTTTTAGGCCCAACAGTTAGTAGAGATGTTTCAGTTTCAGGCCCAACAGTTAGTAGAGATGTTTCAGTTTCAGGCCCAACAGTTAGTAGAGATGTTTCAGTTTCAGGCCCAACAGTTAGGTAGTTCTTCAGTTTCAGGCCCAACAGTTAGTAGAGATGTTTCAGTTTCAGGCCCAACAGTTAGTAGAGATGTTTCAGTTTCAGGCCCAACAGTTAGTAGAGATGTTTCAGTTTCAGGCCCAACGGTCAGTAGAGATGTTTCAGTTTCAGGCCCAACGGTCAGTAGAGAAGTTTCAGTTTCAGGCCCAACGGTCAGTAGAGATGTTTCAGTTTCAGGCCCAACAGTCAGTAGAGATCTAATTTTATTTATTTTTTTCATTGAAGGGAGTGCTTGATGGTGACAGTTACAGACCTTGTATTGACCTACCCGCTGACCCTCAGGATGACCGCAATGATGTGTTTGACGATGGGTCCACTTCGGCCATTAACGTGTTCAACCTGGCTCTAGAAGGAGAAGACAGGTCAGTTTGAACATCTAACCATTGTTACTTCCATATGGTCATCACAACTCACTATCGCTGGACCATTACAAATGGTACAGTGAAGAAATCCATATATAAATTGTGTAGATCTATGCCGTTATGAAATAAGACAATCTGTCTATTTTTAGTTTTGTTTCTCCGACAACCCCTAATGTATTTCAGTTTTTCCAAATAAACTCAAGCATTGATACGAAAATATAAAAATCTCAGATTTCAGATCATCCTATCCGCCATTTAAATTTTTTTTTCTTTTTTGTCATTCTATCAGTTTTCATTTTTAAAAGCTTCGTCAGATTTCAAAATAAATAAATAAAATGCCGGTTACAATTTTTTATGTGAAATAATTACTGAATCATGTTAAAGTCTGATTCTTTTACAATACACCTTCCTCACATAACAGTTGGCAGGGAAAAAATAGAAAAATTGAAAGGCTGCAAGTGATGAAATGATATGTCCTAAAATATAGGTCACAGAATTGAGTCTGTAGGAATATGAAAGATACTTGAGACACGCTAAAAAGCAATAGTTTTACAAATATATTTTTTTTCCTTTTGATTTGGATGATGAGCAATATTTGCAGCATTAGGGAAAAAACATGTTGATATTTAATTGTGTCAGTATAAAATGTTGGAATTAAATTAACATTTGTTTTAAAAAGAAAAAAATCCAAAAAATGATTTTGACATTTTAGGGAATGTTGACAAATGAGTCAAGAATGAAATTTAATGTTGGTAATTGGTATAATAGAAATAAATGTTCGCTGTCTTGGATCGAAAGGAGTTAGATAAGTAGAAAATAAAATGAAAATTAATCTTTGCCTTTGAAAGTTTTTAATTAACTAATGTTTCCATTTGTAAAATCATATGACAGCATAATTAGTTTTAGGATGAATGTGTTGCTTCTATTTTAGAATTTATTTAAAAGTGCAAACATCCCATAATGCAATTCAGAATTATCAATAAATTATACTAAAGATTCCTTTAAAAGTATAAAAATAATATAACTGAGTTGAGAAACAAAACAAAAAAATCATTGTAAAATGCTTTACATTGCAGGACTCCTCAACCATTTTGCCTTCTGGATGAGGCCTTAAACTTCTCTGTCCATGCCAAAGGACAAAACTGACTGCTCTATACCCATGGAAGCCAACATCTGTGACCCTGTCCAGCGTAGCGCGTGAGGGAGGTGGCGTCCTGCTGCTGCAGCAATGTCAGCATTCGCCCTTCCCACAGTCTGGGAAAGTGACCCTGCTTCCATTCTCCACGTTGAAAGAGATTGAGGCCGCCCTGAAACAGCAAATGAAATTAAAGGTGAAGAAGGAAGAGGCTGTGAGCCATGAGAGTTCTCAAACTGAGACCAGCTCTTCTTTTGTTCCTTTGTTGATAAAACAAGAACAGACCAGGCCTTCTGGGGACGGCACTTCTTCAGACGTCCAGCCAGGCTCTAAAAGTCCATCTTCCGGTCTATCGGCACTATCGGTCAAGCAGAAATCGCCAAAGTTGGGCTCTTCGGCTGGGTATTCGACATCTTCGATACTGCCTTCAATGTTCATGCCATCTGTGTCTCTAAACAGCAATCCTGGTCTGCCAAAACTGCAGAAATCTCAGGCCTGGTCATCAGGGTCATCATCTTTGTCATCACTGGATCAGCAGGTGAGTAAGAAAACCTCAGGAGCAACCTAGCCCCACCAACAACATTCAGCCCATCAGAGCCAGCACAACAAACTGCAGCACCACCCCCGCTGCACCAACGCTCTCACTGTGACTCCTCCATGATGGCATTGAAAACTTCCAGCTCCATTAAAGAAAACCGCAGCCAGGTCGGCAGCAACCCTTCCAGAAAATCCAAAAAGGAGGATAGCGACAACCCATGGCTAAACGCTCCCATGCCTTCTTCTGACGACAGCTCCAGCAGTCCTTTCACACCAGCATAGATTGTTTTGATTCGGATAACTCGATGTAATGGATAAATGCCGTCATCAAACACATTTCAACACTGCCTTAAGCTCCTCATGTGTAAAAACGCCTCAGCTGAAATTTTAAGAAATATATATCTATATCTTTGAGCTGAACATACTATGGCAGGCTGTCCACAGCCGGTGTTTAATTTCAAAAAATAACAACTGACATACCAATACATTGTATTATACTCAGTGTATAATGTAGTTGAATATTATTATTAATGTGTGTTAGTCAATGGTAAACTGTGTGTGTGTTAGCCAGTGGCGAATGGATATGATTTTATTACAACTGACACCAACCAGTTTGTTTGTATTTATGTATAAATATTTTTTTGCTTTAGTCCTAAGATTTTATTAATACCTGTTGTTATCACTTGTTCAGCAGTCCAAAGTCGAACAGTAGAATTTTCTTTTGTGTGCCAGGCACACTTTCGCATCATTTAATTTGTTTTAACTTCATTATTGTAAAAATTTCATCCGTCTGTGTGCCATTATGCCCCCTGCTTGTATTTGATAAGAAATTACTCCGAGATTGTGACATTTTTATTTCTTTGTTTCTCCATTCGGGGCAAAAATGTCATTATAATTGGAGGGGCGGTAGAGTAAACCAGAAACTAGCCTGTGACTTTTTAGTGTGACACTTTTTGTCCTGATGTTGTAAAAGTGGTGTCAGTATGGACAACATAATTCAGGTAATTTCTGGGTTTTTTCCCCCCTAAAAAAATTTCCTTGAGACATATTGAGCTAATTAAAAGTTAATCATGCTTTTCCTGTTTAGCTGTATGTCACGTTTCTTTTTTTAATTTTATACCCATGTTACTTTATAGTTCTCACAAGACTTGACCTGACATTGTGATGAATTTTCTTTCATTCTGCTCTGGTAACTAGACTCGTTGCCTATCTATCTACCCATTGGCTCATTTTAAAATGTATATATGTCTGCCCGGTTCATCAAAATGAGAGAATCAGTAGTTCCACGATTTCCCCGGTTCATCAAAATGAGTGAATCAGTAGTTCCAAGATTCCCCGGTTCATCAAAATTGAGTGAATCCAGTTAGTTTCATGATCCCCCGGTCCCAAAAATTGCTTTCAGTAAATCCAGGTGTATACCCCCTCATCAAAATGAGTGAATCAGTAGTTCCAAGATTCATGTTTCTTGTTGTGCTTTTTTTTTCCAAGCTAAGAACAAAATAGAAACCTGTGAATCGCCAACTTTCTCGAGAAATGTTCTGGTCCACTTATCTAGAATTATTCTGGTCCATACTAACATTGTGATGCCTAATTTTAACAAAAATAAAAATAGTATTTTCATTTCATGTTGTATACAACCGTGATCATTTCTCGATAAAATGTGTTTTGTTGTCCCTAATTAAAGTAGAAAAATCGAAACAAAAATGGACATTGCAAAATTCCAAGTCGACTGATTCCCAGCTTAACTCTTTTATTCTTCATTCTACAATGTTTTTTTTTTCAGGCCTTCAAATTAACTTCATATTTTTGTACATTTTGAGTGAGAACAGTGACCGATGGTCTCTACATCGTGTGGGTATAAATGTGATTATGGTCTTTAATTTTATACTATGTACTTCTCATTGTTTCACCCAGCTGGCTTTGTTTCTGGGACAACACCGGTACTCCAATAATACCTGTATTATACTAATACCTGTATTATACTCAGATGTCAAACTGAGACAAACGTTTGTACATTTATAAACAAGTTTGTACATTTATAAACAAGTTTGTATTTTATTCATATTTTGTCAACTCACATTGGATTCTTCTTTTATGCTGACATGGGAGAAAAAAAGTATTTCTTTTTTCATGGTTAGCTTGGTTGAATTCTATCTTCAATTATACATTTATTGGTATCTGGATATTTATAATCATAAATTTGATTTTTTTTTTTTTAACGTGCATCTATAAATTTCGTTTAAAACTCAGAATTCTATGAAGTGACTACTGTGTTCTGTGGAGAGCTTCAACTTCATAGTAATTGTTGTTGTCTTCTGATAACTTTTCTCAGCTCAGATCATTGGGTGAAAATGTTTTAACTATAGAACTTGTCCCTTCTTTTGTACTATTGGTAAGAGAAAAAAAAAAATTGAAAAGTTTCCAAATAATGTAGAACACATTTACATGTATTTGTGTTTGTTTTGTTTGAGCTAGTTTCAGCCTGGCTGACCGTTTGACACGTTTACTTTGTGATTCATATGTTCTTTGAACATAGTCGAATACTCCAGTGATTAGATCTGTGATCACAACACAAAAAAGAAACTTTGTAACGCCAGAAAATTTTCGAATGTATTTATCAAAACCCATTTTAATACTTGGATTTATTTCTGTTGTACTTTTTGTTTTAAAGATACTGTTTGTAAATATACATTTAAATGATCTTATCGCACTTGGGTACATTTTATCACCATACTTGATGATACTTGATGAAACTTCATGATACTTGATGATACTTCAGTGATACTTAATGAAATGATTACTAAATAAGAGAAATTTATCAACTGTTGTGATGCTAGATTTGTTCGTCTCACACATTGTGATTTTATTAAGTGGTTATTTGGAGTGATACTTTCTTATCTACCGTAAATGTACAGAAGATTTAAAATCTGTTTTTTTTTTTATTTTATTTATTTTTCAACAATTTAACTCTTTGAAAACTAAAAGTAAAATTTATTACCCAGTTATGGGCACTATTTTTGGTCTTTTATTGATTTTATAAGCATTGATGGCACTAGAACTAATTTTTTACATGTAAATTGATTGAAACTATTGGTTCACATGAAATTGGTGATATGTAATCAGCACTCACATATATTATTCATTTTTTAGTACAAAAATATTTTTTTTAGCTCCTGACAGAACAAAGCAAATGTTGGTTTTTTAATGACAACACAGGTGGGCCTATGGTTTATGACCAAATTATTCATTGTTTTTTTTTTTTTCAGTATGTCTCTTCCTTATTTTTTTATCTTTTAGACTGAGAATGTATTATCTAATCTGAAATTTTTTTACATTCACACGATTATGTCCACAAATTGTCGTAATATATGACTCTTCTTCATCGTCTCATTCCTTGTATCTGGAGATTGAATTTAGTAAAGGGAAAACTTTTGTTTCAGATTTGGCCTACAAGTTTATCTGTCGTCATTATATTTAGAGTGCTCTTGAAAGAAGAACAATGAAAATACATTGGAGAACTCAACTGTATAAATTGATATGTACATTTTGTTCATGGACAATTTTATGTGTTTACATTTTCTTGCATTGTTTTATTACATTACCTTGTAACCATTGGGCTGTCAGTTTTCACAAGTCTTTATGTCGCTGATCATTCTCCAACACTTTTCATCATGTAAAGATTTGAATGTGAAATGAAGCAAAAATGAAATGAAATAAGTCTGGCAGAAAAAAAAAAAAAAAATGTGTCGTCACTGGTGACATATTTGTAGATCTTATATAATCCAGGTTGTTTTTACAACAGAATTTATTGACTGGAATGGAACATAATATTCAAGTATCTAAAATTCTAATAATTTGTCTGACTTTTTTTTTTTATGATTAATTTTTTTTTATAATTCAGCTATACCCTTTAATATTGTTGACAAGCTCAAACTATAATAATGTCATCCACTGTATTCCGTCATGGTTAACATTGACGCCATAATGAATAATGTCATCTACTGTATTCTGTCATGTTTGACAGTGATGCCAATATGTTGTATTTCACCAATAATGATGTTGTATTCCAACATTTTTTTTTTATTATTAGAAGTCCTGAGGACTTAATTGTGTAATTTGTTTTTGGATTCATTTATTTAGGCTGAGGCCTCAATGAAGTTTATTCTCTACTACATGTTTTTTTTTTTAAATCTCAGTTATTGAGCTGTCTGAAAAGTCAATAACAATTTGTTAACGTAAAGTTATCTGTGTGAAAGTTTTGCTACAGCCATGCTAGTGTCATAAGGCTCTTAAAATGCTTTTGTTTGCTGTATTAAAATGTTGCTGTAAAATTTCTCTTTCATAGCTGGTCACATTCAGTTGATTTTGTTGTTACGTATTGATATACCTGTATACATACACATATACCATACATGAACTTTATAAAACTGTAACTTTTGACACTGTAACCTTTGACTGTGCCATACTGTGGACATTTATGATGGTCTGTAACTTTTATTTAATTCTTGACTCTGTTTGTTTTTCGGTTATTTTTTTTCATGTAATCTGCAGAACGTCTCTTCTAATACAAATTAAATTTTACTCCCTTGTGAAGAATTAGATTCTGTTGATTGGGTAATAATTTTTTTTTAGTTTTAAAATGTGATTGTTTTAATTCTTGCAAACATTTGGCTGCGTTCAGTTTTTACTGAAGGTATTATTCTCTTTGCTACTATAAAAAAAAAAAGTAATTTACTCAAGTGTAGTATTAAAAAACTAGAAATTATTTATTAGTTAACGAGATAATGAAATGTTTCCCCATATAACCAAAAAAGTCAAACTTTTTTTTAAAAAATCATGGCGTCCTAAATGTAACATTTTTATTGGACGTTTTATTTTACATTTTTAAAAATTGTCCGTTTTGTTTTAGTGCCAATAAAAGATTTTATTTTTTCGTTATTAAGTCTGTGTCAGACAATTATTGTCTTCAAGCTTTTAGTCTCCATGAACTGGTCCAATTTTGTATTCATCCATTAATAATGAGAACTATTATATCATGTTCATCCTGTCAAATGTTTCATTGTATGATTGTTGTATGGTAATACTGTTACATTATCACTTGTGTTCAAGTCGACGTATAGGTTAGAGATTGATGTGGCCATCTGGTGGTTTTTTTTTTTTTAGTTCTATCCATGTACAAGGACCAGGTCCGCCAGCCTTCATCGACTGTTTTCACTTTTTGATTTGTTTCGTTTTTTTTTTTAATTGTACTTTTTTTTTTGTTTCACAATTCCATCTTTTATCTTGTTGACTGAAAATTACGTCTTTAGGAGTTTATAATTTGTCATAGCGCTTGAAGTGATATTTGTATAGTCCACTGTATGGAGTAAGGAGGTGCATTACATGAAAAATGTCTGCAGTAGGGGGGGAAGGTGGGGGTATTTGCTGTAACATATTGTTATTACTGAGATGACCTGTGGTAGCCATGTCCTTAGTCTACATACTACAGATCTGTAAATAGACAAGTGGATTGACTGTTTTTTACAGAGTATATTTAGGTCTCTGATTTTTATTTAATAAACAGGTGCATAATGGAATAAAAATAAAAGAACATACCAGCCATAATGAAATTTGCAACAACCAATATTACCTCATGTTTTTTTTTTCCCCCCCATTTAAAGTTTTTTAGTTTGTATTTCTAAAGCTCTTTTAATAAGCTCATTTTCTTACTTTTTATTCAATACGAAAAAAAAACAACACAAGCTTTCATATTTTCTTCCCTGGTCGTGGGAAGAAATTAGTTATAAAAAAAAATGGAATCGTAGAAAATAAATTTTCTATTCGTTGAAACAAAAAAGGTCACTAAGAACATAAAAAGATTTTTAAATGTTGAACATAACTTTACATATTAATAATTTTACATATGGTCACTTCCTAAAAACAGCTTAAAAAGATAATTAAATGTTCCACGTACATTTTTTTTTCTTTATTCTTTTTTTTATGTATGATCATCATTAGATTTTTTGCAAATTTTAACCGTTGGTTGCTCTGAAATTTCAGAAAACAAATACTTTAGTAGTTGGTTTTTATAGCTGGCTTGCAGCAGTGTTAGCCTATGTTCAAAGGTACTGTTAGAGTAATAGGGGGGAAAGTTCCACCCTACTGAAAAAGTTTGTGGAACACAAGGTGATGTGCTCAGATCGCACTGCTTTTCTTATATGTGTCAGTCCCAATTATTTTGCCATTTTGTTTTGTGGATTAAAAGCTCTCAAATAGTAAGCACTTTGGTTTGTTTTAGTTTTTTTAAATGTCAGTATATATTTTCATTCATCGCCAGCATCATCATTTCTAACACATCAACATTCAGTCACAGTTCTTTATAGAAATTCTGTGCCTTAAATGACATGCAGTAATTCCTCAGCGCTTCGACCTTCTCGGTTTTTTAATTTTTTTACATTGATTTGATGACGGGTGGTCGTGCAGTGTCGAGCACTCGACTGTCAACCAAAGAGTCCCGGGTTCTGACCTCAATAAGAACCTTAGGATTTTTTCAGGTCCTGGTGTAAGTCCCCAAGTCCACCCAGCTTTAAATGGGTACCTGACTTTAAGTTGTAGGAGTAAAGGCGGCTGGGCGTTATGCTAACCACACAGTCCCTTTATATGCTGAGATTACTGAAACAGATAAATTCTACACTTCATCTGCCCTGATCAGTCCTTAGGGGCTTAAGGGAACTTTACTTTTTTCATAAATTTTAGACAGTTATCTGTTCCATTCTTTAATTATGTTATTTGTAATGTCTAATGTTTTGTCTAATATATTTAGTATTACAGGTGATAATGGATGTTATTTCATGTATAGTGGGCTCTACTAATGTTACAAAAACACTAATTAGAAAGTTGATAAAGGGTTGGTATTTATCCATCATACTCTGACCATTGTAGATCTCTTAGTGGAACTTTTTACCGATTTCATTTGGATATTTGAATAAAGCGGGTACATTTTGGGCAGTCCATCCTTTAATGTCCACAATCCAATTCTTTCTCAGGTGGCCTCTCTTCAGCAGTCCTTCAAAGGTTCCTTGCATTACAATTATGTAATGTCAAGCAGTGCCGAACCTAGGGATTAGGGGGCGGGGGGGGGGGGGGAGCTTGGCCTCCTTGGGGGCCCCTGCATTTTGACATTCGACACCATGACATGAGATAATGTACTTAATATTTTTTTTTTTAAATTTCAGGGGGGGGGGGGCACCTCAAGCTGGGGCCTGGGGGGGACTTTCGCATTTGGAACCCCCCCCCCCCCCAGTTACCCCTCTGATGTCTAGTAAGTACTTATTTCACCCAATAATTTTAGTATTAACCCTATAGTATTTTTCTCACCCCTTGACCAATGGGATAAATTACTCACATACGTAATCAAGAAAACAATGTGAAAGCTAATGTTGATAACATTAAATTTATTATAATCAGCTGCAGTGACTAATGTACTCAACCTCGTCTTTCACTACAGCGTTGGGGGGGAGAATGTTCTGCAATGGCAAACTGGAAAAATGATTTCGCAGGTGCTCTAGCCCACGCCTGGAAGCTTCGTGAAGTTTTCTTTCAGCTTGCAGCTCCAGGGTCAGATCCTGGATGACTTCCTGCAAGTCGCCGACCTCCATCTCAAACTTGGCCGACACATTTTTCTCCACCAGTTGTTTCTCTCGAGCCAGATTCTGATCTGCCTCTGAAAGTCTCGACTCCAAATTCTGACGAGTGAGTCTCTCTTTGTCTAACTCTATGTGAGCATGTTTGGCCTCATTTAGAGCTTTAACCTATAAAAGAAGATGACAACATTTTTTTAAGGTCAAAACAAATGCTTGCAAAAAAAAAATTCATATAGAAATACAACATAAACAAACATATAGAAATACAACATAAACAAACATATAGAAATACAACATAAACAAACATATAGAAATACAACATAAACAAACATATAGAAACCAAACCTTTGATAAAAAGTTTACAAAAATTATTTTCTTTCATAGATTGAGGCTGTCAGCCTAGGATTCGGATTCAGCTTAAAACTAAATATCATTTAACAGATAAAATCAATATCCGTCTGTATTAATAAAGTGCACAGATCATAATGTACAGCTTTTTATGCCTGCATTTACCTTGAATTACCATCAGTGGATTATTGCTTACCTCATTAAAGACTCAAATCAAAACATTAGAGAGGTTGAATCAAAAGATCACAAAACCACCTTATCAGTTGAAATAATTTACACCAAGAATATTTTTTTTCACATTAATTCTATTTTTGCAAAAGAAATAAATATAATTTCATTGAAATAGATTTGAAAGATTTCTTTCTCCCTTTTTTAAAAATTCCCATATTTAATGTTGTTGGCATTATTTTTTAAAATACAAACATGGTCATGCAACAGCCGAGTTAAAAAAAAATGTATAGTACAGGATTTTACTGTTTTATAAAGTCTCCAACCTCTTCAAAATTTTATCAGTGATACAGAAATATCTCTTTTAAAAATTCTTTAATGTTTTTTTCTTGAAGGAGAAAAACAAAAATTTACCTCATAATTTGAGACATGCTTAATAATCAATATTTGCTCGTTTCAAAACAATCTTTCAAATATTATGTTTCTTGGCTGCTTATCAAAATTGTACAGAGAGAGAAGAAAAAACAGTTCAGCACACTGGTTAGTATGCCTGATTTATAAAAGTTTTATTTTACTTACGGGTGTTACATATTGATTCTTAATTCAATTAACTCTTAAGCTTACTTTTTCAGCTTCCACATCATGCCAGATTTCAGTCAAGGCCGCGAGTTTGACCTCGAGAACAGCCAGGTCCTTTTGCAAACTGTTTCTGTGTATCACCAGTCGATGATTGGACTTGGTTGCCTCAGACAATTTAGATTTCAAAACTTCAATTTCATGTTCTTGCTTTGACACTTTCTTTTCTAGTTGGCTACTGTGTGCTTTCTGTTCTCTCAAAGCAACCTCCAGTTTTGTGATTTCACCTGTAAATTAATGATAAAATTTTTTTAAAGTCTGACAGCAAGTAATATGTAAGGAGAAATGTGTGTGCATTTAAAATTACGATTGACATAAACTGGCTACAAGGATGGAGCTGAGTACCTAATGTAGCAAGGGACATTTCAGAATTAACCATTGTAGACTTGTTCATTTGCTAAAATAATCAATACATATTTTTCACTGAGAAAAAAAAAATTAGACCCAGAATTTATTTAATTCCATGCTTTTAAATGCATAAAATGCATACACTAAAGTATGTTGCTTTACAAGCTTCTAACAGTTTTCATGTTCTAATTTATCCAACATTTGGCTTCAGATGTGACAAAATTTACTGTTCACTTTTGTATATAATTACCTTTTGCAGATTTATAAACCTTTCGGAGCGTCTCCAGCTCCTCTGTATTCCAAATGCTTGACTCCCTTGGATTAATCTGACTGTCTAATGCTTGTTCTGTAAGGAATATAATTACGTCTCTAGACTTAGTGAATTATTTATCAAGTTTTACTGGTAAGTTAAAAGGAAAATACAATATGCAAATGGATTAATTACTGAATAGAAAAAAATTTCAACTAATTACGTTTTTTTTCTTCCACTAATTCTTCCTTCTCCTTTTCAACTTCGGTGAGTCTTTGATGAACTCTTTCAAATACTTCGCGAATTGTTTCTGGATCGAGAATGGGGACACGCTTGATCTTGCTTTTTTCCGTTCCAGTGCCATGCTTTGCAGCATCAACTATTGCGTCAAAATCATAAATTGGTGCAAACAGCTCTTTGACCCAATCCCCTGGTGCAGTTTTGTTTCCCATATCAACTGGAATGGCTACTGAATCTTTTTCATTATCCATCTCCGATAACAAAAACCTGTGATATAATCTCTGAAACAAATAGATTTGACAATGTTCAGTAATATATTTGGGAAAATAAATGTAATACCTCCAAATCCAAAAATTATCCATTCCGGAAACCAATTCGTTTTTTAATTTATAAAATTCCAAGGCAATTTTTCTCCCTTTCAAAATTAAAGAAGTTTGATCACCAGTGCCGAACCTATGGATTTGGGGGACAAGTGGGCTTGGCCTCTTTGGGGGCCCCTGCATTTTGACATTCAACACCATGACATGTGATAATGTACTTAATATTTATTGTAAACAAAAATTTTGGGGGGCCCGGAGGATCTTTCGAATTTGGAACCCCCCCCCCCCCCCCCCAGGTACGCCTGTATGGATCAGTC
The DNA here is from genome assembly GCA_021962125.1 of Bulinus truncatus. Lineage (NCBI taxonomy): Eukaryota > Metazoa > Mollusca > Gastropoda > Planorbidae > Bulinus > Bulinus truncatus. Next base: position 4,582,406 of record JAGDYQ010000030.1, on the reverse strand, counting down.
CCTGGCATAAACAAAATTGAAGAAATGATTTGAATAAAACATAGTCTTAATTCTATAGCTCAATGTTAATAAAATGTATATACTATCAATATCATAACTAACTTTATTTATTTTGAAATGATAAAGCATTAAATCAATAAATGTATTACATTTCAAAAGAATTGATGATAGTGCAGATGAGAATTTAAATTTGTAAGTCATGCATAATACTGTCTCCGGGGCTTTCAATAAAAAAACTAATTCACTCAGTGTTATTTCAGACATGAATATCTGTCTCCGTGTTACATACTAAGAAGTTATTAATTTAGTTAATGTTTGTATCAACTTTAGACTACACAACATTTCCACTTCGTCTCTTGAACAATAAGCATCATAACAACCGAGCAAAACGGAAATCACGTCTCAAAATAATTATTTCGCCTTTTTATTTTCTTCTCTGAGCTATGAAATTATTTCGCAGTTTTAAAGTTCCACATTATGATTAATAAAGTTAGTATTCGGCATAAAAGATTGATAAAATGAAGTAGTTGTCTGTTGTTGCTTTATGTTTTCAATAAACTGCGTTCCGAAAAAAATATTAAATTGAAATCGCGTAGATCGCTCAGCAGGGTTTATTAGACAGATTTCATTGCATGTTTATAAAAAAAAATGGTTTATAAAATTGCGCGAAGCGTGATTAATAGATTAATATTGCTCTGTAGCCCCTATAGGCCATGACAGAGGTAGCAGGGGTAGTCTTAGCAGTACTCTGAACAACTGTGACAATGAGCTCCCACCCCCTCCACTCCCCCGATTTCTCAGAAATATAAATAAAAATACATTTTGTAAACGATGGGGGCCTCCGATACTTAGGGAAGGTGGGGGTCCTGCCTGATGTTTTTCTCGATATAAACGCACGATGCGTATTATAAATTATTTCCCTTTAAGTGGGCTGTGACAGTTTCCAAAATGCACGATGCAGCCTAAAGATGTTTACCGGTGGCACACCGTGGGTGTATGTTTAAATACATTGTCCATGGGGGCGCCACCGTCAAATCTTTGCCATACCTCAGAACGTGTGGGGGGGGGGGGGGAGAGAGAACACAATAAAGACGACCGTTTCGTGAAGACTTCTTTTTCACTGATGCATGACGGCAGGCGATCAACGAGAGGTCATTAGATGATATGAAACTTGAAATGAACTTTAACCTCACGTAGACCAGCGTACAATATGGCAAGTCTATGTACTACTGTGAATATTCTAACGTGCATTGTTTGGTCAAAGTAAGCATCCGTACAAACGATAAGTGGGCGTGGCAGGCAGTAGTCACAGCGTGATATGAAACTTGTTATGAACTCTGGCCTCAATAGGCTCTCTGTGGCAACAGTTTTGCATTACATGTAGGCCTACTACTATTACATTTCTAGACTTGCATTGTTAGGTAAAAAATAGCCCGGGGATGGGGCAGGCAGTGCTGACACGTACATATGGGCTGCAGCCGTACTAACGCCCTAACTTCCCTAAAATCCCCCACCCTTGTAATATATTTCTCTATACACCCCCTCTCCCCACCCTTGTAATACCTTACATCATTTCCAACTTACTTTGTTACGCCAGGGCCGTAGTCAGAGATTCAAGGGCTCTTGACGAACTGCTGTGGTAAAAACTGCTCTGACCATCCTTTCCACGAATTTAGCAGGAAAAAAAATGGATCTCCGAAAGCAACAGGCCCCTGAATGCTCGGAGCCCCTGTCACATATTCCGTTGGCCTCCCTCTTGTGGTGACCCTGGTCACATGACACTTCTATGCAACTGTAAAATTCTTAAGCGAACCCCGCTCCCCTTGTGTAGTATCAGGAGAGCCGCATTAGGGGGCAACCAGACCAAATGTCATATCCCCCCCATCCATAAAGGGGCCCCGTGGATGCAGCAGTCTGGTTTAAAATAACTAATGGGAGTGTGAGATCAGCAGGGGCCCCAGTTGGCAAAGATCGGTATGGCCCCAAGACTATTTATAGATGGCGGATCAGTAGAAGGTTGGTTGTTGAACTCTGGACGAGTTCATTATAGAATCGCTCTTCTTAACATTCAACCCTCAGCAGTATGCTGAAACGAATGTTTAAGTTTGTTACAGTGAGAAAAACCTGCGAGCTAGGGGCCTCATCCGATGCGAGGTCTGGGGCAATCGCCCCATTTGTCCCAATATAATTCTGTTACTGCCCTTCACCATACACTTGTATCGGGCGTAAGCGGCACGTCGGCAGTGGCGTAGCAAGGGGGGCATCATGCCCCGGGCGCTGCTCACAAAGGGGCGCCAAATGGTATATTTTACATGTAATATTATAGGGTTTTCGAATGGGGGGGGGCGCTAAAAAGGTATTGTGAGTTTAGCTCGCTACGCCACTGTACGTTTGGATAAACATTGCATCAAAGGGTGTCAATTTATGCACGCGTAGGCGTTAAGATAAAACAAAATAAAATGCATTTCTACTACTGGAAATCGTTCAAGTATTTAGACTAAGATTGTTTCATTAATTTTTCCTGGCAGATTTATTTTGATTACTTGGGAATAAAACATTGCGAATCCAAGATACATTTTTTTAAAGTCATAGATTGTCTAAGACTGAACAAAACTGTTTAAGTGATTGGAAGTATATATATATTTATTTCCCCACGAAGACACCTGTGCTACAACTAAAGAAGCGAGTGTATTTTAAGAAGGGGGGGGGGGGGACGAGCTCGCCAAAACACATGAACGTGTTGTGAGTGAGGTGCTCATCGCGTGGTCTATCTGTAAGGCTCCGTGTTATTTTTAAGAACACCGCCCACATGACTTCAAGCAATCTGTTTCATTGGACGCAGTCGTACTTCCTTTCGTGGTTATTGCGGTGACGTCTGTGACCCTAACGGATTACAATGGGAGAAAGTAGAGGTAAATAAAATATATTTGCTAATTAATTTGTGTAGAAATACTGTAATAGAGTTTGCAGAGCTAAGAATCGTTTAAGGTTAAATTCAAGCAGTGAGATAGATATGCAAATGCACTTTTTCGTTCCTGAGGTGAGCATAGAACATGAAGCCATTTACTTTCGTTTACCGTGTCAGTAGTGTGTATCGCACATCCCACATACCTGATATGTACTGATTAGTAAAGTATTTTGTAGTGGAACTATGTTTCACTTTAAATTTAGCTATTCAACATTGTCTGATACAGAATGGCCATTGAAATAGCTGCACGTTTAAAATAGATATAATTGAAAAATGTTCAACTGTTCAAATGTTCAATTTCTCAACTATTTTTTCTTGTGGTACTAATAATAGTCTATACTAGACTAGACACAAGTATTGTTACGGGAAGGGGAGACGTATGGAAGTTAAAGTGTTGAGTAAGCGAAATTTGAATTCCTGTTATTATGGAATAAAAATTTATTTCCTGAAAGATGTGAAGATTATTTACCATATTTGATCTGTCATACTACTCATACTAGGTACTTCAGTGAAAAAAGTGAAATTCAAAATTCATTAAAATGGCTGATACCCTATTAAAGAGCTCACTAAACCATTTCCAAAACAGCAAAGATTATCTCTCTGGCTCAAATAGAAGCGAAGTTATGACATTTTTAGTGTTGGAAAAAACATGGGGGAAAATGGTCAAAATTAGTGACCAAAATTTTCAATTTTTGCACTAAAAAGCTAATACTTTTGAACTGTTTGAGATATTGAGATGAAATTTGAGTATGTTATAGATTAATATGTTTTTTATTTATTAAATAAATACAAGACTCTTTCTTTTAAAAATAAAGTGGGCATTGGACTTATGGTTTATTGGGGGTGCTTCTAAATTTTACTTGTTTACCAACTAAAAAGATAACTGTATAATAAAGTAAAATTCTTATGTATTTTTATGAATTTATGTTATATCTTGATATTTATTATTATTTTAGAGACAAAAAGCTATATCTAATAAAGAAATCTTTACTAAAATAAGATATCTTTGAAGTGGACTCGGCTCTTACAAATTGCTATTTTCAATTTTTCCTCTAAAATGCTTAGTATAATTATATTATTTTCTGCATCTTTTTGAAACATAGAGAATTAATTATATATTGTTTAATTATATATATGATTAATTTTAGCTTTTAAAAAATCATGCATTGAAAAAAATTAGCTGATTAGAATGTGTGTGTGGAGGAGTAGTTGTTGGTGGCCCTTTCGATAAAGCAACTTCCAGCAAATATAATTTAATTTTATGAATATTTAATGCTTAAGTGTTTTATTTATAATTATTTATATTTTTCATTTATTTTTTTCCTTTTATTTTATTTTTATTTATATTTAAATAACTTTTATCAGATATTCTAGGTCTATTTACAAACTTATTTGAACAAACACAAAAAAATTATTGAATATAAAAATGATGGTTTTCAACTGAGTTTTTATTATAATTAAAACACATTTAATTTAACAATATGAAAATCTAAAAGTAAGCTTTAACAAAAATAGGGAAATATTAATCCGCCTTTTACCCACATGGTTGCCTCATCAGTGAGCACTATAGAATTAGCTGACCCCACCACACAACTAACCCATCCTGCTCTCTGAGACTATCGCCTGTTTTTAGTAGGACAGCCTCCTAAGAAATAAATCTGATAAAGCCCATGAGGCAATCAGAATACAATTCTTACAAAGTAATAAAGGTCATCAAACTTATCTTTATAGGTAACAATAACTTCATTTTTTGTATATCCAGTTATTATACCTTCAAAAGTTATATCATGCCCATCAATTTCCCAAATATGCCAAATCTGTTTTCCAATTATAGCAGGATTTTTAGCTATAACACACAGACACAACTCTATTATTTCAGTAGTTAGTGTTACAAACAGATCTTGGCATTCTTTAGTTTTCATGCATGCTCTGATATTTTTCTCAACAACCCTTCTTTTAACTTTCTCTCTTTTCTGGCTGACTTTAATTCTGTACTGTCTGGATGTTTTGTTTACCTCCTCATTCCTTAGTTTACATTTTTTTCTATAAATCCTACCTTGGACTACTGCATAAGATATAATATTTTCTTGTTTTTCTGGACCCTGCTTAGCAAGTCATTCCATTGTGTTGTTACATGTGGCATTATATAAAAAATAGACTAAGTTATACAAACTCTTGAACATAACATGGTAATCTTTTCTTTCAAGGACATTTAACAATTGGTGAGTTACTTTGACAAGTTTCTTTTTTCCTTGTTAATAACATATCTAACATATCCATCTGTAAATGAGGTACCTAAAGATAAAGTAGAAGACTTATTAAAAGTAGGCTTAACCCCTTAAAAAATAAATGTACATGCTTTAAATTAGCTTGTAAAACTACAAATTCTAAAAATAAAAATTAAAAAAATTAAAATACAACTTACCAGGAGGGGGGCGGGGGGGGGCTCATAATTTACGTTATAAAGTTACAAAAAGACTGTCAAACTGTCTTTTTTCACTATGTGAGCCCCCCCCCCCCCCCAGCACTTTTTGCTGGTTGTGCCACTGATCATCAGAATCCAAAGACATAATAAAATGATTATAATCAGCAAGTATGTAGGTCTTAGGCTGGTCCGAGGAGCACATTTCCTGAGATAAATTATTCTCAGCTGAAAAGATAAATTAAGAAAAACAAGCAGAATCTTTTTTCTTAGATAAAAGAAAATAAAGTGACAGACGAAGAGATGTAACTATCATAAACAAATGGGGCCGGTTATTATCCAAAATATACAAATAATTTAAATTTTTATAAAATGACTAAAATATAGTAAGAATTAATTAAAGTAATAAGTCAAAGTGCTTTAAAAATAAATTTCAAGTAATAAAACTTATGCACTGCATGGATGCAACAGATTATCATCTTAAAAATAACCATAACAATAGACACTGCTTACCCTTATTTATATGCAAATCAGCTTCCGGTCCGGACAAATCGCTTCTGGTCCGGACAAATCGGTAAAAAAAAACATGCTGAAAACCTGATATGGTCACATTTCTGCGCAAAAAAATTAACATCGTGTTACACGCCAAAAAAGCTTCAAATTTGAAATACTTATGTTAAAATGGATAAAGAACTTTAGCGAAGATATAAGAATTAAAAGACAAATGTCTAACACATTTTTTTTTATCATTAAAGTGACGTATTTTTTCTTCAATGTCCAACTTTTTTACTAAACACCATATGATGTTAAAAAATGTATCAATTCACTCCAAAATCATTTTTCCAACCCATTTTTAATGAATTTTATACAAATTCTCTGTAAAATAGACAACTTAAATTAAAAATGAACACCGCCATTTAGTTTTTCCAAAAAACGAAAACACAACATAGCTGCTGAAGTACCTACTCATACTCATACCAGTATCTAAAACAAAAGTTCATTTACTGATTCAGTGACAGTATGAATCACTATGAAATTAATATTATTAATTTTCAACTATACTTGCATCATTTATAACATAAATTAATCAAATGTTTATTATGTCAGTTATTAATCCTCTTGTGTTCTGGTTCCTTCTTCCATTAAGTGGGCTTTAAATTTATATCATTGTCAGCTGATAAAGAGCTAATAAAATGCAACTTATGTTTCAGTAGAATTATTTTCTAATTTTAGAAATACTAATCAAATACCTTTTTTTAAAAAAAAAATCTTCATTAGCTGTTAGTAAAGTTTTCCTTATAAAGCCTATCAGGTTCATATTAATTAGATTTCATCTGATTCTATAGCCACAACTATTCTATGGGATTGTGTGGCTAGTGCAATACCCAGCTGCCTTTTCTTTTCCCAACCAATGTCACTCAACCCTTTGTAAGCTGAGTGGAGATAGGGGCATCGATCAGTCCCTGCACTCAACTGCATTTGAACTCGAGACCTTTCAGTTTGCAGTTGAGCGAATGAATTGAACTTTACAACTTTGATCAGAAATTATGAATCTCTTAAGCTTTAAAGAAACCTTGAAATAGAAATAACTTGACTTAATTTTTGGATTATCTAAAGAACGTTTTTTATTAAAACAAAACACAAATTTAATACTTAAATTGATCTAACAATGAAAATAAACAGTATGAATAAAATAATGTATGGTATCCTAACAGAGTCGCAGGAAGCTTTTGTGACACTTGCCACAAATGACACTTATGCCTTGGGATGTCTTGTGTTGGGGCACTCTCTACGCAAAGTGGGAACCACTCGACAACTTGTTGTCATGGTTTCAGTTGGAGTTTCAGATTCAGTCAGGTAAATATATGTTTATAGAATGGGAATTTATAGTATCAGGAGGCAATAAGTCCTAATATTTAAAGAAAATTAAAAAATTTAAATGAATCAGGACAACATCTAAAGGCATTTTTTTTATGTTTTTACTAGGAGTCAGTTAGGGTCAGTGTTTGACCTCATAGTACCTGTTAATGTACTAGACAGCAGTGATACTTGCAACCTTGCCCTACTTGGCAGGCCGGACTTAAGTGTGACCTTCACTAAGTTCCACTGTTGGCGATTAACGCAGTTCAAGAAATGTGTGTTTATGGATGCTGACACTTTAGTGAGTTTTTCTCTTCTTCATTTTTTTCTAGTTGTATAAAAGTTCTGTCTTTACACTAATGAAGGGCTTTATGTTAGAGAATTTTTTAAAATCTTCAAAAATTGTTTTCATCTGTTCAGCAAATATTGAATATATTTAAACTGTGTCCACAGGTTGTAAGAAATATTGATGATTTGTTTGACAGAGAAGAGTTGTCTGCATCACCAGATGCCGGCTGGCCAGACTGTTTTAACTCTGGCGTCTTTGTGTTTGAGCCATCTGAGGAGACATACAAGAATTTGCTGGACTTTGCTGTAACTTCTGGGTCTTTTGATGGTATGTGAAGTCTCCATTGTGCAGTTCTATTAATTGTATTCCACACTTGTGATTGAAGAATGCCCCCTGATAGTGAAGTCACAGAAAAGATTTAGGTTTTAAATAGTTATTGACTTTATAAGGTTTTATTGATGCTTTAAAAGTAAACTTAGCTTCCTTACACTGAATGTTAAATAACTAGCCAAGCTTTTTGTTTTCATTTAATTTTATGTAGGGCGTACTTTAAAAAACAAAACATTGTGATGGTATTAAAGAATATCTACTGTACTTTTAAAAATTTAAACGGTACATTTCTTAATAACTACTTATTCATTATTTCGCCCGTAATGTTTATTATATATCTTTAGGATCATTCAATCTTTTTTTTTTTATCCAGGAGGCGACCAAGGCCTTTTAAATTTGTATTTCAAGAACTGGGCAACTGAAGATATTAAGAAACATTTACCTTTCACTTACAATGTTGTCTCACAGGCCTTTTACAGTTATTTGCCAGCATTCAAACAGTAAGTCATTCATTTATCCTAATGGATAGATGCCTTAATCGCTGACTTGAAATGAAGCATTAAGTATTTATGGGTATAAGATGGGACTTTCTTTTATCTACATATCCTGCAGTAGTGTATGTTGTGTGCACTTTCAGGTTTTATGATGATATTAAAGTAGTACATTTTATTGGAGCTGTCAAACCATGGCATCATTCGTACAACTCTGCCAGCAGAGTGGTCACACCACTTCCCAATACGGGACACAGTCAGGAGTTTTTACAGTTGTGGTGGGATATATTCATGGAGTCTGTCCAGCCCCATCTTGACCCTCAACTTGTGAGTAGAGCTTTTCTTGAAGATCATTAGTTTTTTGTTTCCCTTGTTGCTGATTATGTTTAAATAAAACTACATTTAATTGTCATTTTTGTTACTTAATTGCCTTTAAGGATTTAAATATGTATAATTCAAACAGTAAAATAAATTTTAACAAGAGCTGGGAGTTGGACTGCTTATTGGCTTGATAAATGCTGCATTATTTGCGTGTGTTAATGAGCATTGAATAGATTTGACAGCATAATAAATGCTACATTTTTTAATGAAGATTAACAAATAAAATCCTACTAACTGTACATTTTGAAACATTTTTTACGTTTCGGTTGCTTCCATGTAAACAATTTTGATGGTACATTTTGATATATGTCAAACCAAAAACCTGCTAAAGCATTAAGGATACTCTCCAGTAAAATAAATCCTCTAGTCAATAGTATCTTTCATTTGACCCTCTTTTTTTTTAAAGATTAACTTATTAAATTACTCCTTCTAATTGTACAATTTGAAACATCTCTACATTTTAGTTGCTTCTTCTGAGTATAATTTTTTTGTTATTGGGTATTTTTAAAATAATGGCACAATTTATTTGTTTGTTGAATGACCTGATGAAAGAAATGCTAACATTCGTCTTTTCTAACATCAAATTATTGTTTTCTACCCTTTCCTGCATGTTTTTTATGCAGCCTGAGGTAAGCATTTTTGATTTTCTGGCTAACTCTTTACTACCCATATATATTTATGTTGCTACGAAAATAAGATTATATTGCACTGATATTTTGTCTGATTTTTTTTTTGCTTTTAATTGTCCAATGTTATTTACCTAAAAACTAAAGCATGAAATAATGAATCCCAATAGTCTAATGGTAAATTAAAAACAGATAAGAACAAACACAAAGCAAGTTTAAAAAATATATTTTGGAAACTTTATTTAGTCCGCCGCCATTTACAGTCTGTCACAAACTGTAACATAGTTACATTATCTCTAATCATATGTTTGTCTGTTTAACATATAATCATTGGATCAGTTAATCTAATTTAATTTATCAGCAGTTGGCTATTTGGCTTGATTAACACCTTACATTCAGAGTTTGAAAAACAAAACTTGTTGATCTTGTTTTCCTCATTAATCCTAACCTCTTGAATTTTATTTCTTAATGGCTCAATTTTGTCTTTTTTTTTTATATATTTATATACATACATTACCCACGTTTATCATACTGTTATCATCACTGCTTTGCATTCATTGCTTTTTTGCTTCTTTATACTTGACATATGAGAACAAATGAGATATTGTTACATTATTTTGATCTATTTATTAGTACAAATTAGATATTGTTACATTATTTTGATCTATTTATTAAGCCCTCACTATCTCAAATCAGCTAAAAGATAAATTTATAGTAAGTCAGGTTTGCCATATGTATTTGTATCTATAAATAATTTTTTGTTTGTTTAAACACTTCTCGTAACTATTAGCAGGTAAATTGAATTCTATATTTGATGTGTTTGGTGTTGGTGATGGTGGTGGTAGCTAGAGACATGTTGGTGATGGGTCAATTCTATTTGCTTTTTAACTGCCTAGTTTCTAATACCCAGCTTATTGTTATTAAATCATGTCCCCATTTGAACTAATACACTTAGGAATGTACAAAACACTCAACAAGACTTGTAGTGTGTCCATGTTATGGGGATTCAAGTATAGTAGTATGTCCATGCTATGGGGATTCAAGTATAGTAGTATGTCCATGCTATGGGGATTCAAGTATAGTAGTATGTCCATGCTATGGGGATTCAAGTATAGTAGTATGTCCATGCTATGGGGATTCAAGTATAGTAGTATGTCCATGCTATGGAGATTCAAGTAGTATGTCCATGCTATAGGGATTCAAGTATAGTAGTATGTCCATGCTATGGGGATTCAAGTATAGTAGTATGTCCATGCTATGGGGATTCAAGTAGTGTGTCCATGCTATGGGGATTCAAGTAGTGTGTCCATGCTATGGGGATTCAAGTAGTGTGTCCATGCTATGGGGATTCAAGTAGTATGTCCATGCTATAGGGATTCAAGTATAGTAGTATGTCCATGCTATGGGATTCAAGTATAGTAGTATGTCCATGCTATGGGGATTCATATAGTAGTATGTCCATGCTATGGGGATTCAAGTATAGTAGTATGTCCATGCTATGGGGATTCAAGTAGTATGTCCATGCTATAGGGATTCAAGTATAGTAGTATGTCCATGCTATAGGGATTCAAGTATAGTAGTATGTCCATGCTATGGGGATTCAAGTAGTATGTCCATGCTATGGGGATTCAAGTACAGTAGTATGTCCATGCTATGGGGATTCAAGTAGTATGTCCATGCTATGGGGATTCAAGTATAGTAGTATGTCCATGCTATGGGGATTCAAGTAGTATGTCCATGCTATAGGGATTCAAGTAGTGTGTCCAGGCTATGGTTCAATATAGACTTGTGACAGATGGGGAAATGGGTCAGGGGGGAGTGGGATATTTTTCATTTTCTCTTTACCTGAACTATTGATTTCGTCAACGTCTGTCCATGCTATAGGGATTCAAGTATAGTAGTATGTCCATGCTATGGGGATTCAAGTATAGTAGTATGTCCATGCTATGGGGATTCAAGTATAGTAGTATGTCCATGCTATGGGGATTCAAGTATAGTAGTATGTCCATGCTATGGGGATTCAAGTATAGTAGTATGTCCATGCTATGGAGATTCAAGTAGTATGTCCATGCTATAGGGATTCAAGTATAGTAGTATGTCCATGCTATGGGGATTCAAGTATAGTAGTATGTCCATGCTATGGGGATTCAAGTATAGTAGTATGTCCATGCTATGGGGATTCAAGTAGTATGTCCATGCTATGGGGATTCAAGTAGTATGTCCATGCTATAGGGATTCAAGTATAGTAGTATGTCCATGCTATAGGGATTCAAGTATAGTAGTATGTCCATGCTATGGGGATTCAAGTAGTATGTCCATGCTATGGGGATTCAAGTACAGTAGTATGTCCATGCTATGGGGATTCAAGTAGTATGTCCATGCTATGGGGATTCAAGTATAGTAGTATGTCCATGCTATGGGGATTCAAGTAGTATGTCCATGCTATGGGGATTCAAGTAGTATGTCCATGCTATAGGGATTCAAGTAGTGTGTCCATGCTATGGTTCAATATAGACTTGTGACAGATGGGGAAATGGGTCAGGGGGGAGTGGGATATTTTTCATTTTTCTTTACCTGAACTATTGATTTCGTCAACGTCTGTCCATGCTATAGGGATTCAAGTATAGTAGTATGTCCATGCTATGGGGATTCAAGTATAGTAGTATGTCCATGCTATGGGGATTCAAGTATAGTAGTATGTCCATGCTATGGGGATTCAAGTATAGTAGTATGTCCATGCTATGGGGATTCAAGTATAGTAGTATGTCCATGCTATGGAGATTCAAGTAGTATGTCCATGCTATAGGGATTCAAGTATAGTAGTATGTCCATGCTATGGGGATTCAAGTATAGTAGTATGTCCATGCTATGGGGATTCAAGTATAGTAGTATGTCCATGCTATGGGGATTCAAGTAGTATGTCCATGCTATGGGGAGGTTCAAGTAGTATGTCCATGCTATAGGGATTCAAGTATAGTAGTATGTCCATGCTATAGGGATTCAAGTATAGTAGTATGTCCATGCTATGGGGATTCAAGTAGTATGTCCATGCTATGGGGATTCAAGTACAGTAGTATGTCCATGCTATGGGGATTCAAGTAGTATGTCCATGCTATGGGGATTCAAGTATAGTAGTATGTCCATGCTATAGGGATTCAAGTAGTATGTCCATGCTATGGGGATTCAAGTAGTATGTCCATGCTATAGGGATTCAAGTAGTGTGTCCATGCTATGGTTCAATATAGACTTGTGACAGATGGGGAAATGGGTCAGGGGGGAGTGGGATATTTTTCATTTTCTCTTTACCTGAACTATTGATTTCGTCAACGTCTGTCCCTTGGTGGATGAGTCAAACCAAACCAGCCATACTTTAAACATAGAACTGTTTGATATGATCTGTGATATAGATCCGTTCTATAAGTAGTCTAGTGGCATGTATAGGCTAGTGCCCTGGTGTGCCCCCCCCCCTGTATATCATCTCTCCCAGTGTTTGTAGATTGTGACTGTGTTAATATATCAGACATACATCCCATAGATTTCTCAGTGTAGAACATATGCACAAAGAGCCTACCCATCATTTCGTAATGATTGTATTGAGTAGTGTTTGCTTTGGTTCAGTCCCGTTTATTTCTTAGGTTGCATGTGTCCAGTCAGACTAGTCTGTCTAGCTCATTATTTATATATATATGGGCTGTTTAGTGGTGACAGTATGGAGGTGTGTCTAGACAACTTATAGTATGCACCTACATTCCTCTCTACTGAGAACCTAATTCAGTGAAATGTGTGTTTGTTTGTAGCTTGAATGAATTTGCACCTTATATCTTGCAAGCATTAATAAGCTGGCTGTTTTATCCAATCACACTGCTGATTGCATTCTGTCATCTCACATATCCACTGTGTGATGTATCAGTAAATTTGATTGGTTTGAATGTTGTGATAATCTTCTTTTATGTTTACGGGGATCAATACGACTTTTTTGTAATATTTTATTCCCTGACCTTAATCTCTAACCAACAGCTCCTGTCTCACTAGATATAAACATACTCCTTCCCATTACACATCATCCAACCAGCCAATGAAATCACGTCTGACGGAATGTTGAGACTTTTTGTTTTTAAATCCTTCACTTGACAATATTAACAATGGAGAATGTTGGTTGTCGTTGTGTTTGTTGGTGCAACTATTGTGTTGAAAGCTTATCATTTTACTTGTACTCTTCTGTTTGTTTCATTATTTACTCTACGTGTGAACAAGTTTACAGTGTAATGGTTGATATATCTTTAAGTGCGACATTGTCAGCGAATTGATTGTTTATTATAGGTCAATACATTTTATACCCTTTTCCAAATGACCCTTTCCACCAAACTTACCGATGTCTGTCTGGTATTGGAACTCCCAGATCTACTTTCTAGAATCTTCGTTGATGAGTGTTTGCTTAGACTGGAGTGTTTAATGTTACTTGCCCTGTATAAATGGTGGGGGGTGTGTGACTAATCGTGTTTTGTGGCTTATCTGTGGATGCCATCGATATGGTGAATAGTTTCACTGATAGCTCACTCAGTTGGTCTAGTAAGTCATACTGGTTTTGGTTCGGAACAACTTGTATAATTTCACGTCATTCCTGAAATACGAATGTCTGTACCGAGGGACATGCGTTGATGTTAATTTGGGTTGCGCTATCTCACCCCCCCCCCCATCCACCCAGACTGTCAGATTTTCAATATTGAGCACATCAGATTCCAAATAATTTAACCTCGTAACATTTGAAACATTTGTTATTTCCACTGTTTCATATGTCACAGCATGTTTAGTTTTTTTTTATATATAATCTGTTTGACGATGTATGTTTCTAACTAACTTGATCTCTCCCGCCCCACTCTACACCCTCCCAGCTTCTCATGCTTGTGTGTCATGTCACCATCTGTCTTGCAGGCTCTCCCAGTCCACCCGCAGGACCCCCCTCCGGCGCCCCCGCCACCAATCCCTCCTCCCACGGCCACGCAGCAGCATGGTGCTTCGCCCCCTCCTCCCCCGGAGCACCGCTCCCCACATTCCCCGACCCCCGACACGTACGGCCACAGCCACACCAGAGGGCAGCCCACCACCTCCCTGTGTGTCGTGTACCCGTACGTCCCGCCCAGTGTGGAGGAGTCGCCCCCCGGCTCCCCTCCAGATGTGACGCCCTCGGTTGTGGACCTCCCCATCGTGTATAGAGACTACCAAGTTATAGAAACCCATTATTGTGAAGAGCCCCTGAGTACAGTTAACCCGGACCTGCCCCCGTCGGACATGTACGACACCCTGACGCCGCCACGGCCCGCCCTTCCACACAGTGGTAGCTGTGATGTCCAGTCCGGCGGTGGTGGGGACTATGACGCTAACCAAAACACGCCCACTGCGGAAGACAGTGCGGAGCAGCGGTTGGCCGAGACGGCGCCCGCATGCCAGGTACACGTAAGTTCACCCCACTTTTATGAGCCTTTCACGTTGGCCCGCACGATGCCAGTGCTGCCAGATTGCGCTGCATTTCGCAATAATTTCTACTTTTTGAGACTTCATGCAACAAAAATAGTTCTTTCGTCCGCGCTATTTTAGAAAAATTATACCAGTACTTGTATACACATTTTGTCTGCTACATTATGCTACATATTTTTAAAGTTTCGTGCTAATTTGGTCTAAACACTTCTGGCAACACTGCATCTCTACACTAGTAATGTCATTGTTTAGACACACAGGAGCATGTCTAGAAGTTGTCATTGCAGAATAGTTGATTGGGTTGTAATTGAGTCAGTTTAATACGTTGAAGTCTGGGCAATGTAAAGCTGGGTTTAAAGAATTGAGTCACCTGGTGACATTTTGAAAGTTGAATGGTACATTCTCTCTAGACGTGGCATGCCAACAATGTGTATTTTGTTTACTCAGTACGGTTGGGTTAGGACGACTGTGACACATGTCCCACATTACTTTTGACTCTCTCGTAATTTGAAACACACAGGGATCATATGTTGTGGGTGACATTTACACATGTGTGTCTCTGTGTGTGCGTCATTCAGATAGTCGGTCAGACCAAAGTCTAGAACTGACACATGTACCTTCCCCCTGCGCCTGTGTCACACCACTCTGTCCGATATTTCTTACTCCGATAAAACTCCTCCCTATTGATCCATGTAGAAATACCTACATTCAAGACGTTGCTATGGTTACAGTCCAACAAATGATTCGCTCCCTTACATTTTTCATTGTAAAACAACCTCGCAGGAAAAAAAAAGGTTTCTGCCGTATCAAGACCTCAGGTGACCTTTATTCTTACTATTCCCGCCCCTCCCCGTCTCGCCTTGACCTTGCAACCCATTCTCCACGTCAGCAGATCTTTAAGAAACGGTTGACCTTGGTAATGGGTGTGTGTGGGGGGGGGGAGGGGGTGTTACTATGTGTGTGGGGGGGGGGTTTACTATGTACCGGTACGTGTAACGTGGCTGTGCTATGAAACTGGTCCACGGTCTGTATGACTTGTTGCATGGAGCACACGGTCTCGTAGTTTTGTACACTGTGTACAGTGTTTTATTAAAAACATATTTTATAGTGTACAGATTATAGACTGCTACGTTCATATACACACAAGCGGCGAAATGTTGGGGGGGGGGGAGGGGAGAGAGAGGGGTGTGGCTGTTTACATTTGAGGCTGCACTCTTGTTATTACATATTGTATTATTTACCCAGCCGTGCCATAGTCAGTAGATATAGTCTCTACACTGGGAATTATTCTAGTCGTGTGTTGTTGTCAGTCTCTACACCTCTGACAAACTTTTGAAAAAATAAA
Organism: Bulinus truncatus; assembly: GCA_021962125.1. Taxonomy (NCBI): domain Eukaryota; kingdom Metazoa; phylum Mollusca; class Gastropoda; family Planorbidae; genus Bulinus; species Bulinus truncatus. The sequence continues at coordinate 4,566,219 of JAGDYQ010000030.1, read as the reverse complement.
GTAAACGGCTTATTGTGACCCGTTTAATGGAGAGTCGTTCTAATAGCCACATTTATATATCGCTTGATGGGAGGGGGTGTATATTAGTTTGTTTTGTTCCGTTACATATTGAGGTTATGGTGGTAGTTGCCACAAATTACTGTCCAAAACAAAACTTTTCAAGATTTTGAACCTTATTATAATGGGGAAAGGTTTGGTGTGTATTGTTTAATATTTGAATGGTCCCTTTGGAAAAAAAAACAATGTTCATATTTCGTGGAAGTTCACTTTGATAAGTAATTTTTATCCGGACACCTGTGTATCTGATGTTTCCCCCACCATTACCACTCGTCTGTGTGTGCGTGTGTGTGTAAGATGGCTGGTTAAGACGTTATCCCGTCATACTGTCTGCCAGTTAGTTCAGTCACGTCCACCTGATGTTCTGGTCACGGTTATCTGCATACACAATAACAACCGTTGTTTCAGAGACTATTACACTGGTTCGTTGAAATAAACACAGACTATCTTTTTTAGCCCCTAAGATTGTACACAAGCAAAAAGCCAGAATATTTAATGTCAGTATGCACTGTTGCTTCCAACCAATCATGGTCTCGTATAGGAACGCGGGTTTTTGGGAAAGGGGGGGGGGAGAGATGGTGTCAAGCTAATTAAAACAATGCCCCTCAACCCCCTCCCTTTATCTGATACGGCGTCATTGACTGCAACGAGGAATTATGGCGACATACTTTGGTCATTTGTTGTATACAGTGGCGGACTGGGTCTAGACATAGTGACTGCCAGCACTCTAGTGTGATATGGTTTGTTGACCGATGACAACAATTTTGAGGGCCCACACACAGTTGAAGGAACGAGTTGACAACAATTTTGAGGGCCCACACACAGTTGAAGGAACGAGTTGACAACAATTTTGAGGGCCCACACACAGTTGAAGGAACGAGTTGACAACAATTTTGAGGGCCCACACGCAGTTGAAGGAACGAGATGACAACAATTTTTTGAGGGCCCACACACAGTTGAAGGAACGAGATGACAACAATTTTGAGGGCCCACACACAGTTGAAGGAACGAGTTGACAACAATTTTGAGGGCCCACACACAGTTGAAGGAACGAGTTGACATAACGTTCAGCCCGCTACGCTGTCTGGAGATTGTTTCTGCTTGAACTTAGTTGTTTTTGTTGTTACACTCTCTTTATCTCTCCCCCTTTTGGTTTGTGTCGGAAATGCAAAGATGATCAAGTGGCCAGCGTGCTTCAATAAACCAGTCTGTCTGTGTGTGTTGGAAGAGAGCTCTTGTCCGCCTGCCGCTGATAAACTGAAAGGTCAGGCATAGAGTGTGGTGAGCAGTTTGAGACAATCTTCTTACACACGTGCTCTCAATGATCCGGTACTTAGCTCAATCACGTGATGGTCACATTGTTATATGTCGGTTGATGAACTGTACTTCCAATGTTGGCCTTCAATTTGAGTCATCTGCAGTGCAGGGCTCTCAATGAGGTACAGAAAGGGAGACAGTCAGTGGAACCGCTGCTCGTGATTAACAAGAAAGTTTCTATCCAGTTTGTGTGGCATCGGGGAACATTGTTTGTATATTTTCTCACGAACCTAACACACACCCCCCGCCCCCTAATTCTAATGTTATGGTAACAGCAGGCTGACACACAGTACTGACTGTAGTTCACTGGATGGTTGGGAGGGGGGAATAATGTGTGAGGGGCCACACCTGGTCGTTGACGAAGTGGTAAGAGCCACATTTGTTTAGAACAAGTGTTGCTCTTGGGTGACTTTTCTGGGGCTCCCAATGAGCCAGTTATTGTTTTAATTTAATGACTCAATGTTCAATTTACTTGAATCACTCGAGTACTGCTACCAGAATGGCGCTAGAGCTAAACTTTATCATGTCTGTGTATTATTAGATCTAAATGTATTAGACAGGAAGTCAGGAACCCACATTTCAGTACCAGCAGCAATCAGTGGTACACTTCACATGTTTAGTGATACAAGATAATAGACGCTATTTCTGCTCACTGTACTGTTGTCCCTAATGCATGATGTCACCATGTAGACTTAGGTGTCCTTCTCTTCTACACATTCGTTGTGTTGTGTATGGGATGGATGTGTAGTAGGGTGATAACTATTTTCATTATTTTTCGTAACGAAACTGAAACCCCTTACATTCGAGGAACAATTATATGTAGATGACAGTAGCAACATTAATTTTTTTTTAAATTGAAAAAAGTTCCCCCTATTTTTAATTTTTCGTTCACATATCGGGCAGTTTGAACTCGCCCCAGCTTGGGGTGAGTTCACAATATATAACTATTTCATTATTGTTATAACTTCTTTTATTTTCTGTTTCAGGTGCAAATATATAATATATATTCTGGAATATTTTAGAACATTGTGGAATATTTTTGAATATTTTGGATAAACTATCTCGTTTTCAGTGCAAAATTGCAAGTCTTACTGTCAGGATAGTGAAAGTAGATAGACATGGATAGATAGAAAGACATATTGTTAGACAGATAGACAGATAGGCTAAACAATCTCACACGGATGCCTACAAACCGTCAAATTCTTGGAAACTTCACTTTTCTGTTCAATAGCCAGAAACGGCGACTGGATCGAATCAAAATTATGATTACGGATATAGAATTGCTTTGGAGGGAAATTCTAGACTTTCCACTATTATCCAGCGCACTCATCAGAAAGAAACTCAATTGCCTGATTGATTTATATGACAAAAACAAAAAGAATCCGTCTGATAAGTTTACTACAACACTTTCTCAGTTATTTGATGTCACCAACGTTAATGGAGAATGGAAAAGCACGGAGGATAAAGAACTCTACCAGAGGCAAGTTAAGAGTGGAGGAAAGATTGGTTATTCAATGGTCAAACAAGCCCCTTTGGAATCAATCCACCCAAGAAAACGAATCCGACTATCAAAAACCCAATCACAAGCCAGCTCTTCTCAATCGCAACCTATACAAACACATACAACTGTCTCAGAATCTTCGGATTCTGAAACCTCTGCTTCTTCACCCGACTTGCCAACCTATTCTTCCACGTCATCTTCTTCTGAATGCAAACCGAAATACCAAAGAGCAAGCACTACAACAGCGGGTTTGCTAGTACAGCAAAACAACATTTCTACACATAAAGCATATGATGTTCTTGCAACCATTGCTGAACAGGTTCACGATGTGCCAGTTCCAAGTCAGGCGGGTGTCTGGAAACGAGTAATCTCTGTAGGACGTAAAATGAAAACCAAAATTGTTCAAAAACTTCAAAGCAAAGAACTCTATTGTCTCCTGTTTGATGGTAAAAGAGTTCAAGGGGAAGAGTATCAAGTAGTTCTGCTGAAAAATATGACAACCGAAATCAAACTTGGTATTATTAAATGTGAGAGTGGTTCTGCCGCGGCCATTCACAAGGAACTACATCAGCTACTTGATGAATATGATGCTTGGAAAAATATTGGCATGATAATATGCGACACGAATCGCAGTAAATACTGGTCGTTTGCATGGGATTGTAAAGCTCATACAGGATGATGTCTTGAGCAAGGGCTTTCAGAAGCCACAATATATTGGGTGTCAGCACCATGTACTCGACCTCCTTTTGAAACATGTCATGAATTTTTTTTATTCAAGAGCCAACGAGCAAACCAAAACTCAACTATTCCTTCATTGACCAATTAACACAAAACTATGTCACTCTTCAGGCTGATTACCGCCTCGCTGCGACAGATGATGTTAGCACAGACGAGAACCCTGGATGGCGAGATGATTTCAAGTTCTTATATGAATTATGTCAGGCATATCGTCATTACAAAACAACTTCACGTTGGCCTCGCATCAACTGGAAGAAACTACCAAATTTACACCAGGCAAGATGGAACTCACGTGCGATATATACTGTTATATCATTTTTTCTGATACCAGAGTGGCGCAACATCCTCACTCCTGCCTGCAACTTCATCTGCTACGAATGGGCAAATGCTTGGTTCCATTCTCAACACTATAATGAAGCGTCCTTCAATGAACTGTTTACCTCACTCATCAGGATAAAATGCAAGAAGGCAATTAAGTGTTTAAAGACCCATTGGTCAGTCGAAAAGTCATTAATTGACATTCCCAGATCTAACCAAATTGCTGAACGTGCTGTGAAACTGATGGAGGAACTTCATGCAAAATCGAGAAAATTTCAATTTTTGAATCTGAAGTTCATAGGAAAAAATATGTTTTAAACATTTCTTGTACATTCTGTACATATTACTAACTGATCTGTATCTTATTTGTTAATAAAAGTTGATTAGTTATTATTATTACTCTTTTGAGTTAAGCTAAAAAAAATAATGTCCTTTTTTTTGAAAAAAGAAATATTTTTCCACTTTTTTCTTCCAAAAAAGGGGGAGGAGGGGGAACTTTTTTTAAAAAAATCAAAAATGCGATTGATATTCTTAAATTACACATAAAAGTTCCTCGATTGCAAGTGGTTTCATAAAAATATTTTTTTTGTTATCACCCTAATGTGTAGCCGTCATGTAGTCACTAGTCCAGTAGCACTTTACTTCATGTACCAAATGTATACCACTGCACACAGGTCTGCTCTTGTTTGTCCTTAACCTGTCATCATCTTGTGTGCCCTTGAAAAGTGGCCACTGATAAATTATCCCAGGAACCTGGCCTTCTTTTACATGTATATAACAACACACTGGAAGACTCCTGTTGCCATGACTTAATGACCTTAGACAATGAATTTATGGGACACATTTTTCACGCCAGTGAATCGGAGGAAATAGCCATTTCATTTATTTGTTCAGGGCTGGATGAATTTTTGTTTTCAAGTTGTATGTTTGAGTTGTATGGTGTGTGTGTGAGTTGTATGGTGTGTATGTTTGAGTTGTATGGTGTGTATGTTTGAGTTGTATGGTGTGTATGTTTGAGTTGTATGGTGTGTATGTTTGAGTTGTTGTATGTATGTTTGAGTTGTTGTATGTATGTTTGAGTTGTTGTATGGTGTGTGTGAGTTGTTGTATGGTGTGTGTGAGTTGTTGTATGGTGTGTGTGAGTTGTATGGTGTGTGTGAGTTGTATTGTCCTTCTATTCTCCAGGTATTATTGTATTCATTCAACTCATTGCAGAATGTACAGTGTTTAAAGTTGAGAAATATGCCAGACCACCAGGATCAGAGATGTAAATGTGTATGTTGGGTCAACTGTACTAAGAGGAACTAAGACTCTGTCCCTCCCTACAAGTTGGGGCATAAATTATTAGTTTTTTTGTGGGTACAAAATTATCAAAGGAGAATTTTAAGTCTAGATATTGGAATATGCATATGGGAACTGTAAAATTTGTCGAGGAAATCTTTGGAACAAGAAAAATTAACCAGAGAAAAAAACCTACAAAATCAGTATCATCTGTTTTATTGAGTTCGTCAAAATTCCCACCTCACTTTATTGAGTTCATCAAAATTTCCACCTCACTTTATTGAGTTCGTCAAAATTCCCACCTCACTTTATTGAGTTCATCAAAATTTCCACGTCACTTTATTGAGTTTATCAAATTTCCCACGTCACTTAAATGTTGTTTTTTTTGTTTTTTTTTCGGTTTTAAAGAAATAAATATGTAAGGAAACAGAATTGGTTCAAAACATGAGGTCACTATGTACATCTCACCAGGTCCACTGTTGGTTTTTGACCTCTTCCTTTGTTTTCCTCACCCTATTCTTTTTCTCCTCAAGTATACATTTAACAATGGTCTGATTAATAATAAAACTGACAATCTACTCTGTAGAATTTCATATTTACTTAAACCATCTATACCTGACCTTATGACCACACAGTGCCCTAGTTATTTTATACTGCAGAAATGATTTAACCCCAGGCATTACACAGATCCAACCTGCTCTGGATAGGTTCATGTTGACATTTAATCAGGTAGTATTTGTGTTCCACTTTCTATGGCAGCCAACATTGCCACAAAGTAATACATTTAAAAAAATGATAATTTTTTAAAAGCACACAATTTTTAAATGGTACCAGAAAATTTAAAACTCTTTGTGTGGGGGGTAAAAACAAATCTTAAAGATCCAAAACTAATTGAACACCTCTGTGTGAGTAGTTGAACAGAATCTGGCTGGCACCCAAACACAGTAGCGTGAGCAACACAGGTAGTACTGATAGATAATATTCTATTAATACCTTACCAGCAGACATGTTTTTTTTAAACCTGTATTTTGTTGTGTCAAGTGAATCCCATGAGGTGAGCACTAATCTTTGGTGTAGTTATCTAACTCAAATGGGAACAGCTGATTTCAACAACTGTACACACAATCATTTGTTCCTCCTTGGTGCAGAAAGGTTATCTGCCTCCACTAATATGACTGGTTGCTGTGATTATTTTTTGAACATATTAATTTTGATGATTCCTGATTTGTCCAAACATTTCCTTGAATAACTTTTAAAATCTTGTTGTTGGCTTGGCTTTGTTTGTGGTCTGATTGAGCGAATCTTTATTTGTCTTGTAGCTTTGTTGTAGTGATGTGGTGGTACTTTCCAGCATGGTACTGTAGTGTAGTTACACTGTAGTGGTTTGATGTTCTGTGTAATGAATAACACCTGCCTAGTTATCACCCACCTAGAATTATAATTTTTGTTTAGATATTGTCTGAATATTTTTATTTAACTCTTACATTTTTTTACCCTGACTTTGTTGTATCCCCTTTTTTTTTTCACCTATCAGGCTAACAATGTTAATGTTCTGGTATCTATTTTTTTTTTTATATTTGTAGGATGATAAGACTAGTATTTAAGCAAAAACATTTTTAATAAAAAGTTAATGATTTCTATTTATTGAGCCGTCCCCCCTATTCAAAAGTTTGTTTGTTGTTAGGGACAGCAGCCCAGCATAAAAAAATATTTTCTCTTCCAAATTAGGGAGGCATCGTTGGAGAGCTGGCCAGTCTAAATCTGCAGTCTGACGCTGCTGGTGTCCAGAAGAAGGATGACCGTGAGAGGAAACTCCAGTGGGAGCAGGGTCAAGCCGACTACATGGGTATAGATAAATTTGACAACATCAAAGCTCGACTGGATGAGAAAATGTCACAACCCACAGGCTCACAAACCAAGCTAGCGCCAGAGCCTGAATCTAAGGTAAGCATAGAGGAAGGCAGGACCCAGCCGGAAGTGACTGGACAAGGTCAGGGTGCTGTAGCTGGAAGTGGATCCCTGCCGCAGTCTGTTGAGGTTACTAGCTCTGATTCTAGACCACCTGTTGACCAGGTAGTTGTTAGTGAGCCCTCTAGTAGTTCTTGTGTTATTGTACCTGTAGAAACTAGAGTTGAAGGTAGTAGCCCCCCTGAAACTGAATTAGAGCTGGCCTCTGGCTCATCTGGACAGCCAGAAGCCAGCGGCATTGTAGCTGTCTCAACATCAGTGGAGCTGGAGTCCGAACCTTCTGTCGCAGCCACTGAGCTCCCATCTTCTGACCAAACATCTGTTTCGGTGGCTGAAGTGTTGCAACTTTCACCCGTCTCTTCCCCCGTGTTGGATGCTTCTTCTAGCTTCAGCCTATCTCTTGAGGGCTCCAGTGATGTAACAGCTGATGTACAGGCGTCTGCACCTGCTGACGCTGATGCATCACTAACTCTTTCTGCCACTTTGCCACCACCTTCTACTTCTGAATCCCTCTCAAAGCCTGAACCTAAATCCTCACCACCTGAAGCTAAATCAATTCCTGAATCTTCTCCAAAACCTGAACCTGCACCAAAACCTGAACCTAAATCAACTCCTGAACCTTCTCCAAAACCCGAACCTAAATTGACGCCTGAACCGGCACCAAAACCTGAACCTAAATCAACTCCTGAACCTCCTCCAAAGCCCGAACTTAAATTGACGCCTGAACCGGCACCAAAACCTGAACCTAAATCAACTCCTGAACCTCCTCCAAAACCCGAACTTAAATTGACGCCTGAACCGGCACCAAAACCTGAACCTAAATCAACTCCTGAACCTGCACCAAAAACTCAACCTAAATCAACTCCTGAACCTCCTCCAAAACCTGAACCTAAATTGACGCCTGAACCATCTCCAAAATCATCTGAGCCTGTTGCTGTTCCTTCTCCAGAATCTGCTCCTTCTGTTGCACCCAAACATAAGCCCACCCCGTTTTCTTTCAAAGAGCAAGAATCTCAACCCTCAGTTCCATCTCCTAAAGTTTGGTCACCTGCTGTTAAATCTCCAGCCCAAAAAGAAGATTCTACCTCACCTGGTATTAAAACACCCCCAACTGTTGCTCCTAAACCTTTCTCCCCTGTTGGTGCGGGGGCTAAACCTTCATTTATCAGTAGCCAGGCATCAAAATTTGACAAACCTGCAACAACGGCTCCAGCTCCTCCCAAATCGGGTTCATTAGGTCTGTTAGCCTCTCGGTTTGAAGCCCCTAAAGGTCAGACACCTGTTGGTGCCGCTAGTAAAACTCCAGCTCCTGTAGGTGCTGCAGCCAAAACACCAGCCCCCACAGAAGCTGCAGCCAAATCTCCAACCAGCCCACAGAGTCCATCGTCTGCTGCCTCTAAAGGCACTGGTACCAACAGGGAGGAAATGTTTGCACGATTTGGTGTTCGGTTGCCTCCCCCTAAAAAATAGTTTAAACATTTTCTTATAAAACATCAGGATAGAGCTAGATCTTAAGGTTATTGTGTGGACAAGTTGTGTCTAGTCATGACAGTCTGTGTGATATATTTGTGTATCAAACTGTAAACTAATAATGTTTCTCAATATACAAGTTTTTCAACTGTTTGTTTAGATTTCTAAGAGATCATTTCCCCAACTGTCTTTGTATTTACATGTCTGCATCTGTGTTTCCTCACTAGAGTTTTAGGACTTGGTGTTTGCAGTGTAACTAAATACAAAAATTGCTTCTGGCCAATATACACAGACCAATAGGAAGGAATCTCTTTTTCCTTGTCATCAATTAAAAATAGTTCTAGACAGTCATTCATTTTCATTGTACTGAAACAAAAATCTCAAACACTGTATACTAACTACACAAAATAAACTTCTATGTTAGATAGTAGCACCAGTTTATATTGCAGAGTATTTAATTGGCTTCCAAAACATGAGACTGTCATAACAATCTGGTTATAATACCTGTCATTAATAAAACAGCTGGATAGAAATGATGAGATGTAATGTGGCATTGGTTGGTTTGAAAGTGAGAAGTAATGTGGCATTGGTTGGTTTGAAAGTGAGAAGTAATGTGGCATTGGTTGGTTTGAAAGTGAGGAGAATAGTAATGGACAGTCAGTGGCACAACCAATAGTTCCATCTGAAATAAATACAGAGTTCAGCTGTAGGATCTTTATCCCTCTTTGATATTGAACAATTTCAGGCAGTCTGTGTACATTAGCCAAGCCAAAATTTTTGGTTGCTTTTAAACTTTCCTTTTGTGTGTGAAACATTTTGCTTTGATACAAACTGTGTATTCGCTTGGTTTGATGTGTGTTGTGAGATATTAACCCATTGGTGTGAGAAATAGGTGCACTGGAAACAAAGGGGTATTATCTCAGTCCAGAAGTAGATATTACCATTTCATTAAATTAAACATATTACATTTAGCATGTGTTGTAAATATATATTAGCTGTAAATGAACATGGATAATTTTTTTTTTTAAATATAGATAATTTTACTACTGCATTATAAAATACATTAAAAAAACATAAAAATATTCTATTTTGACTTCCAGTCTGTAACATGCATTTGAAAAACTAACGTTTGGCTTTACTTTCCTATTTCAGTAACATTAAATGACTAGTAAATGCATGCATGTGAGCAAGGCTGACAAGAGACTGGCCTATATATACGTATATTGTGGTCATCCAGCTTCTGTTTGAGTAGATGATACAATTGAATCAAGTCTTCCCTTGTGTTCCTTGTGTTTGTCCATCAAGGCCTGTGGCCAGCAACACTCGGCAGAGGTGGAGACTAAAAGACTTCCAGTTGTTGTGTTTTGTTTGTGTTTGTCTGGTTTTTTGTTGTTTTTTTTTTTGCATGTTGGCACTAATGGGAAGATTATGAAGTGTTATTTATTAAAATATATGACTCCCCCCCCTCCCCCCACATCTGTGTCTTGAACTGACTTATTGTATAGTGCAGTGCTGCTCAAGCAAATCTTAGTGCAGCATAATTCAGTGCAAAAATTACTGTAAATGTAATTTACATGTCAAACTTCACAGCAAAATGAACAAAGTTAATTCAAGATATATGGGGGTAGGGAAGGGGGGTGGAATTGTTACGTGTATGACTATGGCTTTTGTTGATATGTGACCTGTTTGTGTTTGTGTGTGTGTGAGTTATTTATGTATATTGTATAACTTTAACACTGCTTTGTTCAGCAAGATTGTACTTACCATAGGTGACATAGTTTTGATGCAATTTAATAATCCCCCCCCCCCAACTTCTGAAACATTTGTTGACACCCGTGAGTCAGTCTTATGTGTCCCTCCCAAGTCAGTAGTACTCATGAAGTACCTTAAGTACCACTGTCTGACTGATACATGTCCATCAACTCATTTCACTTGTAGTTGAGTGTAACCAAGTTGGTGACCGAGTTGATTACATTCTTGTTATGATTGATTACATTAGTCCATTACATTTAGTTTAGATAATAGAATTGGTCTCACTCAATATTTTATTATAATATATTCAACAAATTACTATTCGTTGCACACAAAAGACAATTGTTGGATGTGATGTTAAATTGGATGTCCTTAATTGTAAACCAAAACCTGGCAGTCTGTTTGAATTGTGAGACATCAGTTGGTACAGTGTGTTTACTTGTGTGTGGGTTGAAGTACAAACTTGTATTTACCAGCACTAATGGTCTACCAAATCTGAATAAAATACACATATTTCTTTTCTATCAGAAAAATAATTGTAGACATTTTTGTTTTCAAAGACTTGTGTCCCCTTGTTATTAAAATTATTTACTGACAGTTTAGAAATATTTCAGAGTGAAATTTTCTTTTATTTGTTGACTATTTTTTATGTTGAATCTTTGTAAAAGGAATTTCCGTTGATATGATTATCAAATGACAATATTTATGCACCTCCATATGTATATTTTAAACTATTCGGAAATGTATTCTTGTATTCCTCACTTGTAACTTGTATTTGGACATAGATTGACTGCTGTAAACCGACTCACACTATGTTAGTTGTGTTGCAGTAATAAATTATTGTAACAAATAAACAGAATTTCAATTACAAGTGTTTTTTACTGAATGATTAAAATTTTCTAAAGCCTGTTAGACAATTTGTATTACACACACACATACACCCCCATTAAATAAAGCTGAACTGTTTGAGACATGTAAAATTTTTATATTGAATAAAATAGGTTTGGTGGTTTTAGGTTTATTTATCAAATATGTGTATTTATTAGTTAACAAACTTTCTGGATCATTCAAAGAGTTTAGAAATCCAGTTTATTATTTCTTAGTCCCCAGTTTTGTGCTGCAATCAGAGACTGAAAGTTTGTATGAGTTAATTTATGGGATGTACTAAATTATGGGATGTACTTAGCTTTAAACTTATCCCTCCCAGTTGTAAATGTACGCCACTAGTCAGTGTTGAGATGTTTGCTTTTGTACAAACAGTAGAGAATGAAACGTATTCATATGTACATATATATCTCTATCTAGATGTTAATAAACAGAATGTTGGCTGTACTGTGATGCCGTCTTGGTTGTTTTCATTACACTCATCCAATGGCTGTACAACCTGTGTACAACATTTTTAATGCTAATTTCATTCATTTAGTGAAGTTAATTGCTGAGTGCCTGCATTGATTGGTTACATTTGTTCTTCATTTCTATATTTTATAATCTCATGTCCATCTGCAACAGTCTATTTTAATGGGTGCTCTATCTCTCTCTCTGTAACAGCTTTGCTTATTATATACCACCCCTCCCCCATTTTTTAATTATTTTTTTTGTCATTTCTTGTAAAAAAAAAATTTGACCATTTCTAGTTGGTCTAGGTCAGTGACTCAACTCACGAACCACTGAACCCTCAATTACAATTAAATTTGTTTCAAAAAGAACATGGAGTAAATCCTGCTTGTTCTAGCAGTCAGTGATCATGTTTACATTGTGCACCAACCACACCTTCAAGTAGGGAGTGTTTTGCAGTTTAAAATAATTCTCAGTTCCGAGGGGGGAAAAAATGTTTAATGTTCTACTACTTCTGTAAGTTGAGAGCCACTGGTCTAGAATGTTGACCAATACACTGGACCTTCTAGGAACTGGGGGAATTTCCTTTGTCCTGACTTTCACTTGAATGTGTCCCAGTACTTGCTGGTAATTTTAGTTTATTCTGCTACCTCAAATGTCTTTATTTTTTGGTATATAGGCACTGGTGGCGTTAACCCATGTCCTGTATGTCTGTCTATACACATAGACACAGGTTTGTGGTCTGATGTTCTTTCATCACCATCAGTCTGTTGATACTCCCCTTAACATTCTAATGCATAACCAAAATATTATTTCTGACATTGTATGCTATTGGCTTTTTTTTTTTTTATTGCATTGTAAAAAACAAAGTTTTAGATCTAGTTCTGAATTCTGAATAATAAACTGTATGGGAAAAACATTTATAAAAATATCTTTGTTAATTTATTTATTGCAGTACACATTTATTTATCCAGTGTCTGAGCATAAGTTGACATCAGATCATGCCATTTGAAAACCACAATGCTTTTTCACTTGTCTATTTTATATCTAGTACTTAAAACAGTAACATTTGGATGGCTTTCAGAACAGGGCTCTACCCGTGTGTACACTAAATGCCTCAGAGGGGGGTCTGCTGAAAACTTGAATAAATGTTTATTTGATAGCAATAATTGACACCAGAGTTTTAGTTTTCGTCTTATTCATTTTAGTTTCACTTTTAGTTTTACTCTTGTAAACATCAATAACAGATAACATCATTGTTCATGACCAATTGTTGAAACAGATTGAAGTATAATAATAGTTGTCACAGAGATGACAGCTCATTTCCATTCACTCCATTGTCACATTATAAGTCACACTATCACATTGTGTCATGTGCCAATACCATGACTCAATTTTTTACTATGTTGTAGACTAGCAGACTTAAAAAAGTAATAACAATAAGAAACGAAAAACGTAAGTCAAAATTAAAACAAACGTGTTCATTCTAAGACCTAGAACTCTGAACCAACTAAACTAAGTTACAACAGGATCGTAAGTGGAATTCCACCGAGTGTCACATGAGTAACGAGATACGTGCCGATTGCCGCAGCCAAAGATGAGCGATTTTGTTCCAGATAGCTACTAACTTTAACCAGTACGAATTGCTTAATAGTAACAGTTCTGCTGAAGTAGAAAGATATCTTGAAAATAATTCATCAAAAATGCTGTCATTAGCAGCCTACCCAAGCATTAAGAAACTATACCTGCAACTGAACACAGGGCTTACGGCTAGTGCTGCAGTTGAGCGACTGGTTTCATTGGGTGGGCGTGTTTTTATGCCATTACGTTCTAGGCTAAGCATTGATCATTTTGAAATGATGGTCTTCTTACGTCCTGCTAAGTGGTGAAGTGATTAGCATTAAAATTGTGCTTTGACAATTTATTCTTTTGTTTTTACATTTTTTAAAAACTTGAGAAATTGGCACTCATTATATTTTAAATAAAAACATTTTGTTTATGTCATTATGTTGTTCTCAAAAGTATTGGTATTGTATCGGTATCGATTTTGGCAATCCATTTTTACTTGAGTATTTGTATTGGTATTGGCGATACTATTTTCATGAAGTATTGGTATTGACGATACAATTTTAGAGTATTGTTAACAACCATGCTTATATTATCGCCCAGTTCATGCGCATGCGCGATCATCAAAGAATTTAGATATGTCCTAGGTCATCATTATTTCGTAGAATAGATGGTTCCACCCGCAGACCGAAGTTTTTCAGGGGGTAGGTTTTTTTTTTAAATGCGCATCAAAATGTACACTGCAGATAAGCATGCTGTCTCGTTATACAACTTACTTAAAAAAATGTTTGTTCTAAGTGACATGCTCCATATGTTATAGTATTAGCAATCAGATTTTATTTATTTCATAGCTATATTGGCGGCGTTGAAGCGTGTCTCCCGTTCCTACAGAGCGCCGGGGTGAGTGTCGCTACATCTAAACAATAAGGTACACACACAAAAAATTCTCATTATACTACCCAAGAAATTTAACTCGTGTTTTATTCAGGCGGTCGACAGTAATAACTGAGTTGTGTCCATTGCATCAAAAAAATTATTAAAAGATTAAAATTTATTACAATTTTTTTTAATTATTTATTCTAGGAAATCGGTTAGTTTTAAAAACTTTGTACTATTGTTATTTGAAATGTTTTTGGGGATATTAAAAATTAGCAGATCGTGTAACAAAAAGGAGACAAATAGCGCATCTTACGGCGAAACTATAAAAGGAATAAATAATGATTAAACATGCATCCAAAAAATTTAACCGAAATATTAAGATACCCATATGTATTTATAAATTCAAGGGAAATAAACCCTTGTTTAAAGAAATACTATTGCCGAAATATTTCTTCCATTGTCTGAAAATGTATCTACTTGAAAGAGCATTTTAGTAAATGTTAATTTGATAGCAATAATTGTAATTATGGCAATTTTTTTGATGTAGTATATCATTATTGTCGCATTGACATAATTTAGACAATATATTGACTATTCGAACACCAACTTGACACAGTTTACGTTCTATTTTGACTAGTGTTGTTTTAGTCCCAGGTCCTATTTTAGTTTCTGGTTTTAATTCGTTTTTTCTGTAATAATTTTAGTTTTAGTCCAGTTTTAGGCCCAATTTTTGTTTTAGTTTTCGTTGACTAAAACTAAAACACCAGAGTTTTAGTTTTCGTCTTATTCATTTTAGTTTCACTTTTAGTTTTACTCTTGTAAACAGATAACATCATTGTTCATGACCAATTGTTGAAACAGATTGAAGTATAATAATAGTTGTCACAGAGATGACAGCTCATTTCCATTCACTCCAATGTCACATTATAAGTCACACTATCACATTGTGTCATGTGCCAATGTCATGTGTTAGTGTCATGTGCCAATACCATGACTTAATTTTTGACTATGTTGTAGACTAGCAGACTTGTAGTGCCTGTACAAAAAAAAAAACAACTAAAAATGTAATAACAATAAGAAACCAAAAACGTAAGTCAAAATTAAAACAAACGTGTTCATTCTAAGACCTAGAACTCTGAACCAACTAAACTAAGTTACAACAGAATCGTAA
This sequence comes from Bulinus truncatus, assembly GCA_021962125.1. Taxonomy (NCBI): domain Eukaryota; kingdom Metazoa; phylum Mollusca; class Gastropoda; family Planorbidae; genus Bulinus; species Bulinus truncatus. Next base: position 4,550,866 of record JAGDYQ010000030.1, on the reverse strand, counting down.
GTGGAATTCCACCGAGTGTCACATGAGTAACGAGATACGTGCCGATTGCCGCAGCCAAAGATGAACGATTTTGTTCCAGATAGCTACTAACTTTAATCAGGACGAATTGCTTAATAGTAACAGTTCTGCTGAAGTAGACAGATATCTTGAAAATAATTCATCAAAAATGCTGTCATTAGCAGCCTACCCAAGCATTAAGAAACTATACCTGCAACTGAACACAGGACTTACGGCTAGTGCTGCAGTTGAGCGACTGGTTTCATTGGGTGTGCGTGTTTTTATGGCATTACGTTCTAGGCTAAGCAATGATCATTTTGAAATGATTATCTTCTTACGTCCTGCTAAGTGGTGCAGTGATTAGCATTAAAATTGTGCTTTGACAATGTATTCTTTTGTTTTACATTTTTTAAAAACTTGAGAAACTGACACTCATTAGATTTTAAATAAAAACATTTTGTTTATGTCATTATGTTGTTCTCAAAAGTATTGGTATTGACTAAGTGAAGACTGACGAGCTATACAAGATCAGTTGATTTTTGGAAGACAAGTTACTTCCTTTAGGTAACCTTGAATTGCCTAACCTTTTTGAAAGTCGCAGTATCTAAAATTCTTCAGTAAACATGATCTATTTCGAACAAAACAATCAAAAACATAGTTGTCATTTCATTATTTGCATATGAAATAATTACAGAATAAAACATGGGTCCATCATTGAATGCAGTTGTCTGTAAAAATTCATCACTAATTACATCTAAACTATTATTGCAGCTAAATTTCTTATCTCCCATTTCCTTACCATGTACCATTTACCAGTATCTCAAAACAAATAAACGTAAAAGATTGAACAAAATTTTTTTTTTAATATTTCTTTAGTGAACTTTAGTTTTAAATTGACAAATTTAAGATTATTATCAATGCACTAAACTGTAAAAAAAAAACCATTAAAAATTGTGTAAAGAAAGACACGGAACAATATGTGTATTACAATACATTTATTATATGAAAGAACACAATGACAAATCCTTTGAAATCTAATTTTGTCTAATCATCATTTCAAGAATGTAAAATTTAGAAGAAATGTTATTAACAACTTGATGGGAGATATTAACAATCTTAATATTATATAACAAATGCGAAAAACAGTTTGGCAGACTTATTGTGGAAGGTGAATCTGTTGTTAGCTTGTCCGTAAAAATGATAGCCTGCCCCTTGGCTCCCGAACCTTGTAATGTTCATTGAAGTCAAGTCGGAAGCACAGGAATCTCAGGCTGGCATCTGGGTGTGAGGCCACCATCTTGAGGAATCTGTTCACAGTGTCCTAATCAAAGAACAGAAGTTCATGGGTTAAGTCTGATTGAATTTGAAACATCTTAATGATATAAAATTAATGAACAGAAAATTGGGGTTTGACTGGTTCAACTTGCCTGATAAGCAGATGATACAACCTGCAGTTTGGCTCTGGTTGAAGGTATGATGGCTGTCAAAAAACTATTCCTCCTAAATTTCTCAGCTCGCTCCGCCTCTTCCGAAGTTCCCCAATCACCCTGGTGAACATAAATCATTTGTGTTAATGTGAAGCAAACCTTATCCTAGTAAATTATTTTTGTTAGCTCTCATGTTCATTGTTTTATGTATAAAAAAAAAAGTCACAAAATTATGGGATAGAGACAAATAAAAATTAAGATGAAAAGCAGGCTTTCTCACTAATATCACATGTGTAATCTTAAGCTAGACTGGTGGCTTTAGCCTTACATCAAAAAGGTCATTTAAAGCTAGACTGGTGGCTTTAACCTTACGTCAAAAAGGTCATTTAAAGCTAGACTGGTGGCTTTAACCTTACGTCAAAAAGATCATTTAAGCAGACTCTCTAATGGAGAAAATGTGTCAATTATTTACCCTTTCCCGCTAAATATGTAAAAATTTTAGGATAAAAAACCTAACAAGTAGATGACATTTATGGTGTTGGATGAACAAGAGATAAGTAATAGAAGAAATAAGTCAGAGTCTCGGAAGAACCGACAACTGAAATAAACATTTGTCAACCTACCTTTTGAGTTCTTTCCTTTTTAGACTTTTCAAAAGATTCCCTTGTGTAAACTTCGGATGTGGCAGCTTCAAAAAAAATTCCCTGCGCTGTCTCAAACTCAATGATGAGGTCAAACAGCGTCCTCAACAGCTTTAGAATTTCCTGTGGGGGAAAATAAATCATTTGACAATAACTATCAGATTCTGCTGTACAGACAAAATAGAAACAAATAAATTTGCACTTTTTAAATGTATCTAGTTTTTTTTTTTATAAAATAGTCTAAAGTGTTTAGACTTTTAACACATAAACATAACATTGCTAAATTTTAAAATTGTGATGTTGTACTAAGTTGATAATGTGAGCAACGTCATGGCCGAATGAAAGAAAAAATTTAAAATATCTGCATTCTGTCAGCGACCTGCATGTTTAGTGGCCGGGGGAAAAAAAAACATTTGCCTAAAAGCAACGACTGTAAAACTTTTTTTAAACTAACAAAACCAGAATGAACCAGAATATATTAAAACACTTGCCCTAGATTTCTCATTCAACAGACACCTGCTTAGAATTGTGTCCAGAAAAATCTGGTGGGCGGCAATGATGTAATCCAGATCTTTGGCTTCGTAAACTTTAGTCAGTAGCTCATCCCAGGCACACTCCAGAACCTACAATGAAAAAATTAAAAAAATTTATTGGGAGATTATTCAACGAAAGCTGACGGAGGAATAAAAAAAAAAATCAACAGATGTGATATAAATCGACAGATGTGATATAAATCAACAGATTTGATATAAATCAACAGATTTGATATAAATCAACAGATGTGATATAAATCAACAGGTGTGATATAAATCAACAGATGTGATATAAATCAACAGATATGATATAAATCAACAGATATAAAATATTTGAACACAACATACTCCATACGTTTGGCTCTCCACATAAAGTATCCACCTATTTTTACCCGATTCCAATTGTTTTTTTCCCAAGAAAAAAAGAATCATTTCAAAGTGCAAACTATTTGGAACAGTTTACATAAGTGACTGTCAAGCAACGTTGACCACAGATTCACATTCAAGCTGTAGAAAATGTTATTCACATAAAGAATGAACCCAAATTACATCATAAACATTTACCAGTTATGCTTTTGAAAAAAAATCATGCTACATTTTACCAGAGTAAAGAATTATAGTGAATCGTGATACTTTGGAGAATGAACATAAGCCAAAAACAACATCAAATTGACAGGAATCAAATTCAAACAACAATAATATCAACAACTATGTCATCTACAACAATAATATCAACAACTATGTCATCTACAACAATAATAACAACTATGTCATCTACAACAATAATAACAACTATGTCATCTACAACAATAATATCAACAACTATGTCATCTACAACAATAATATCAACAACTATGTCATCTACAACAATAATATCAACAACTATGTCATCTACAACAATAATATCAACAACTATGTCATCTACAACAATAATAACAACTATGTCATCTACAACTATGTCATCTATCTACAAATATGTCATCTACAACAGATGTGTTACAGATCTGTACGTTACTCAGTGATAATGAAGCAGAGATTGAAGACTTAATGTCATACAAACCCCGTACCTCAAAGTTAATGTAGTACTGGACCTGCTTGATAAAGTGAACCATGCTCGTGGTGATCATGTGACACGTGTGAAGGATCGGCGACAGCTCAGGGATGACCTTCAGCTGGCGGGCACTGCACATCTGGTTCTTCCAAATTTGGGCCAAAACGTACTCCATACGTTTGGCTCTCCACATAAAGTTGAAGACTCGCAGGTACATGATCTTACACTCTGGGGTAAACACCTGGACAGAAAATGTCGTGATAAGCTTGGGAGCAGCTTTAAGGAATTATTTAAGATTTAATTAAATAATATATGAAGTCATGAACTAAATATTTCAGTACCGGTGAAATTATCATGAGGTTTGCAGCAATCTCAAGCAGCTTTGAGAAATTATTAAAAAAATTAAATTTTGTTTAGGTTGCACACTCCTTCAAAATTAATAATGCTTCGAAACAGGCAGAACAAATGACATGAGTGAATGAAATTTTTTTACGACACAAAATCCTGATTGAATTTCCCGATACAAAATTTTGAAAAACTTTTAACATTTCCTATCAGTAGTTGTTTTAAAATAATGAACCCTGCAAAACGAAACTGTGCAGTAAGCAATGTTGAACGAATGCAGCTCTTCGTTACATTCTGTCACCGTTACGTTCTGTGCAGCAACCAATCGGTCAGAATTTTTCTATTTTTAAATCACACAAACCGTTTCAATAAACTGTGTGCTATTTGATTTTTTAAAGTATTTAAAAAAAAAAAATAAATAAACTAGCCAGTGGCTTTCACCGACCTCAAGTGGCCACCAATAGCAAAGGGTGAAGGTTCCACAATTAATGAAAACAAAAAAAAACTGGTCGGGTCATTGAAACCAAGATGACCTGATAATTAACTGGCCGATTAAAAAAAAACAAAAAACAAACAAGTATTCAGATCAAGTTGAAATCAAAACTGACCGTTCTGATTGGCCCGTCCACTCTGTACTCCAAGCTGAATACGTCCCAGCCGGTGTCTCCGGGGGAAACCTCCAACAGCCTGACGTCCAATCTCCTCAGGATATCGCTGCTGTCGAACTGAGCATTGGTGGCTCGAATGGCAGTTTCCAGAATGCCAGAAAGGTTGTGCAGGTAGAGATTGCCGGCTGGTTTAGCCAAATCTACTCTGTAAAATTTTAAAAAATTATGAAGACATGAATAACACGTTTGGAAACTGTTTTTGAGGACAACAAGATGGAATTTAAATATTTGATCAGAAATGCTCAAAGAGAAGAATAGAAGCCAGGATTTAAACTACTAATGAGAATGGCTTTTTGAATTTACTTATTCATTTAATGCCATTACTTCGGAAACATCGAGGTATTTGTGATGCACATACGAAATCCTAATGCAAGGGAAGTAATTCATGTATATAATAAACATACACTAGTTCAACTGGGGTTAGCTCTCTTTGTTTTCTTCACAGCTAATTGTGTAAGTTACAACATTTGATGAAATCACTGACAGTGAGATGCGGTCATCACAAACATCTGTGTAACGAAATATTCAGTTCAGTACAACAAAATATATTGGCCCCTTCCCCGTCTGTTACAGTTGTTACAGAGCGTCGTTTGTAACAGAAAAAAATGAACTGAAACTCTGCAACTTTCTAGAGTTTCAAGTCAACTTCCGCATTGACTAGATAAAGGGGGGGGGGGGGGGGATAGGAGAGAAGTTATGGTGTAAGGTCGGTGGGGGGGAGCAATAGGATGAGGAGGAGAGCTTCAGCAAGGTGGGAAAGGAGATGGGGGGGGGGGGGGAAGAGCTATTACCAGCTTACAAGTTCGGTTAGGTTTGTGTGTGTGTCAGGGGGGGGCAATCTCATAGCTTGGGGTTTAAGAATTTGATGGACTGATGATTATGATTGCATTCTGTCAAGATGTCAATTTATTTCCAGCCCTGGTATTAGTAAGGGTACCTCAGGTCGTGAACAGGGCGGCGAACTTAGAAGAGGAGGGGGGGGGGGCGCGCCGTAAGAGCGCTATTTCATGAATTTGCAACTCTTCAGACTGGGGAGGAGGGTGCCGACAAAAGTAACTCGCCCAGGGCGCCACAGTAGCTAGGTACGGCGGCCCTGTGGTTTAAGTGTTTAAACAAAATAATTTTTTAAAATTCCGTTTCATGATTTAATAAATGAGACATTATCTGTAGGACGGCCGTTTTATCCACATGCACAGTTTTCTTATAAATTAAGGGAGGTAAGTCATGGGAAATAACTGATAAATATATATATATATATATATGAGTTATGCCCCTTAGACCATAAAAAAATATTGAGCAAAAATTTTTTGGAAAATGAATAGAAGGGCAAAATATTAGCATCGTTACCTAAGTGAGCCATATCCACACACACACACACAATAGAAAATTACCATAATGCAAGTTGTAGTTGAATACAGTCCAACTTGATCATTTAAAAAAAACAATTATTTCAGACTATTTTTGTGAAATAACCTAAATAGCTTATATCATCATACCTGTGATCAATGAAATGCAAAAACAAAAAAAAAAAAAACCTTGACCCTCCCCCTAACCTCAGTGCAACGAATAAACTAAAACGAGTTGCAGTTAATTTTGTACTAGCACATATATAACTCAAGACTAAAAGAGTAAATAAAACATGGACTCACTCCAGCAGATCCATGAGGTGGCGAATGAAGTCTCCCTGCCCAAGTAGCAAATATCTTCTCATGGCCTGTAAAATATCGGTCGGTTGTTAACCACAGGAAGTGAATTTTGCAACAAAAAAAAATACCAAGAAATTGTTTTTGTTTTATAAAATCACCCGTCATACAACCAGTTAATGTGCACATCTTAGACAATAAAAAAAATTCAGTCAACGGTAGCAAATTGAACGAGAAGAAAGGTTCAAAAGATCTTACTTTGAGATGCTCCAAGAATTTGTATTTGGTTTGAAGAACGTCTAGCAAGTGCTGGGAAGTGAGTTCATACACAGAGTCCAACATCTGCTGGAAGTCTGAATTCTGGTCTTGAGAGAACATACTTGCAGCTAGAAATTAAACACAAAAATGACATAAGACGACAGGTTTCAGTTTTTATAACTTAATTAATCACCCCATAACACTAGAGAAGTGAGGATTCCTTTTTGGTCATCTGTTCCTACGGTGATGGCAAACTTTGCCCAGCCAACCTCACATCCCCATTAAGTAAAAAAATAGTAAACCACTACAAAATACTACAATAGTTCCAAAGTAATGTGCAGTTATCATTTAGTGCTTCTATCAGATTCTTAACAAATTTTTGAAGCATTGGAAGAAATAAGGTAGCCTAATAGTTTAACTATTTTTAGAATATGATCGTACAAGAAGCAAACCAAGATAAGTCTAAGAAGAATTCTCAGTATCGGGAATTTACATTGATGATTAAAAACAAAAGCTATGAGAAATAGTCCAATCTTCAAACAATCCCTTTAAATAGTCCAATCTTCAAACAATCCCTTTAAATAGTCCAATCTTCAAACAATCCCTTTAAAAAACCATGAAAAAAAAATTGATTAATAAAAATTATGACTAGGATGTTCTTAGTACCATTGTCAAGGAGCAAATTTTTTTAATTACCTTGAGTAAGATCTAAATTCATCGCCACCTCTCTGCCTTTCGTAGGTGTTCGGTCCTCACAAACTTGACGGAGAAAGTTAATGGACTTACCAGTGAGTAGAATCTTCAAAACAGATAAATAAATTGTTTCATTATGACATGATAAATTAAAATTTTATTTTTTATTACTAAAGCTAATCCAGTTAACATTTAAATGGGATACTTACCCGGCTGGCCTGGTCCATTGTTATAAATGAAGGAATCATAGTTTTTCTCAGACTGTATTTGTCATGCCACAGTTGGTCATTTTTTACTTGTGGGTCTGACGCAACAAAAAACTGCAGAAAACAAATATGTTTAAAACATCGAGAAAGAACTATCAAAATAAAAAAAAAACGTATACAAGTATATGTAATGATGTATATGTAATGATGTATATGTAATGATGTATATGTAATGATGTATATGTAATGATGTATATGTAATGATGTATATGTAATGATGTATATGTAATGATGTATATGTAATGATGTATATGTAATGATGTATATGTAATATTGTAAATATTGTATATGTAATATCATATATGTAATAATGTATATGTAATATTGTATATGTAATATTGTATATGTAATATTGTATATGTAATATTGTATATGTATTATTTTAAGCAAAAAAAAAACTTCACTCAGGATAATAATTTTAAAAAAAGGGAAAACACGACCATAAATGGATCTAAGCAAAAAATAAGTCACACATTCCTTTCACCGTCTTTTATTCAGGCTGCCTGGTATTCGTGGCAGATGATACAGTAATTACAAATCAATGGACATCTCAAAGCAAGACTGACACAACTGGATTGAGCCATGTGTACCAATAGTTAGTTCAAAAATGTGTATGCATGTTTGTACTGTGTTGACACTACCCCCATTTACAACTTACAACAAATTATAATTGAAAACAAACTCAGATCTAGAAAAATGTAAGTCAGGAGAGATGTACAGAGAGAAAACCAAAATACACCAGAGACAGTTAGGAATGAGAGAGAAACATTAATGGGCAGGAAGGGTGTATAGTGAACAGAAGTGATTTTTCAATTATTCTCTAGTTGTAATTTTCTAAACAGATTCAGTAACAAAATTCACCTAAAAACTACATCTTCAATTATATTCAATTATAAAAACACACATTCAATCAAGCTGAGGAATCAGGACTAATTTTTATTTAGAAATTAAATATACATTATTTTTTTTTAATTTACACTAAAATGGGCTGCACGTACTTCATGGTAAGCATCATCCAGTTCCCCGTCGTACATCCACCGCAACAGGGTTGCGTAGATGGGCTGACTGACGAGCGTTAAGAGATGCGTGATCAGGTTCTTGACGGAAGGGTCACCGTGATGACTGTAGGAAAATATCGTGGAGGTCAGAGCTCCGCCTTTTTTACCTGTACACAAAAACATAATTTATTTTACTGACACTTTGAATTGCGAGATAATTACAACAACACTTTTGTATCAAAGCAGATTTTCGCATAGACATAACGGAAACTCAAATGATTGGTTCCCTGAACTAAACTTCCATTTATGCATGGAGATCAATTCATTCTAATGCTTTTTATTTTATCACTTGAATATAAAGTCATAAAATGTAATCAACGTGTGTAGGACATCTTTTGATATCGCTAACAGAAAACAATGTTATCTGCTCACTGATATACTGTACAGTACTGGTATATTTTACTTACAATGCTACTAATGAATAATTTTGATTGACATTTTCACCTTTACATGTATCTACAAGGGCAGCCAGCCATTTTAATCTTTTCAGTGGATCAAACGTCCAAACTTTCAACTGAGCCAGTGTCAGGTTAGGGCAGGTCTCGTGTAGACCAGGATCGATTTCTTGCTCCAACTGTCAATGACAACAACGCATTCATGTAACACTTAGAAAAATTATGTTTTTTTTTTTGAAACCATAAACACATTGCATACCTCGTTAAATCCATATAAAAGATACCAAGATAACAGCAATAAAAACAAACAAGAACAATCCAGACATGAAGATGTATGTTACCTGGGCCTCAAGTACAGCCACAAGACGTAAATATTCAGTCAATGATTGGTGAAGAGCAGCACAGAAACTCTGGTACAAACAAAAATTGAGATGCATGGAGACACAAATAAACCAAACAAAATGAACTTGTAAGCCGAGCGGATTTATGAAAACTATAGTTCATAAAAATAAAAAAAAGTTAATATCTAAGTCAATCTTATCTTTCTAAACATGTGATTCAATTCAGCAGACGTCCAACGGTACGCCTGGGGAGAGTCTATTTTTATCAAGTATGAGATGAACGCAAACTACTTGACACGCTAAACAACAGCGACACTGACCTGGCCGACGAGACCGAAAGCTTTGTCCGTACTGTGCTGGTCGATGTAGGACTTTATTTTCATATACAGCCATCCACATTCAGACAACTTGGCAATGTCCTGTCTATGAGACTTTGAAATACCAGCCTGAAAATTATGAATCATCACAATTTAAAGATTATTAATCACATTATCAATGAGCTTAATAAAAAATGTGCATGTCAAGAATGTAAGAGTAGTAAACATATTTATAAATTATTATTAAAAAGTGAGGCGTGAAATTCATTCATAATTAGCACTATTTCATGAAACCTTAGCACTACTTCATGAGACGTGCTGTACTTCATGAGACGTGCTGTACTTCATGAGATGTGCTGTACTTCATTAGCACTACTTCATAACACATTGCGGTTTTCTCTAATTCATCACTTTAACAGAAAAAATTCCATTACGGAGGCAGTAAAATTATTTTCAGTGGCCCAAATGTTCTCAACTGGTGCAACAACCACCCACATCTGGTGCACACCCACCCACATCTGGTGCAACACCCACCCACAACTGGTGCAACACCCACCCACTTTTCCTTATCAGGTAATAATTTTAAGCCTGATGAACTGGGGAAAAAAACAAAACAAGCTTACATCTAAGTCAATCTCATCTTTCACGACATCAAACTTGATCCAGCGGCCAGGGATCCCTTGTAACACATAAACTAAATCTTTCAGCAGACTTTGTTCAGAAATCTCACTTGTTACTGAAAATAAAAACAAACTCTACAATTCATAATATTTGGTAGATCAATTAATTAATTTTTTTCTACTGACATACGTGATAAATTTCAAACAGATGACAATACCTAGTAGAAAAGATAATCTGTTCAAGTAGTTTCATAAAATTAAATATCAGACTTGGAGCAATGATTTGCAAGTTAATTTATTTAAAAGTCATTTATATGATAGTTAAAAGAATACCAAGCTACTGTTATGGATTAAACACGCTTGCGCTGCTAAAGGAAATAATGGTCAGACAAAAAGGTCTTTTATCGCTCCTGTTAAAAATTACTTAGAGAGACTTGCAAAAAAAAATATTCGCTGGCTCCAAAATTTCAATCTCATTTATCAACTTACAGTTATTGGCATTTCCTGTTACAGCCAAACTGGCTGATGTCTTGTAGTTGTGAAGATATTCTAGATAAACAAATAAACACAAGAGTTCATTCATACTTGCCAAAAGTTTCATGAAAAAAAATAATTGCAAAAAATGCAATATACTGATTGTTTGGCTAGTGTAAATTAAAGTTACTGCAATATACTGATGATTTGGCTAGTGTAAGTTAAAGCTAAAAAAAAAATGCAAACCTTTTTCTTCAGTTTTCCGACCAAATATGGCAACGGTTCTCGCCCTTGTGGCATGGGATGCTGACTGTCGATTAACTCCGACCGCTGGTGTGGCTAGGTGACTGTTGATGTAATATTTAGTTAAATATGACACTAAATATATATAAATATATATACAATCAGGTCTTAAATTACTCTGATTTTTGAAAAAATTAAAATTCAGAGTTACACAGTTTGTATTTCCAGCATTCAACTTTGTTAAAAAAAAAAAATGTACACATGGGTCTTGTAAGTGAAAATCATGTACAGAGAGCCATTCAGAACCCAGAAATAATGCCACTCTTCCACCCAGAAATAATGCCACTCTTCCACCCAGAAATACTGCTACTCTTCCACCCAGAAATACTGCTACTCTTCCACCCAGAAATAATGCTACTCTTCCACTGAGAAATAATGCTACTCTTCCACCCAGAAATAATGCTACTCTTCCACCCAGAAATAACGCTACTCTTCCACCCAGAAATAATGCTACTCTTCCACCCAGAAATAACGCTACTCTCAAATCTCACTCCATTCGCTCCAATTGCATATATCATTAATATATGACTAGCTCATAGGACCTTCCAAAACATTGTTACTTGCAACGGCCAGCCCTTTTAAAAATTGTATTTTTTTTTTTTTAAATTGAATCCATGGTAATAAAAAAAAAATTGAATAAATTTATGACCACTTAAAAACAAATAAACAGACTCGTCATTTTTAATTGTAAAAATATCAACAGTTTACTCTTAAAGATCATAATTTTAAATTAACAAATGCAATGGGAGAGAACATACTTCAGCGGGAAAGATTTTTGTATGCACAATCTTTAGCCACACTGTACATACTAAGCACATTATACCTTTACCTTTTTGAAGAACATTTTAGTATTATTTCATTATCCATACAAAACAACTGACATAAAATGTATGTCTTATAGTATACATCAACCATAACCACCCCTTCCCTATAATTTGCTATGTGTCCCTCTCAGCTGTACATCTAATTTCTAATCCCAGATTTTTTTTTTATAATTAATTTTTTTATGATATTTTATAACTATAAAAAAAATACCCAAAAGTGAACTAAAAGTTCTGGACATAACTATTTTTTTTTTTTACATAAAGGAACTTCGCACAAACAACATAAAACACTTTTGTGACATCTGCTTTTATTTTTTATCACTTGCCTCGGTATGAATGACTGAGCCACAGGTGTCGGATCTCTGCTGTTGAAATCCCTATCTCGGATGCTGCTTATGCCACTGCTGCCACCTGTCAAAGAAAAAGTGTTGTACTGTCCACTCTGTCCGAGCAGGGCATCTGGTCGGCTTTTGAAAAGGGCCTCACTGTTTGGAGTGGAGGCTAAATGTGAAGGTAGTCCCTGTGAAAAGAACGCATCGCTGGTCACTTTGCTCTGTCAAAATAAATCAAATTAATAGATACATTAAACCGTTTAATTCACCAATGATAATTAAGAATAAACTGTAACTAGAAGAAGCAAATGAAATTCAAAATGCATTGGGACAAATAAAAATTTTAGCAAAAAATGTTGACATAAATTTTTGTGCATTTTTTACCTGTTGAGGTTTGTCATCAAATGTAGCTAGCTGCTGCAATAGTTTGAGGATTGCTGATCTATTTCTAAGCAGCATCTAAAAAAAATGTACAATGTGAGCTGAAATGTTATACATCTTTTTAAGCCTTTAATTTCTCGATTAAATGAATATATGAAAGACTCTTATTTTTGTGTTAGTTATTTAATGGTACGCCCACTCGGAATGGAGAAGAGCAATTTTTGGGTCAGTTTTTTTAATGGTACGCCCACTCAGAATGGAGAAGAGCAATTTTTGGGTTAGCGATCCACCCTTAGTGACAACTCAACACAGTACAATACCATGACAGAATCAGTCCAATTATAAACAGCATGTACCTGGGATTGCAGCTTTCTGTGCAAATCAGCCAAGTGGGCAGCATCCTTTTCTCTCCCATGGCGTGCCACTGAACTCAGAAAAAAAAATATATGTGCATTTACATTGTACCTTTAAAATATATTTGATTAAATAATATATGTATAGTTGGCTGTCTTCAGTTCATGCTTTGACTTTCTCAGATTTTATAATCAGCTATATTGACCATTATAGGTTTAACCAGCTATATTGACCTTTACAGGTTTAATCAGCTATATTGACCATTATAGGTTTAATCAGCTATATTGACCAATACAGGTTTAATCAGCTATATTGACCATTACAGGTTTAATCAGCTATATTGACCAATACAGGTTTAATCAGCTATATTGACCAATACAGGTTTAATCAGCTATATTGACCAATACAGGTTTAATCAACTATACTGAGTAATATAGGTTTAATCAGCTATATTGACCATTATAGGTTTAACCAGCTATATTGACCAATACAGGTTTAATCAGCTATATTGACCATTACAGGTTTAATCAGCTATATTGACCAATACAGGTTTAATCAGCTATATTGACCAATACAGGTTTAATCAGCTATATTGACCATTACAGGTTTAATCAGCTATACTGACCATTATAGGTTTAATCAGCTATATTGACCAATACAGGTTTAATCAACTATACTGAGCAATATAGGTTTAATCAGCTATATTGACCAATACAGGTTTAATCAGCTATATTGACCATTATAGGTTTAATCAGCTATATTGACCAATGCAGGTTTAATCAGCTATATTGACCATTATAGGTTTAATCAGCTATATTGACTATTATAAGTTTAATCAGCTATATTGACTATCATAGGTTTAATCAGCTATATTGACTATTACAGCTTGATCATACAATTATATCTTAAAAATTATAAAATGATTTTTTTTTTGACGCCTGTTAAAGTATATGTTAAAAAAAGCCTATTTAAATGGTTTGCTAGGCTCTTAATATGAAAGTACATGTATTTCACTTATAAATAAATCATGCTTAACAGAAATTCACTTATAGCGATTGAGTCTGGAATTGAATATCCATAATAAATGAAGGCCCTTATGTATAATGATGGTTGACGGTATATTTAAGTTAAACATTGTATATTAAAGATAAATATAAAAAAATGATTTTAGTCATTTACATTTTGAAAAATTGTTAATATTTTACTCACGTTGCCTTTTTAAGCGTTCCACAATGCGGAACTCATCTTCATCCTCTGAAGTCCGTTTGCTATTATTGGTCAGTAAAAAAAGAAAGCACAAACATGAGGTGATTTTTTTATTAAAAAATTCAATACAAAAATAAGTTTTTTCACTAAAAAATTTTAAAATAGCAATCGTAAAAAAAAAACACTAACAAATTTAGATGGATAAAACGAGTTGCTAGCTTTCCAACGATACCATATTTAATAGTCAACGAGAAGCACTAGGTCTAAAAATGGACTGTTTTAAAAAAGAAATAAAATTTAAAAAAATAACCTGACTTAAAAATGTCATTTTCTGCAGATAAAAATGAACTAATTAAGATAGAAGCCTTGCGCGTCTAACAGTGATACATGAATGTATTTTGCTTATCATCTCTTCACGTATTAAGCAATAATAACTCAACTTTAAAAAAAAAAAAAAACATTAAAAAATATTGTTAGAAAAATCTAATGGTTCAGAGAAAATTTTCAACAAGAATATATTAACTTTTGAACTATTTATGATAGAGACCTCAAAGTTTTAATTAAAATACTTTGATAAATAGTTATCCTAGTGCCCAGTTTTAGTTTCATCAAGAAATTTTTTTTTAATCGACCCCAGAGATAAACATTTTTTATTCTTTGAAGAATTTGTTCAAGAAAAACGCATCAAATGAAGATTATTGCTTAATGTGAATAATACTAATCATTTTTAAGCTTAATTGAAAGTTCCTAATTAAAACACAAAATAAAAACACACATTTGAGAAAAAAAAAATTTAATGCAAAATGTAGTTTACAATGCGAGGTGTTAACAACTCAGACCATGATATATACGATACAATGGTTAGATGTACCTTAAAATAGCTTAAAGCTGCAATTCTTAAAAATAACATTATTTTCGTACAAACTATACGGAGGCATCCAAGAATTTTTCTGTTTCCACAAAATAATATAAACTCTGGATCAAATTATGTTTTAAACATGTTGCGGCATCAGAGCAGATATATTTTTCAAAATACCTTTTCTGAGAGTTGACGATGCTCTAGACAAACATCAGGTAAAGAATTAAAATTCTTCTACATACTAAACTTGCTTTTAGAAAATTTTCTCATTTTTTTTTTATCTTTATCTTTTGGCCAATTACTATTTGCCTTAGAGATGGAATCTGTTGAATTTCAATTTTTTTTAACTTAAGGATTTTTCTTCTTTTGGCAGCAAGATAAACAGGAAACAAAATAATTTGTTCCTGCTCTGCCAAGTCCTTCCTGTTGAGCTTTTGCTTAGCCTTTTGGATTTGAAATTTTCCAATTTCAAAAAAAATAAAGAAATACCATCAGATTTATATATTTAAGCACTGGATCCTTGATCTCCAGCTCGCTGCCAAAGCGATTGATTGTGATGAACAGTTTGACATTCTCTGAGTGAAGATTCATCAGTGGTACCTTGAAGAGAGATTTGCAAAAAGTTGTAGTACAATTTTTTATATTTATTTAAGGTAGAAGTAAAATTATATTCTTAACATCCAACCTAAGTCAATGATTGTAGATGTAAAATTATATTCTTAACATCCTACCTAAGTCAATGATTGTAGAAGTAAAATTATATTCTTAACATCCTACCTAAGTCAATGATTGTAGATGTAAAATTATATTCTTAACATCCTACCTAAGTCAATGATTGTAGAAGTAAAATTATATTCTTAACATCCTACCTAAGTCAACGATTGTAGAAGTAAAATTATATTCTTAACATCCTACCTAAGTCAATGATTGTAGAAGTAAAATTATATTCTTAACATCCTACCTAAGTCAATGATTGTAGATGTAAAATTATATTCTTAACATCCTACCTAAGTCAATGATTGTAGAAGTAAAATTATATTCTTAACATCCTACCTAAGTCAATGATTGTAGATGTAAAATTATATTCTTAACATCCTACCTAAGTCAATGATTGTAGATGTAAAATTATATTCTTAACATCCTACCTAAGTCAATGATTGTAGAAGTAAAATTATATTCTTAACATCCTACCTAAGTCAATGATTGTAGATGTAAAATTATATTCTTAACATCCAACCTAAGTCAATGATTGTAGATGTAAAATTATATTCTTAACATCCTACCCAAGTCAATGATTGTAGAAGTAAAATTATATTCTTAACATCCAACCTAAGTCAATGATTGTAGAAGTAAAATTATATTCTTAACATCCTACCTAAGTCAATGATTGTAGAAGTAAAATTATATTCTTAACATCCAACCTAAGTCAATGATTGTTTTTTTATCTTCATATTTTAAAAAAAAAAGTTCATCAAAGGCCAAGTCTAGATTTTCCCACACAATTGTGTCAAAGAACACATAATAAAAAACAAACAAATATAGTTTTAAAAAGGCCAGTATTCAATAAACAAGCAAGTTTTAATAAAAGAAATATTACCTAACATTCTCAGCTGTGTGATTATCACAGGATGCTACGATTCATTGAGTGGTGGGAGACAAAATATACTCTCTTGACAGAACTTTCTAAGAACATCTGCGGGATATCCTTCAAAAGCACCACTTCTCCTGCTGAGTGAATTAAATGTTTCAGTCAATCGCCTGCACTTCAGGCCATTTATCCAGGACTTACATTGGAAAGTTTTAGTTAGTTTTTAAATTCTACCGGATTTCCTACTTTCATTTTATGCCTACTAAATAGAGATGCAAATCATTAGCAAACTGTTAATTTTTTTTGACATTAATTAACATAAGTTAATTTATTAAAAGGATACACCTACTACACTGGCATCACTACATTCACTTCCAAAGCATCTGGCTGTTGATCTAAGTTGTTCATCGTATTGTTTCCAATATTTTCTTGTTTTCTGTGTTAGACTCATAAGCGGGTGCAGTGTAATTTTACCACTGCTTTGTGAATTATCTATATAATATAAGAAGCACTTGTTCGTGAAGTTTATGGCTGGCAGTCATTGGCAGACACTTTGAGAGGTGCCTAATATGCTCTGAAACTTGTGCCAAACTAATTCTCCTTCTGTGGGTCCTGCCATGTTTCTTGTTATTATTTATATGTTGTATGTTGCATTGGCTTAAATAAACTGTTGATCTCCTTGAAGTGACAGATTGCAGCTGCTTGTAGCCAGTACAGCTTGCTTGCTACAACTATGTCTGCTAATTTATCAGAGATATTTTGCATCTTCATTAGCCTGTTTGATGTTTTCTCCCTGCTCATCAATTTCTCCCTGGCTATGTTCATTTACAATTAATAGCTTCAAAAGAGTCTTAAAGGTGTACCTTTTTTTTTTGGGCCATATTTTTTTTGCAACATCTCTGTCAATATGGGATGTTTTTTTTAATTTTTACATTTTGTACCTGGTCTTGCATCAAAACGTCACAATCTGCAAAGCTGGCAGTATTCCAAGGCAAGTATCAAGGAGTTAATTTCAATGGGCCTGTAAAAAGAGAATTGTGTCGTCTTTTAACTCAGGAAATGAGGAGTCAGAAGCAGAGCCTTATAAAAACTTTTCAATTTGTTCCAATGCCATGATGTATGAAAATAAATTAAAGATGAATTTATAGTGTTACTATTATATATAATTCGACTTCATTCAAATCAACAAAGACGATGTCTGCTTTACTGTCATTTTAATACTGAAAGGCGTATAATTTTAGAAAGTGACGTTAAGTTGTCTGTATTATGGGATCATGAAATAATGTTCAAACAAAATTAGAAAAAAGGATCCTTTGGCATTTCTAACACTTCCGGGTCAAAGGGCAGAAATATGAATTATTTTTTAATGAGTCTAAACTGAACTTTAATTGCAAGTGAATTAAATGATGATTTTCAATCTAATTTAATTAAATATACATTTCATTAGCATATGCGGTGACTGTGATTATATAAGAAAAACCCATTAAAGTTTCTTTATGGCTTTGTAAAAAGGCCAAACAAATTTAAAATACAATAGATTTAAGAAGGATAGTTCAATAAGACTATTGAATTTTTCAACATAGAATTGAAAACATAAAAATGATTTGGATATGAAAAATTGTTAAAAAATTATAAACGCACTGGCTCCACGACCGTCATATGACGGACGATGTATTTTTTTTTTACCGCTTCCGTCAACAGAATGAACTCTTATGATGTAAAGTTATAAATGCAGTTTATATCATGATATTATTACTTACACAATGATGGTGCTCAAAATCGGCGATCGTTTTAACACAATTAAAGAGTAAACAGAATGAATGAGAACTCTTATTTACTGCAGACGTTGATGACGTCATTTACTGTTAAAAATCGGAGATATTTTTTTTTTCGGGGACCATAAATAGATATTGCTGCACACCCTAACCCTATCCCTAACCCTATCCCTAACCCTAATCCTGAAAAAAAAATCTGGAAAAAAAATGTATGATTTATTAAAAAATGACCATCAATAGATATTGCTCCACACCCTAACCCTATCCCTAACCCTGATCCTGAAAAATAAAATCTGAACAAAAAAATGTATGTCTCTATCAGGAATCGAACCCGCACACAGCTAGCCAAACTGGGTCTCAGCCAAGCGTACAACCTACATCACTAGCGCGCCACACAAACTAACCTCTCATTTTAATGTATAATTGCTCGGCTATGCAATTGTTGACGGAAGCGGTAAAAAAAAAATACATCGTCCGTCATATGACGGTCGTGGAGCCAGTGCGAATTATAAACTGCTCAACTCACCTTTGAATTCCAACTGAATAGAATTACCTCCAAACAGATTATCAGCGCACAAAAAATGGTGATAAAAAATATGTCTTCTTTAAACAAAAAAAAAGAGTTTCATTTTTAATGATGGCATTGCAAAATGTTTGTGATATCCTCAAACTGACAGAAAGCCAGACTCGGAAAATGTCATATATCCTCCATGTTTGACTACTTTCCAGCGCTGTTAAAAAAATCTATGGGAAATAGGTTTAACGAAGTACCTTATAACAAGGATGACAATTATAATTTTGTTCTAAGTTAATAAAATGGAAAGTAATTTATAATTACACTATCACAGCATGCTAAAATAAAAAAAAATGTATGTCCAGCGGTTTTACACAATGAAACATGTTAGCAAAAAGTGTGAACCATACCAACCTGCGCAATAAGTTTAGAGCCAACTGGAAATGAGGAACAACAGCATCTGGAAAAAAAAAGAAAGTTTGTTAGTAGAATACAAATTTTAGTATGTTAATCATTATTAGATTATTATTGATTATATTGCAAGCATATTTTTTAAGCAAGAATAGCCTAACCCACATTTTCGTGTAGGCTAGTTAAAACACTTCTTACATAGATACTTCTTACTTGTTCCTTGGCTTGTTTGCTAGCCAAACAACTTACTATATTATAACGTGACCGTGGGTGTGGCTACATAATCATATCTTGCCTGATAGTCCCTAAGGGCTAAAGGAACTAACTTCACTAAATAAAAAATCTAGAGCCATAACATATTGCATGGGTATCAGGAGTAAGGGGTAAATGAAAAGTTAATCTTCATGTCTGTAAAATGTAACTATTATTTAGGTCTCAAACTGTGTAAAACTGTAACTGAACCTCTCACACTATAAATTGAATTAGTGTGATGATAATACATATTCATCATCAATGAAAGCTGACAAAATGATAATCATCTTAGATATTACAATTTTATGGTCGGTTATAAAGAATTTTAAAATGACTTTTTACACATATTACACAGAATGAGATTTGATTTGTCATTCACTTGAGTGTGCAGTAAGTAAAACCGTACCTCCTCTTAATCCTGTAAGCTTAATACAAAGGCGAGAGAGAAGCTCTGATAGTGTCTGAATTTCTTCATTTCCAACCTTCCTTGAACTTGATGAAGCCATTTAATAAGCATTTATTAAACAATATTATTATTATTTTAAGTAAATCCTCTTAGCAATTATAGCTATCCCTCCTAGCACAGCTGTTCTCAGTCTTTTTCGCGACTGTACCCCAAAGTATGTCCGCGGGAACCCTTCAAATGTAAGTTCACGAGTAAAATGTGGGCCTACTTGTTTTCATTGCAAACAGTGCTCACCTTGCGATACAACTTGTTTTGTCTAACTCTCGCAATCGGCGAGATAAAACGTTGTTCTTAGGAAAATCATAGTTTCGTCTTTTATTTATTAATTTTTTCAATCGCTGTTTATCTTTCAAGCTGAAATGGGTCATACTAGTAAGTAAAAGACTCAACTGATCAGAGATTGTAAAAAAAAATAATTTGATAAAATATGATTATGAGTTGTCGACCGTCGCGGTCGATGATAGTGAGTATGGGAGGAGGCATTAGCAACCGCACACTGTTACTGTTCTAGACAGAGCTTTTTTTTTTAAATTTTATTTCGGAACGCACTGGAACGGCGTTCCGGCACATTCTTTTTTCCGTATACTTCGTTCTACTGCACTATTTTCAGTGTTATTTCTTTATGACACGACGGCTTTCCGGTACTTTTTTTTTTAAATAGAAAAATATCATTCGTTCTAAGCCCCGCATTTGACCCTCGCCATTAGCCCCGCGCACCAGTTCATTATGCCAAGGCAGAGGCGTAGCTAGGGTGGGGGAGGGGGGATCCAAATTCAAAAGTCCCCCCGGACCCCTTCTTGAGGGGGGGGGGGCCAACATTTTTTTTACAATAAATATTAAGTACATTATCTCGTGTCAGGGTGTCGAATGCCAAAAATGCAGGGGCCCCCCAAAGAAGCCAGGTCCCCCGGACCTCAAAATCCCTAGGCTCTGCACTGTGCCAAGGCCACCTCTGGATAGATCGATGGTGTTCCCCAGTGGTCTCTCCATGGGTATTGCGCAGCCTGGTCTATGGTGCGGATTGAGCATAATTTTAAAAAATCCGGATAAAAAGTTATCCGGCAGGTGGTATTAGTTCAGTATAGGATCAACTGATCTCATTCTTACACGCAGGGCCTTTATTTCGGAAGTTGAGAGCCCTAATCAGAAATTTCAATGTTTGGGTCACAGGCAGAACTGTACCCCAAAGTATGTCCTCGGGAACCCTTCAGATGTTAGTTCACGAGTAAAATGTGGGCCTACTTGTTTTTTTATTGTAGAATGTGCTCACCTTGCGATACCTGGGCTCGGTGGTTTTGGTGTGATAATTCGCGCAGCCAACTGGCGACTTTCTTCAAACTCTTGGAGGTTTTAAACGGAAATTATATGTCGCTGAGTACCCCTTGCATAACCTTACCCCGTGCCCCATGCAGTACGCGTACCCCGGGTTGAGAGACGCGGTGCAAGCACCATATTTAATAGACATCAACACCGGAAATGGGGGGGGGCTAGGCGTTTGTACAGTTATCTATTTATAGTAACTACTCTGCTTACATTGGCATCTTAGGATAATGTATGTCATGTAAGTCATCTGGTGCTACTGTTCCTGGTTCACAGAGCATATCCATCCATCCATCCATTCATCCAGCCATCCATCTATCTATCCATCCATCTATCCATCCATCCATCCATCCATCCATCCATCCATCCATCCATCCATCTATCTATCTATCCATCCATTCATCCATCCATCCATCCATTCATCCATCCATCCATCTATCCATCCATCTATCCATCCATCCATTCATCCATCCATACATTCATCTATACATCTATCCATCCATCTATCTATCTATCTATCTATCTATCTATCTATCTATCTATCTATCTATCTATCTATCTATCTATCTATCTATCTATCTATCTATCTATCTATCTATCTATCTATCTATCTATCTATCTATCTACCAGTACCTGTCTGTTCGTCCGTCCGTCCGTCCATCCTTCCATCTATCTATCTATCACCCATCTAATGGTCTGTCTGTCTGTCTGTTTGTATGTCTGTCTAAGAGCACCCTATTTCAGGAATGACCTCTAATGTTTAGAAAGTAACCGTTTATCCCCGTGGGTCAGACGGGGTCAAGATCAAATCAAATTGGTCAAGTGGAAAAAATACAACGACCGCAATCTATTGTCATACTCCTGGTCTTGACCATTGCTCTCGGGGCATGTCCAGTCTCACAATAAGCTTTTTAAGAATCCTTTTTTTTTATGTCAAGTTTATTGTCCCGGGTCGGGGGAGGGGGTGAGTGGGGGGTGAGGGGTGGGCTGGACATCAACAGTAACGAATGACTGACTGAATGCGAAACAGGAACTAGTTTGAAGTTGTTTTTTTGTATTATTTCCAGTGAAGACAGAAGGCATTCGTTTTATTATGACAATTAAATTATCCACGGAAATCGTCTTATATTATGGATTTTTATGAAAATATAGTTTCATAGAAACTGTATTTTATACCTAAACACTTCTAGTTAGTGGCCGAGTGGTTCAGATGCTCGACTGTCGACCTGGTATTCCTGGGTTCAATCCTCGGTGAGAATCAAGGGAATTATTTTCAGGTCCTAGTGGAAGTTGGTTTGAGTCCCGAGAGTTGCACCCAGCTTTAAATGGGTCACCTGACTTTAAATGGGTCACCTGACTTTAAATGGGTCACCTAACTTTAAATGGGTCACCTGACTTTAAATGGGTCACCTGACTTTAAGTTGGGGAAGTAAAGGCGGCTGGGCGTTGTGTGCTAACCACACAATCCTTTCATATAACCCGTGGTGGTTATTGTAACAGGTGAATTCTATACTTCATTCTGCCCCGATGAGCCATTGGTGGATTTTTTTTTTAAAAAGGCGAAATATTAATTTAATGGCATCTAATAATTCGATGAAATAAAACAGACAACAGATTAGACCAGCCACGGGCAGACTACAGCAAATTTAAAATGACCCGCGGCTAGCCAATCTTTCTGGAGCGTACCGCAGCAATAAGTCTTTTAATGTTATGACTTATACATTAAATTTAAATTAGCTCATGCTAACACTCGATCCGTCTACCATTGGTCCAACCCACCGGTCAAATTTACGAACCCAATGTGGCCTACAACTCAGACAGAAGTTGTTTGGGGGAATGGTGAGGGGAGGGGGAGGGTCTTTTATCAGACACATTCACACACACACGCACGCACACAAACAACTTGTCGCTTTGTAATAATCAAATAACTCCACTCAAACGTCCTATTATATAATTTACACTATATATCCTTATTTAAAATAGCATCACTTAATTGCATGTAGTTGCTGAATAACCGAGTAACGTACACAACGTAAATACACAGCCTCTATGTACAAGGGCTCTAACTCTACTGCTTCGGTCGGTACACGTGTCCGCTTTCAGTCAACAGTCAACCACTTATTATCTCCCCTGACCATTGGTGCTGTGATCGGCCAATCAAAACCCTCAGCCAGCCGCAGTCACTCTACGACACCCGTTCCTTGGCCATTGGGGGGGGGGGGGGGGCCTGGGGCACAGAGCTCAATAGACAACTGGGAACCCTGTAAAAAAAAAGTACCCGTCAGTAACTATACTGAAAGGGGTCAACTTGGCAGTCGCATAGTTCGCACACCCGTTAGAACGGTTCTGGAAATAGTTAAGGTTTCAAAACGTCGTGGTACTTGGGGCACCACAATAACGCTATTTGCGCCATGAAGCGAGAGCCCCTAAAACAAAATGGGCGTATCGGTAACGTAAAATGGGCGTACGTTGTTATGCCCAAGTTGCACCTAAAGAGACGTCATTTTCATCACCTTAGTACTTTTTTGCCACCGGCGCCCAGGCACCGGCGCCCAGGGGGTCGCCTTGCGTGGGGCCCATGGCGAATGTCAAATGCGAGTGCCTAAAGCCGTAACTGTTGACTTTTTCGTATTATAATCCTAATAACGCGTGGCCCCCATTATACCCTGAGCCTGGAACAGGTTGCCACTGTCTACCCCCCCCCACCACCAAAAGCTCGCCACAGGCCTATCCATAAAAAAGGCTCTGATTACATAATAAATATATACTAGGCTCTGATTACATCCCTAATACCCTATAAACAAAAAAATGGTTAAAGAGAGAGGGGAGGGGGAAGAAGAGAGAGAGAGGATGGGAGAAATGGGAGGAAGAGATAAAGAGAGAAAGAGGGGGCGAGGGAGAGAGAGGGAAGGAGGAGGGAGGGAGGGAGTAAAGAATTAATACAACAGTATTCCAGTTTAAAATACAATCATGAAAAAAAGCGGATTTTGACCGAAACCAAAAAAAGTAACCTAGCCTACCGATCAAACCCTAAGGGGATATAAATTTCTATGCAAAGGTTTTGCAAGGGTACAGCTAGTCTAAATATATTTGTTTAAATGGCCTTTGCACTGCAGCGAAGTAAGAGATACCATTTATCTCCCCACCACTGTAAGGCGTGGAACAAGAAAAATAAAAAATATTGCTTATGTGTAGGACTAATGAACAGGTGGTGTAAAAACATGAAAGACATTCCAGGGAGACAATTAATTTACAATCTGATTTACTCCTACACGCTGGAAGACAGAACACAAATCAATGAAAGAATTTAGAAAGAAATCAGATAAAGGTAGAATTATGAAGTAACATTCATAACGATGAGTAAAGGGAGTATTTTTGTTGAGTTAGTTATTGTTGTTATCTGTAGATTAGTGCACAGGCAGAGTTGACAGGATTAAGTTGCAGCTTATTTAAAAAATAAAATGTACATAAAACTAGGGCAATATTTACACTAGTTTGGAGTATTGTCTGCATCGATTTTGTGAAGATATTGGTAAACTGAGACTTGAAATGTATCGAAAAACGATTCACAATAAAATGAGATGTTATCTACAACAAATTATGATATCTTCCATATTGACAGCAAATTCAGACATGTATGTTGAGAGTGTTGAGACATTTACCGTAGGTTGATTACATTATACGCACCTTAAATTGATAGATTAATTTTAATTACAAGTTGCAGCATAATCTACGGTAAATACATTACCTATATAGATTTATCGACACAGACTCTATTGTACAATAAATTGATACACTATCAACATCTGCCGTAAATCGAAGAAAATATGTAGGCCTACAGTAATTTGAGACCGTACACTTTAGTATACATTGATGCGCGTATGTTGATGCATTTCAACAGTAACCGGTCATGAATTTGGATCTTGTCCTGGGTATGACATGTAACAACATCAGCTGCCTGGCGTGTGACAGAAACAGCAGCCTTGTGGCCCACGCTGCTGCTGGTGTGCTGGTCATTCTGGACGCAGAGACCGGGAACAGGTGACGTACATTGGGGCCGCTCAGAAGTTTAGTTGAAGTGTTTTTAATAAGACATGAAGAAACTAAACTGAGTAAACTATAACTCATTGCTACTCATGAATTATTAGGTAGAACTCCACCAATCTATCTATCTATCTATCTATCTATCTATCTATCTATCTATCTATCTATCTATCTATCTATCTATCTATCTATCTATCTATCTATCTATCTATCTATCTATCTATCTATCTATCTATCTATCTATCTATCTATCTATCTATCTATCTATCTATCTATCTATCTATCTATCTATCTATCTATCTATCTATCTATCTATCTATCTATCTATCTATCTATCTATCTATCTATCTATATATATATATATATATATATATATATATATATATATATATATATATATACATATATATCACTAATCTTTCACCAATCTATCGATCTATATCCAATCTATCTATCTCTCCATCTATTTATCATCTATATTTTGGTTTTTTAAATCCGTTCGTCTGCTTGCCACGTATTACAAAAAAAAATAATAATAAAAAATAGGTTTATAACATTGTAATTAACGGACACGCAATAACAATAATTAGGACCTGGTTATAAATGGGTGATACGGTTATTAAAAATAGGCTTAAGTGTTCGGCGAGCTTTATTCGACATTCATTTCGAGGGGGGGGGGACTAATGCGCTACAGTATCAAGCTCTATTTAAGACCTGGCCTAAGTAAGCATATCGTTGTATTGCTGTAGTCCTAACAAACAAAAACCAACGAAATGAAATATTTTGTATTCTACTCTCTGGCTGTACTGCTGTGTTTGTACTCTACTCTCTGGTTGTACTGCTGTGTTTGTATTCTACTCTCTGGTTGTACTGCTGTGTTTGTATTCTACTCTCTGGTTGTACTGCTGTGTTTGTATTCTACTCTCTGGTTGTACTGCTGTGTTTGTATTCTACTCTCTGGTTGTACTGCTGTGTTTGTATTCTACTCTCTGGTTGTACTGCTGTGTTTGCATTCTACTCTCTGGTTGTACTGCTGTGTTTGCATTCTACTCTCTGGTTGTACTGCTGTGTTTGTATTCTACTCTCTGGTTGTACTGCTGTGTTTGTATTCTACTCTCTGGTTGTACTGCTGTGTTTGTATTCTACTCTCTGGTTGTACTGCTGTGTTTGCATTCTACTCTCTGGTTGTACTGCTGTGTTTGTATTCTACTCTCTGGTTGTACTGCTGTGTTTGTATTCTACTCTCTGGTTGTACTGCTGTGTTTGTATTCTACTCTCTGGTTGTACTGCTGTGTTTGTATTCTACTCTCTGGTCCCCAGTCAGGTGAAGTACCTGCATCTACGTAAGAACTGTGTCTCTTCGGTGAACTTCTCGTCTGATGGCAAGCTGATTGTCACTGGGGAAATTGGCTACAGGCCCGCGGCCAGAGTATGGAGGGTGAAGGGTAGGACCAATTTGGTGAATTTTATAGCGTCGTTATTATTGGGACCAGGCCCGTATCGTGCGGCGGGGGGGAGCAGGGAGGCCTGCCCCTCCCCCCCTGCATTTTGTCTATCCCCCTCTGCTTGTTTGCTCTACTTAGTAACAGTTATTTCCTGCCTCCCCCAGCTATGACCTGGCCCCTGATGTAGAATTTTCACGCTACGGGGCTGATTGGGACCTACAGTGCCCGAGGGCCGTTGGGATTTTAGAGGACCCCCCCCCAGACATGGGGGATTATTGTTTCTCGGAGGGACCCTTTAAACATATGGGGGGGGTTGACCCACAAGTTATATTGCGTCGCCATTCGGAGCTCTTTTTCGCGTTTTTTGTCAATCGATCAATCCAACAATCATTTGAGCTAATGATCATTCAATCGACTACGAATCAATTATTGAGTAAAAAAAAATAATGGATCAACTGAAATCTCGGTAAATCAATAATTTATCGTCCGAATCACCCAATCAATAATCTCATCAATGAACAAGTCCATCAATATGCCCGTCTGCTTAATATCAAATACTATGGCGGCTGTAGGTGCGTGAAATCATCCAAGGGCGAGCACTCAGTTACGGACCGCAAGCAAGTCCGTAACCACTGAACTTCATATTATCTCCCCTAAAACTAAATCCTGGCCTCTCTTCCAGGGAAGAACACTCCACGGTTGGATGAGAACTGCACTTACGGTTTTTTATAAAAGTAAAAAAAAAATAGCCAAAAAGAGCCAAATTATACAAACTTAGTAAATAAAAGTAGATGTTAGAAAAATCTGGCTCATAAGGGCTCATAGGGGGCCACACTAATCTCATTTAAGAGCCACATCTATTCCATTATTGTAAATTAATGAATTAGAAAAAAATCATTTCTTTTTTTTTAATCCATGCCTCTTGTTTCAAATAATTAGGTTTAAGATAGGGAGGAAAAAAAAACAAATGGCTGTGTGATGAACTCTCTTTTTAACTTTATTCTGTTACATTTATTGCCAAAGTTATCTATTGATTCTATCCCCCCGCCCCCCCCCCCCAGGACGGGCTTGAGGTGGCCGCTCTGTACGGTCACGACTTCGGCATCAAGTATGTCCTCTTCAGTCCCGCCATGGACGTCATCGTCACGGTTGGGCTGGAGCACGACAACGAAGTCAACGTGTGGGCGTGGCCGGAAAAGCATCGCCTGGCAACCAATAAAATTGTCGGTAAGTCATCTTCGCCAAACAGATAGGGGGAAAAAAACAAATTGTGCTTATCTCATATCAGTTTGGGGGAGGGGGGGGAATGTCATGATGCACTCTGACTGTCTGTGTGCACACTTTCATCTCACATCTCACCTGCACACGTTTATAGTATGGCCTGATGTCCCATTTAACCTGCCCATGGCCAAAATGTACTAACATGGCCGAGATGTTCTCAAATGGCCAAAATTTACTCAAATGGCCAAGATGTACTAACATGGCCAAGATGTACTAACATGGCCAAGATGTACTCAAATGGCCAAGATGTACTAACATGGCCAAGGTTTACTCAAATGGCTAAGCTGTACTCAATGGCCAAGATGTACTCAAACGGCCATGATGTACTCAATGGCCAAGATGTACTCAAACGGCCATGATGAACTCAAATGGCCAAGATGTACTCTAATGGCCAAAATATGCTAAAAGGGCCATCGGCTGCAGTGGTGTAATAGATTCAAGGAACTGAGAACACAACAGTGTCGTAGGACGGTTGTCAAGTGTTGTGATGGGGACACAACTGTGTCTTATTGTGGAATGTTAGGACTGTTGTCAAGTGCTGTAAAAAGAACACCATTATAGAAGAACCGTGTTGTGATTGAAAACAGCATTACAGAACGGCACATTTTAATGAGAACAACACTATGGCAGGACCATGTTGTGAGCGGAACATCACTTCACAGTCTTAACACATCGTTGTACATTGTTATAGGTATGTGTATTTATTTATCACCACCACGATGTATCCTACATTTATTTGTAGAGGGGCTGAAATCAACCTTCGATGTGAGTTTTACTTTTTCACTTACCTGCAGTTTGTGCATAACGACGTGTCAAAGTTCATGGGTCAATTACAGAAGTGTGTTGTGTAGTTATCCTTCCTGGCCCAGCCCCATCTAGCACAAACTGATTTGACCTCGTGTTATTGCCCAGTGTTCATGTCACTGTATCATGTCGAAGGAGATAGTGGACATATATGCTAATGCTTTGGACATTGTAGTGGTCCCAGGTCAAGATCTAGCGACTGGCGTTTACCCTACATACTTACCTAGCTATGCACACATCTACGTATCGAATTATCTTCCCACTTACCTAACTACTTATTTTATTTGTTTACTACACCTGTTTGCCAGATTTTTAAAAATTGAATTCATTGTACATGTATTCGATTACAATAAATATTGCATACCTCTTTAGACAAAAATAATTAACCAATACGACATTTCATTTCAAGTATTGATGTTCTTTATAATATGAACAGGTCGGTTTAAAAAAGAAGAAAGACTTATACATAAAATATTTGGATATTTTACTTTTGCTCAATCTGTTTATATACTGAGTCCAATTTGATCTATTTATCGTTTCTATTTCCCATATTAAGTTATCAAATAACTTATTTCAAATTAATAAATTGGGTCTATTCCGTTTATATTGTTTCGTTACTGCTGTCATTAAATCAGTTCAACTTTTCTATACTCTCCAGATATAATCCGAGCTGTCGCTTTCTCTGAATGCGGCAAATTCTTCGTCACCGCTGGTTGCAGACATTTAAAATTTTGGTACCCAAATTTTCTGGACGCTGATGTTTGCCAGACACCAGTTCCTCATGGTATGCTCATAATACCCTGCTATAAATTAAGAGTCGCTTAGAAGCAGGGTCGTTCTTAGAAATGTGGGGGGGGGGGTCCTGGGCAAATGTACATGGTGGGGCCCATATAAAAAAATACTGTTGTTACGACACCCACCGGAAGTATTTGACACGTGCTCATTTTCTTTTTATCCGGCACACAGTTCAGCCTCTTTATGGAAGGCCCGGCATTCTGGGGAGCAACAAGCACCACAATTTCATTGACGTCACATGCGGAAATGGCGTCAGCAACGGGCTGATCTACGCCATCACCAAGACAGGGGATCTCATAATTGTAGGTTCCTTGACACGTTCTTTACATTACCTTTGTAATGTCCTTTCTTTCTTTCTTTCTTACCGCATAAGAACTTCATTGTAAATTATTGTTCTGGATATCATTGTTGGGTCAATTTAATTAATTAAATTTTTTTTTAATATATAATCTTGATTTAGCTAACAGCAGACGACCGCCAGATTAAAAGCCACACGAACATTGAGGGCGCC
The DNA here is from genome assembly GCA_021962125.1 of Bulinus truncatus. Lineage (NCBI taxonomy): Eukaryota > Metazoa > Mollusca > Gastropoda > Planorbidae > Bulinus > Bulinus truncatus. Next base: position 4,520,674 of record JAGDYQ010000030.1, on the reverse strand, counting down.
CACGCCACGTGCGCCAAGTTGAGAACTGCATTCTATTTTTAGGTTTTAACGGTGGTCACGTGCATCTCTTTCATTCCATCTCGTTAATTGTGAGTATTGTTTGTGTGTTGTTGTTTTTTTTTCCCCTATCGCATCCGTACAGCTCGCATCCGTACAGCTCGCATCCGTACAGCTCGCATACCACACTATGAGAATCGCTGCTATTAAAGGAAATCTTAAGAGGTTAAGAAAAACATTGCGCCGTGGCTCCGGCACCAGCCAAAACCATTATATTAGGGTATAAGGAACATGGCATATATAATTTTTTTTTTTCAGAATTAGGATTAGGGATAGGGTTAGGGTGTGGAGCAATATTATCTATGGCTGGTTCTGTCAGGGACAGAACCGTAGCCACTCCGAAAACATTAGGCCAACACAGGTATTCACGGATTGTTTTTTTTTCTCTTCTCCTTATCATAAGACCAGGTCCATTTGTATCAGGGGCCCCCCTTCCACTCAGTGTTAAGTACTGCAACGCGATAAGCGGACATCAGTTTGTGAAATGAGTTCAATAGTTCCGTACACGGTTACCTCTCATAAACAAACCACTAACATTCAGGACTAATATATGAAAGTTGCTTTTCGCATCCATATATCTGTCCATTCTGTCCATCTAACTATCTGTCTGCTTTTATATGGAATCTCTTTTTTTTTTTTTTAATCCAAAGACATATGCATGTATATTGTACAATAAAACCTTAATGGGAACCATCAAACAACTAAAATTCTGATAATAATTTTTTTTTATTCTACTGAGGTCTCCTCCGACTTCTCCCCCTTTTAAAAAAAAAATAATTTAAAAAAAATAATGTTTCACGCTTTATGGTGAAATATTAATTTAGAATTTCCCTTTTTATGTTAAGTTTATTTAAAGTAAAGTTTAATCAAAGATCATTTTTTTTCCATTTTTAATCATATTCTTTGTTTATTTACTTAATCATGTTTGTTTCAATTTTTTTTTCCCATTCAGCATTTGGCAGCACTACCTGTCCCAGCATTCTTCCTGCAGACGCCACAGAAAGTGGGCGGTATCTTCACGATGGTGTACAACCCAAACAAAACCTTGCTGACGACGGCGTACAAGAACTCGTGCATGTGCATCTGGGACATCAACGATCTCAACAACATCAAACAAAAGTAAACTCACGGCCAGTGCACTCGGGGGGGGGGGGAGGGGCGGCTATAGGAGTGCGCAGGGGGTCTCTTGCAAGTCTTCTTGTTTTTTTTTTTTCAGGAGGCCCTCCTACCTTCTCCCCACCCTCGGACCTCTTAAAAACCACTCATAAGAATTAACGGATTGTAAATGGTTTCCGATATTAACACAGTATATGTGTTCACCTCCTGGGGTGGGGGGTTACTGCCCCCTGGGGTGTCTTGCCAGTGCTGTTAAATATGGGGGCCTCTAAAGATCTTTAAAACCCAGGCCCAGGTGGATTAAAGTTGATTGGGGCTTCGGATGCTGAAGAATATATTGTGACCTTAAAATATAAGGGCCGTATAAAAATGGGGTTGGGGGGGGGGGTTCTGGCATAAGGTTTGGCTTTCCTTGGCGCCCCCCCCCACTTACAAATAGGAGCAAAGGGTACCCGCGAAGTTAATTCTGCTTCTGAAAGGGCCCTTCCAAGGAAATCTTCAATTTGCACACCGATTTCAATTCAACTTATCGGTTTACATATTCTTTATGTAAACAGGGCACAGGATGTACGTATAAGCTACACAAGCTATAGCTTAGGCCCCCCCAACCAACAAAAAAATTGTCCCAGTGAGCAAAAGTCATATATATATACTTTAATATCTGGCACTGACAAATATAATATCTGGACTCACAATGCCCCCCCTCCACCAATCTAAACAAAAAAATCTTAGGGCCTTACCAAGTCTAAATCTGGCCCTGTGTGTAAAACTTCCTGCGTGTAACAATAAAAGTTGTGTTTACCCTCTTCCCACTTTTTTTTTTGGGGCCAGGTACGTGGCCGTGTACCACAGTAAAGCCATAGCCAACATTGACATCTTCATGTCCAACGACGTGGGAGAGCCCGTCCGCGAGACGCTGGTCACCGTGTCGCACGACTACAGCGTGCACCTGTGGGGGATACAGATCTCCAACTTCATCTGCTACGACAGGCTGAGCATACTGTACACCGAGGTCCCACCGGTCAACTCGGATGACCCCCAGGAAGGCTACCAGGATGAGGAGGGGGTGATTACCACAGTCAAGGTTCATAAGAATTTTTTTTTCCTTTTCTATATTGAGATCGAGGCCGTCGAAGTGCGTTGCCTAGAAACGCCGTCATATTTATATACTTTTTTTATGTTTGATTATATCGAGTGGATTTTATAAGTGGCTCCAACACTGCTACCCCCTACCCACCCTCAATGCTGTTTGGACGACGACTTCGACAGTTAAACATAGCTTTTATGTGAGCAGTTTGGACAAACTAGGCTGTGAATATACCGAGAAAAATCTGGCAACAGACTAAAATGCCTAAGGTCGACCCAGAGCCGTTCTTCTCTTTCTCTCTCCCTCCCCCCTCTCTCTATCTCTCTCGCTGTGTTCATCGACATAAGGGAACTGCAATACAGGCCATGGCAAGAGAATCTACCCGACTGGTCCACCCTGTGCCCCCCCCCCAAGCCCTGGTCACTTGAATGTTCGACATTGGACCTCAACCTTCCAAAGTACGCACCGATGGCACAGAGCCCAGTGCCTGCTCTACTCTACATACGGACAGGCAAACTCGGCTGCTGCTTGGGGTCGCCACTGCTAAATGGGGCCCCCTCGGCTGGGAGAGTTCTATTTGCCAGTTACAATGATGGGCATTCTGGGCACTTGTCGGGGGGGCCCTGGGCTGAAATGATTTAATGGTTTAAATCGTCAGGGGCCCCAGATTTCAAACCCAATATCTGTATGTGGCTGCTTTATCAACGTCTTTAGTATAGATACCCCCCGACCCCCATTCGTACTTTTACCCTAAAAAAATGTTAAGATCATTTCTATGTGGCCCCTGGGCAAGTGACAAAATGGCCCGGGCTGAAAGAAGTGACCATTTCATTTCTTTTTCGTGCACTTTGTTTTCCCTTGTTTCAGGTGAGCCCCGATAGAAAGTACATTGTAACCGGTAATAAGATGGGCAACATTTATGTGTACAATAAGGACACGTATGAACACACATTGACTATACTGGCTCACAACAGGGAGGTCACCTGCCTGGCATTCTATTCTAAAAAGCAAGTATCTTTATTTCTTAAAATGTTAGTAGATAATGTTAACAGACCAATTTAGATAATGTTAACACACCAGTTCAGATAATGTCAACATACCTTTTTGTGATATCAACTTTGTTGTAAGTGCTGTTAATAAATATGTATAATGTTTGCATTTGGGGTAATATACAGTATACATTTTAATGTATTTTTCTTCAAGATTATTCATCATGATCTACCCCACAGAAGTTAGCATATTATTACCTGAATTCATTTACAATAATAATAGTAAACTGTTTTAAGCTTTGCAAATTACCTTTGTCTGTATGCCCAAGTCTTTAGAATGTCACATTTGATGCCGATATTTGAGTCTGTCTCACATTATTGCATATAAACTACTTTTTTTTACTCCTAATAAACATATATAAAAATAAATGAATAGCCAATATTGCAGACATTATGTTAGCTTATTGAACATTTTGTACGTTGTGTTTTTTCTTCTTCTTTTACTGTGGCTATATGTGATTTTGGGTCAGGGCAGGAAATCCCGGAGATTTTGTTTTGGTCAGCGGCAGCCGAGATCGTCTGATCCATGTTATGGACGGCAAGAATGACTTTCAGCTGGTGACAACCTTAAACATTCATTCGTCATCCATAACAGCACTCATGATTTACGAGTTTGGTGGCATCATCTGTATGATCTCCTGCGCCTCTGACAGGTTCGTCGCGTATTATTTTTTTTTAAAAACAATTATTGTGAAAGATCCGAAACAAAATATAATAATTTGATATCAAGTTGTAAGATGGCGGTGTTTAGTCATCAATTTTATGTTGCGAATAATAAAAAAAAAATGAAAAAGAAAATCTTGATTGAGGCAATTAAAGTTAATTTCTACTTTCTTGCAGGTGTACCCTAACCCAGTGGTCCTCAACCCCCGGTCCACGGACCGGTACCGGTTAATGTTAACACACTGTTAACAATTAACAATATTACTGGGCCATCCAAGAAACATTAAATTCTTTCTTTTTTTTATTTATTTATCTCGTGATTGTGCGACATTCCATTTACAAGAAATGATCAAAGCCACCCCCCCCGCCTTTTTTTCCAGTGGGCTGAGGTGAAATAATCAAACGCTGACCGGTCCGTGGCGAGAAAAAAGTTGGAGACCACTGCCCTATAACCCTTGCGTTTTCCCGCGCACGCGCACTGGTCCATATTCCCCATGCTGACTGACAATGTATATGATTGTTTTGTGGTTATCAGGGGAGGCCCCAAAAGAATGGCCTGCTGAGAGACCTACATTACATAAGAATGCTATAATGATATTTCTATGAGTTAAGATGATTAAAATAGGGTTAGACAATAATGACGTCACTTGTTAGCCTAAATATTCGGATTAATTTGAATACAATGCCGTTAAAAAATCTGAAAATTACGTTTATATTCTATTTATTTTATGGATTCTTAATCATTCCCAACAAAATATATGATTTTTAGTTTAGGGAAAGACGAAATGGAATAAGTTGCATATTGATTAAATAATTTTTTTGCATATACATTTCAATTTTATGCATCCAATGAAATATTAATTTCCCCAAAAATGTAAATTTAGAAGTTTGAGTATTTGCACGGCCCCTCTTCAAGACAAAGATGGTAACAGTCACCCGCCCCTGTTTCATCTAACCAAATGTGCCACCATAGTGTCCTCCCCTGCAGACATCATATTGAACTTCGTCACAGAACAACTGGCTTTGGGTTGTCAGGATGGCTATGTCAGGATTTTAGACATGGCTCTTTTGCAGGTGGAATTTTTTTTTTTTTTTACAAATTGCAAGCCATTTTTTTTGAATAGCTTATTTGAAAGGAAGCTGCATATTATTGAACTAATAAGTACATGTTATACATACTGTGAAGTATAAAATATTTTCAACTAAGATATTTTTTCTTTGTTAAATATATTTTTTAAATAAAAAATATATAAATTTAAAACTAGACTTCAACATCAACAATAATTAGAAATGTCTAAAAAAAAAAGTAGCTGATATTAAATGATAGTATAAGTAAAATAAGAAATAAACTCACTTGGACTGAATGACAATGTTCATTAAATGCCGGCAGTTTTTGCATCCCTTTTACTAAGGAAAAGTGCATGTTCCGCGGCTGTCCATCGGAAGAAGCTCAGATTCAGAAAATCAGCCTGGATGACAAAGGTGCACTTCTGGTAACGGCAGCATCTGACAGGACGATCAACGTCATCAATTTCTACAATGGTGAGATCCTCACCACTGTTCCAGGCCACACAAAGTTAGTCACTGGCCTAATGTTCTCTTCCACAGGCAAGTTCTTGTCCACACTTTTTTAAAGACCGACTGATAATATCTTTTTGATATTATCTTTTAAAAAAAAAATCATCTGTCAAAACTTTTCAATTAATTTGAGCGCTTTAAAACTGAAAAACAAATTATCTGAAGCGATATTAAAACAACTATTTTTTAAAAATATTTTATCCTCCAAATAATTTAGCTGCAAAGGTTAACAGTCTGGGCACATTAAACTTTCAAATGATTTTTTTTTTTTAAATTAATCGAATACAACCAAGTTTTTTTTTTTTTTTTTTATAAATGTTTTTATTTCAGCTTAAAATTTCAACATGTGCAAATTAATCATAAATTAACATTGCCAGCATAAGAATATTAGATTTCATGTCCATTTAACCTGTAGAATAACAAATAAGTATGATCTTTATATTCAAGCATAATGTAATGCAGCACAGTGTTTTTATTTTTAAATCTTTTTTTTTAATGCATGAACTGATAGTGGGCCACTTATGGCTCAATCTGAGAGAATCACTGCGACCTACATCTGTGTAACAGACTAATTTATACTATAGTGGGCCACTTACGGCTCAATCTGAGAGAATCACTGCGACCTACATCTGTGTAATAGACTAATTTATACTGATAGTGGGCCATTTGCGGCTCAATCTGAGAGAATCACTGCGACCTACATCTGTGTAATAGACTAATTTATCAACACGGGGGATTTGCTGGTACTAACAACATTTAAGATATCCAAGTAGCTTATCAATGATATATGTCAGTGATTCTCAAATCGCAGGTCATGAGCTGATTTTGATAGGAAGTGGGGGGATGGGGGGGAGGTCATAAAAGTTTATCTGTAATTGCTTGATGAAAAAATTATTTAGAGTTAATTTTAGCTTTCCTTTCCTTTATATCTTTATTTGAACAGGTGACAGAGTTATCTCAACATCAATGGATGGCTGCATTTTCATCTGGCGCCTTTCTGAGAAAATGCTTATGAAACGCAAGGAGATCAGTTTCTGCACCGAGGCCAGCCGACTGATTAAAATACCAGAGGACATTAGCTACAAACACCTGCTGTTCCTTTTCAACAAGATGAACCCTGAAGATGGGGTCAAGTCAAGCTGCGAGCATCCCAAAACTGACCTATTTAGCAGCAAAGACTGGCCCTTCGTCGCCAGCGAGGTTAATGAGCAGAGCCAAACACAGAAAGAGATTCCTTTGAAGTTAATGGAGCCAGTGAACCTAAGAGGGACAGGGGAGGGTAAAAATGCAGCCAGAAATGGTGAGAAGGGTGAAAATCATCTCACAACGTGCAGGTTGCTGTACACGGACAGTTCTGGGGAGACTCATAATGGCTGTTGAGAATTCTTTGAAATTAAAATTTATTAAAAGACAGAATTTACTGATATCTTAAAAAAATTGCTTACACTTGATAAAAGTATTCGCAGTAAGGTTGCCAAAATGTTGCATAAAGATTTTAAACTCTAGCTTGTCAAGAAATGAAAATTTCAGATCAATAAAGCAAATGTAGTGGGCTTGATATGAATTTTAAATTGGTACAAAAAATATCTCTAAAAAGGTATTTCATATTTTATTTTCATTCTTCAAACATTTTTTCTACACATATGTTTTAAATTATAGCATATAAAAAAGTGATAACAACTAATGTTGCTAATGTAGAAAAGTTTCAACTAAATTTATTTTACTGGAATGTTTTAGCTTGAAACTATTATGGAACGAACAGTCTTTGGACAGGTTATTAATATAATTTAATTTTCAACGTTGCATTTAATAAAAAAAAGTTTTTAGATTAAAAAAAAAATACTTATATTTTTTTAATAAAATGGAGATAAACAGTTTGTAAAAAAAAATAATTAAGAAATCGCTCTGATGGGTATGTAAAAAGCATACAATATACAACAAAAAAAAAAGACAAGATTTCAAATCCCAAATAAAAACACAATGGATATCAAAAAAATAAAATGTATTCGTGTATTCTTCTCTTTCAACTTCTCCACACAATCTTTCCCCACAGACACTCAAAAGATTCCGTTCAATACTTGAAGATGCCATAGGCGGCAGCAACACAAAACAAAGTCTCCTGAAATAAATGATGGAAAATTCTGAAAGTTAAACTTTTTATGTGCAATACAAAATATATGTTACTTGAACTCTTAGGTTTTAAGTGTTTTCTAATGAAATGACTTGTTAAATAAAATAATTTATTGAAGCTTTTCTGTATGAATTACTCTTATTTGATTTGTCTTGTGTATATTTTTTTCATTTTTAAAATTTTTTAATTTCAGTCCCTTATAAGTTTTTTGCTTCAATATGTAAAAAAAATAAAGCAAAACAGAACTATAAAATTCAATACACTAAAAGTGAAATTACAAATGAAATGTTTATCGCTGAAAACCTTTCTTTTAATTAATGTCTTTCAATAAATCTATGACCGAAGGTGACATAGTGTCAGAGGTGTAGGATACGAGCTGCGAGCCCAGTTATCTACCAACATCTTCCATGGTGCCTCCATTGTGGGGATGTGAAAAGGGAACCACAAAAACTGTCCCATTAGTCACTGACAAGTTTCTTCTTTATTTGTATACTTCACATCACCAATTGTTACTCAAATTATATATCTAATGTAACAAGTAGCTTCAATTTTTATAAGGTGATGACCAGGGTTGTTAACAATACTAAAAAAAATTATTGGCAATACCAATACCAATACAATTTTAAAACCAGTATTGCAATACCAATATAATTTTAAAACCAGTATTGCAATACCGATACCAATATTTGTTTATTATTGCCAATACCAATACCAATATTTGGGTCATTCGATGAATAAAACGCAAATACGTAATTCATTGCTCTATATCACTTACATCGATAAACGATAACAACATTTTTGGCTGATTTAGATGATATTTAACACTTGCTTCATCAGTTTCCCTCAAAGCATCCAAAAGTCTTTGACAACATAATAAACTGCTATTAAATAAGTTGGCATACCTTAACGTCCTTTAGCAACAAGATTTTTAATATGTATGCTGTACAAATATTGTGAATGAATGGATAAATAGATGGATGGATGGATGAAGCAAATGACTGTCATAGAAAAGCAAATGATATGTAAACAGTTAAACATCACACTATAGTAAAAGCAGTCAGACCGAGTCAGTGGATTGCATTACATCTGGAAAATTAACGATGAATTCCAGTAGAGTTCACAGGGTAACGCCACCTAACTGGCGGTTACCACTTAGCCAGGCGAAGAAAAGTAACCATTTCAAAATGCGCACTGCTCAGTCGTGAACGAAGAGGGGAAAATACTCGTCCTCCTAATGCAGGGGTCGGGGAACTTTTTTAATCATTACCCCAAAATATTTTTGTGTAAGTCGATATTACCCCATAGCAAATTAAAAATATATACTTTTTACTCACAAAAGTTTCATTTTTACCCCCAAAAATTTCATTTTTACCCTATTTGGGGTAATTTACCTCAGTTCCCCGACCGCTGTCCTAATGAAAACAGCCTTTCAACGGCAGCGCTTGAAGGAAGTCATGTATTCAGGTATATTTATATTTTACGGATATCTGGATAGGCATCCAATGATAAAATACTGTCTGAAGTGTCTGCCAAGTAATTATTAATTTCTTGATTCACATCAGTGATTGTGGAATGCGTCTCTTCAGATGCGAATGCTGCAAATCATCATCCATCCAATCCAACTTGAATTTGGGATGTACAACGGATGCCCACTGAGCATCAATGCTGTCAAACATGTTTGCAAATCTTCTATCGATGGCATTCAAAAGACATGAAGCTAATGGAGAACAAACTACGAGCCGCTCATTCTTTCCTTGTTCAAGAAACACTTTTAACTGAGCCTTCATCATGACAAGTGTTGGTAAAAGGAAACCAAGTCCAATTGATGTCTTTTTTAGTTTCACCCTGCAAAATATCTAGTTCACAGCAAACAGGCTTCATAACAGCAACATACTCTTTAACAAATGTTTTCTGTACAGGCTGTAGTCTTTTGATATCAAGTTCATCACAAAGTTTGTCAACAACTTCCATGTCACTTCCATGTCACTTACACAGAGAATGTTGTAATCTCTGGTGACAGCATCATACATTGAATTCCATCGGGTTTCACCAGGTGTTACCAAAAGCATACCAAGTGATCTGCCTGACGATACTTTGCAAATAACAATAAACTTTCAAGAAAATTATTTTATGCAACCGGAAAAAAGCTTGGAAAGAATAGCAAATTCCATAGAAATCAATTTACTTAGAGTACTCACTGGTCAATACTCATTGCCACATATATCATATATGATTTCTATTATCATTCGTTGCTCAGTCTCATTCAAAAATTGCTTGGCAATGTCACTCGTAAGATGGCGACACCAAAGAAAAATTTATTATATTCAGTTTTATTCACAACCAATGTTGTAGAGAACTTATTGAATATTGCTTTAAGTATTGGTTAAAAATCAATACCAATATCAAAAATAAGTATTGACAATACCAATACCAATATCAAATTTCAAGAAGTATTGCAATATCGTACCAATACTTAAAAAAGTATTGGCAATACTGCCAATACCAATACAATATTGCAATATTAACAACCCTGGTGATGACTACATTAACTTTGAAAAATTATAACCTATAAAGCTAAAAAAATATCAGACTCACATTCATAAATATGTCCTGTGCGTAGTTATCTGTGTCCGAGTCCCAGAAACAACGACATCCCACTCTATTAATAAAGATATAAAAAAAATGTATAACCATGAAACATAATAAATTATGTGAATGTTAAAAAATAATTAACTACTGCTTCAAAATACATGGAGTTGTTTTTACATAGGATAACTCTTGTAAAAAAAAGTTAAGTTCCCTTAGCCATTGGGGCAGATAATGTGTACAGTTCATCTGTTTCTGTTACCAAAACATATAAAGGAATTGTGTGGTTATGCCAGCCGCCTTTACTTCCCCAACTAAAGTCAGGTACCCATTAAAGCTGAGTAGACTTGTGGGACTTTTAACCAACTTCCACCGGGACATGAAAAATTTCCCTGGGCTCTCACCTAAGATTGATCCCAAGGCTACCCGCCCCTTGATGACTGTACCAATGAGTAATCCCTGACCAATGAGCCCAATCTAAAAAAGCAAACATTTATAGTTTCCTAAAGATTTCCAAATAAAATAATGTTTAGTCTTGTCTGAATAATTACAGTGGGTTATTTTTTTTATGGTGATAGACCAGCCATGGGGGTGATTGAATAATTTCAATTAAATTTCTGAGTACAGAAACATTTTGAGTAAGGAAAAAAAAAATCATCATAAAGACCTGGGGAAAAAAATCCAGGCACTCTACAAGATTCTAACAATTATATGGCCAGATACTGGCATGCCCACAGAGTAACAATGAAATTTTCAATATGAATTAATAAATTACACATAAAAATCAATAAAAAAGACTAACATCAAAGACAAAATGAATTTCTGTGTAATAGATTAAATTTTGACACTTCTGATATAATTAGCTTGTATGTATTAAAAGTACATACATCTTAATTAAACTGATTAAAAAAAAACATGAAAAGGAATTTTTTTAAATATGAGGGAAATCATATACATTTGTAGAACTGAAAGTTTTTATGGAAAGAAATATATACCCTTTTTTTTGGTTGAAAGAAAAAGTATAAGGTTTTACTACTGGATCTGTTGCACGGTTCAATTACTTACTTAACTCCTTCACCTCTTTGTTCTCCAATAACTACTTGCACTATAAACTTGTATCTGTCATAATTTAATTCTGTTGAGAATAAAAAAAGAAGTATTACGTTTGTTATGATAGGCATTTTCATTGACTTCCCCAATTCCAAGTATTTAATAGGCCCCATAACTGAAAATTATTTATAGAACATTTTTAACCAACATTTTTTTTACTTATATATTTTTTAGTTTTATACAAAACATTTATGTCACAATCAACAGCCAACCTTTCAATTTAAATTTTATGGTGTCAGCTATATCTTTCGTCAAAGCTGTACTGTCTTCTGAAGAATATGTCACACCTGTAAGTTTTTCTCCTAAAACTGTGTGGATCAGCTCTTTGACATTGGCTGGACGGAATCTAAAATTGAAAAAAAAATATAAACATGTTTATGAGATGTAATGCAAGCTTACTACATTAATTTTAAACTGCTTTGTCTTTACCTTAAGTTAATAGTGACCAACATATCTTATTTTTATTCATAGCCGTCATAGGTAATAAAAAATAATAATCACTGTTAGACAACTCATTTAGTGAATATTACTTTAACTTTAAAAATTATTTTACAAGAAAGCTGATAATTAGTATATTTGGAGTTAGACTGAGAAGAAGTCTATAAGACTATGAAAACCATGAACTATCTGTTTATATCATGTCATGAACAGTGAGGTAAGTAACTTTTTTAAAAATGAATCATAAATAACAGAGAAAATACGCTAATTGAATGATAACAAAAATTTGTAGAACTATAAAAATGTTGATATAACTTTTATTTTTTCAAAGAGACAATCATCCTCTATTTTAATTTTACAAATAGTAACATCCCATGCAATTGATCGAATCATATAAGTATATACTACTGAGATTTAATCTGATTTTATGGAATGTTTTTGGAAAATGATAAAGGGCAGAATTTTATAAAGGAGGACTGCCCTCCATAAGGTAGGGTGGTTGGTCAATTTATAAACCTTAAATTGAAACAGTATGAGTATATAATCTATATATGATCATAAGAATGAATATGTTGATAATATGTTAATCAATTTAAATGAGACAAAAGCAATGATGAAGTAGTTTAGAATATATTGATATAATGAATAACTTAGTATTAATATAAAGCACATGATCAGAAATTTTTTTTATCCAAGTCAGGCAAGTGACTTTTTAAAAAACATATCACATGTAAATGAAAAATGAATACAGAATAATTGACAATACAGTTAAAACTTGCTTTTGTGAGTAATTAGGTCTAATTATATATGTATTTTGTATGGCAACTTCAGACTTTGCATCTAAAGTCATTTCACTAAAAGCGTCATCGATATTATGACCCTTCTTCGAATCACTTGTGTCTACCATTTTCCTATTAGTTTACTCTTTATTGCTCGATTTGCAGATAAATCGTTATTTAGTACGAAAACATTCAAAATGGTGTCCCTAACAACCAGGGGAGATTATTCCTACTTAAAGATATTACATAGATCAGTGACATTGCAATTTATTTATTGCAGGTAGACTTGCCAGCCGAATTTTTTTTTAAGTTTCGGCTGGCTGACATAATTTTTCGGCTGAAAGCCGGCGTAGCCGAATTTGACCATAAATTGAGTAAATTGACATTTGCGGCTGATTTTCGGCTGATTTTTGGCAGATTACGAAATATTTGGCTAAAATTCGACTGACGCCTAGACAATATTGAATTGATAAAACTTCAGCAATAAAACAATTTTACACTACTTGGGGAAAAGTTTTATTATTTAAAACAACAGAAATAAACAGTTTTATCATCATCATCTTTTCAAGTGAAGTATAGACTGAATCATCATCAGTGCTGAATTCCAACTCGTTGGACATGATGCCTTCACTGACTTATGATTGTGTCTATGACTGTCATTGATGGCGTTAGTGCTGCTCTCAGAGGCATCCATTATTGATGCACTAAGCTGATCATCTACAAGAAGCAATATACACACCGAAGACATGCCTTCTTTCAGGGTCTTTATCCTTTCAGGATCTTTATCATTTCTTTATCCTCTGTGAATGCTGCATCGTCTTCTATAATTGCGGTCTTGGAATTCTTCATTTTTTTATTGATTCTGTCGGTAGTATTAAGGTGCAATACGTGTGCTGTAAAGTGCTGATAAAAGTCAACCTTCAAAAGTTTTGAAGTCTTTATCATAATTGCAGCACCATCATGGCAGCTAGTATTTTGTGATCAACAGAAAAGCTTTTCAAGACAGAGCTGATATGGTCAGCAAGGTCATGTGCAACAAGATTAAGTAATGCGACACTTTGCGACAGTTAATATAACGGCGAACGAAATACGGCGGCTAATGAGGCGCGCCGCATATTTTTAGGCGGATTTACGGCGGACGAAAATTCGGGGGTCTAATTGCAGGAGCCTCGACAGCAGTTCTAGTCACCATTGAATGAAAATGCCTGAGCACATGCCCTGGGGAGCACATGACTGTGGGGCCCCCATGATAGCTGGCATAACACAAGGCTGTAGCGGGTCCCAAGAGGAATGAAATAGCACACGACAGTATGGTCCCCGTGATGGTTGACATAGCACAAGACTGAAAAGGCCACCCATGAGTGATGACTGATGAAATAGCACAAGACTGTAGTAGCCCCAAGTGGGGTGACATACAACAAGACTGAAGGGACCCACGAGAAAAGACAAAGCACAAGATTGAGGGGGCCCCATGTGGGATGACATAGCACAAGATTGAAAGGGCCCCATGTGGGATGACATAGCAAATACTGTAGGGCACTATGATGGCTAACATAGCACACGATTGAAGGGGCCCCTCTTGGGATGACATAGCACAAAACTAGGGACACCATGTAGGATGACATAACACAATACTGTAGGGGCCCCTTGATGTACAACATAGCACGTCTGAAGGGGCCCCATATGGGATGACATAGCACAAGACTGTAGGGGCCCCATGTGGGATGACATAGCACAAGATTGTAGGGGGTGGCCAAGTGAGGGATAATATTTCTTTCTATTTAGTTTGGTTTGGCCATATGACCTAGATGTAAGTTCAGACAACCCAGATTGCGTCATCAAAGCTTAAAGTCTTATTCATTGATAGAACTGGAGAGGGGGGGACAATTTTGCCGCCCTCTTATTTAGGTATTTCAATTTAATGTATATATTTTGCCGCCCCCTAAAGAATAATTAAAAAGTGCCGCAAAAGTGGGGCAAGAGTTGTAATTATAGGTTTTATCGGCAAGGGTGTGTGTGTGTGACCTAACTGTATTTACAACATGAAATGTTATATATAACGGGGCATAATACCTTTTCAGCGCCCCCACCCATTCGAAAACATATATTATATGTAAAATATACCATTTGGCGCCCCTTGTGAGTAGCGCCCGGGGCATGGTGACCCCCTTGCCCCCCCCCCACTACGCCACTGTATTTGGGACAAATCCAAGAGAAATAAATTTGCAATAACTTGTGTTCCTTAGTCAAAACTGCCAATGAAATGATACGCATGTCCTTGTGCTTTAAACTAAGGAATATTATTTCCCTCATCGATTCGGCTAACTATCGACTCATTTGCATTGTCGAATTTTTCTCAGAATATGCTCAATCTGTAGATGTTCGCATAAAGTAGGTCACAAGACTTATGTAAAGTAGTGAGATAGACTTTATCACCATTACCGCACAAACCATGAGACTCACATAGCGTCCACCGGCGGCGGAACGAAATATTTTAAGGGGGGGGGGGCAAGCCAAAATTCAAGTGGGGGGCGCCGCCCCCCTTGAAAATTTAAGGAGGGTCAAGACAAAATATGACCGAAAGACAAATTTTACCCCCTTAATTCAATAATAGAAAATAGTAATTCTGTAGCAAGTACTTAATCGATATTATTAAAAAATAATATATTAAAAAATATAAAAATGAACGTTGAGCACTTCTGTCGTCAACTGATTCGTAATGTTAGTTTGTTTACAAATTTAATAGTGAAATTAGATCAGAAAATTACTGATAATTATCATAAATGATGATGAATATGAAACCGGAAACGGGAAACTCAATAAACAAAAAGTAATTCATGAAAAGATAATAAATAATTGTATTTTACTTAAAAACTACATTTGCCGTCATTCGGTAGATGGCAATACTTCTCTATACTTATAAGACGCATTTGCTATCTGTCTGTCTGTTCCCTTAAAACTCAAGATCCAGACAACCAAATAACGTGAAATTTGGTACACGCAGTGGCGCAACCAGGAGGGGGGAAGAAGGGGGCGGCTTGAGCCAAATCATCAATACATAATTTACGTTATAAAGTTACAAAAAAGACTGTCAAACTGTCTTTTTTCAATATGTGAGCCCCCCCCCCACACCCTCCCCAGCATTTTTTGCTGGTTGCGCCACTGGGTACACGTACACAAAATTACATGGGGAATGTTCTTAAACAGGTTTCGTTCCATCTCAATGGGTACTTTAATTGTAATTAATTATTTTAAATATCAAAGATATGAAAATTGGCCAATTTTTACCCCGATTTCAGGTTTTACGAGCTTCTCTCCCACATAGCTAACTTACTATAAATATGATCGGTACGGGGAACCAAATATCACATTACTTACTACATTATTACATTCAATTCCTTCATCCATAGGAATTGTCATCTTTTGCTACAGTCATGCCTAAGAGAGAGAGAGAGAGGGAGGGAAAGAGGGAGGGAGGGAAAAAGGGAGGGAGGGAAAGAGAGAGGGAGAGAGAGAGGGAGGGAGGGGAGGGAGAGAGAGAGGAACTGCCAAAAATGTTGTGTATCACATTGCTTTAAGATAAATGTACCCTTTTATTGCATGCAAATAAACATTTTTTTACGCGTCTTATTTTAAATCTTAATTAAACGTCAAATTACGCTTCTTAATTAAACAGAAAACATTATTTTAAAACCGGGCAAATCCGGGTACTTGCAACTAGTTTTAAAATATGCCACAACAACTCTCAATAATGTGATTACTGTAAAATGTAAATTAATTATAATTTCTTTCAAATATTAAATTTAAGAAATAAATCAAATGAATTATGAAAATGAAAATAATACATATAAACTAAAATGAATTACAAAGTTAAAAAAGTTAAAATTTTAGGGGGGAGGGGCAGACTGGAAATTCAAGGGGGGGGGGCGCCGCCACCCCTTAAAAGTTTTAGGGGGGGGGCCGCTGCCCCCCTCTGCCCCCCCCTGCTCCGCCGCCAGTGATAGCGTCATCTCAACCTATATGACAGCCACATACAACAAGCATTAATCCGATGCGAAACGCTTTCGGATATGCAGACCAATTCGCATTTTTCAAACTAAAGAGTTCTTATTATGATTTTGCTAACCCTGTCTGACAAGTTCTTTTGACTTACATTATAATTGTTGAAAAAAAATTGCTTTTCATTAAATGACGTTGGGAACACCTAAAAATGAAACGGACACATCAAAGCCTTCATTGGAAAAAAAGAAGGAGAAAGATCATACTCCTACTAAAGTAAATATTAATTTAATTTTTAAATAATTCACATCTTGAATTTGACTAAGGCACTGGCTCCTCGACCGTCATTTGACGGACGATGTATTTTTTTTTTACCGCTTCCGTCAACAGAATGAACTCTTATGATGTAAAGTTATAAATGCAGTTTATATCATGATATTATTACTTACACAAGGATGGTGCTCAAAATCGGCGATCGTTTTAACACAATTAAAGAGTAAACAGAATGAATGAGAACTCCTATTTACTGCAGACGTTGATGACGTCATTTACTGTTAAAAATCGGAGATATTTTTTTTTTCGGGGACCATAAATAGATATTGCTGCACACCCTAACCCTATCCCTAACCCTATCGCTAACCCTATCCCTAATCCTAACCCTAATCCTATCCCTAACCCTATCCCTAACCCTAATCCTGAAAAAAAAATCTGGAAAAAAAATTTATGATTTATTAAAAAATGACCATCAATAGATATTGCTCCACACCCTAACCCTATCCCTAACCCCCTATCCCTAACCCTGATCCTGAAAAATAAAATCTGAATAAAAAAATGTATGTCTCTATCAGGAATCGAACCCGCACAAAGCTAGCCAAACTGGGTCTCAGCCAAGCGTACAACCTACATCACTAGCGCGCCACACAAACTAATCTCTCATTTTAATGTATAATTGCTCGGCTATGCAATTGTTGACGGAAGCGGTAAAAAAAAATACATCGTCCGTCATATGACGGTCGTGGAGCCAGTGCGTTTGACTAAACATCACATTATAGTCATTAATGTGATATGATTATTCTGGTATTGTTATATACATTGACGATATTTGTTTACAAATACGAGTAGACGTTATGATAGTTTATATTTCTTATTTTCATCTAAAAGAACTTGTCCTATTAATTTTAAAATCGTCATGTAATTTGCTTTTATCTTCAATACTGACGCGACTTTCTGTGACTCATAGTATGAGTATGACTTCAATAAAATCTGATGATTTCCAACAGGCTTGATTGGATGGGTCTCTTTTAGAGCTGTGGGCTCCAGGTAGTCCAGGTCAGTAAACTGACTGTACCCCACACCTCCCACCACCACCTGGCCTGGGTATCCCTACATATTATCTATAAAGCAGTGGCTACGATTACGTCAAGCGCCATTCTATTATTTCTCATTTTTTTTCGGGTACTGGCAATTATATTAGGGTTAGCATTAGGGTTAGGGATAGGGTTAGGGACAGTATTAGGGTGTGGAGAAATATCTATTGACGTAATCCGGAAAAAAAAAATACGAATTACGTCTTGATGTTACCATGGCCACTGCGTAAACAAAAAGGGTTAGGGGTTAGGGATAGGGTTAGGGATAAGGTTAGGGTTAGGGACAGTGTTAGGGTGTGGAGAAATATCTATTGACGTAATCCGGAAAAAAAAATACGAATTACGTCTTGACGTAAGCGTAGCCTGTCCCTATCTATAATAATAAACTTCATGCTAGTAATACTACATTACTAAAACTACTGTTAGTAAGTGTTAGTATTAGTTAAATGGAATCAAGGAGCCTGTTTATAAACTTTATTAGTTCCAAGACTCTGTGTGTTAACTGAATTGTGCATGAATTGTTGGCACAATCATAGAATGCCTCTAGCAATACTTTTTCTTCTTCTGAATATGGTAATACAAATGATTTATATATTAAATCGCTTTTATTCTTTTCACATTATCATTAGCTTTTTGAAAATTCACATACTTATTTATATTATTTCATGCATGATATTACATGGGCTGGAAAAAATGTAAAGCTATTCACCTTTGCTTATTCATTATTATGAAATGTGTGAACTGTATCATGATATTGAATTTATACTATTTCTTTTTTTGTTGATTTCAATATCTTAAATTTACATCAGCTGAAATATTGTTGTAAAGTTGATGACCACTTGGTCACTAAAATAACAAAATTATTTCAAATTTCTAAAAAATAATATTTTTTTAAACATGACATTTTTTTTTAAAATTAAGATATATGATTGAATTTTATTTAAAAAAAAATCCAAAGGTTATATTAGTGATTATTTCAACTATAACGTAGGTTGTGATAAAAAAGGTTATATTTGTTATTATTTCAACTATAACGTAGGTTGTCATAAGGCGATTACCTCCATCATTGACACCCGAAGACTTTGTTCAGCAAGTATCTCCACTACCTGAATATGACTTCTTCTATTTTGTTCGAGCTGATATGAGGTTGTATAACTTGCTAAAACTTTTTCTTTCGGTTGTATGTAAATATCTATTGCATTTAGATCCTGTACTTTCATTTCCTGGCTTGTGATAGAATAAAATTCGCAAAGAAAAATACTTTTTTTTGTCAATCCTGTTAACAGTAATTTTTTCATAATCTTATTTCTATTTTACAGTGACTTTTAACTAAATAATTTGCAACCATTAGCATTTATCTGAAAGATTAAGTCATTAATAGAATTTTTTGTGTGCAAAATTAGAAACAATTGTTAGATTTTAAAATCAAAATGATTTTATCTTTAGTAAAGCTTTACTAAGTTTAGGTTAGACAAAGTGTTGTTTCTTGGGGTTACATTTTAAAACCTTGTTAATTTGACTGCTAAAGAAGCATTTGCAAATTTAAAAAATAAAAATTTTGAAAAAATAAGAATATGCAAGTTGAAAAAGTAGAACTATAAAAAAGAAAAACTCTTAATAAACTTCCCACTATTTGGCTTGTTCTGTCTCATTGTTTGATTAATCCAAGGCGGCTAAGCAACAATGACCTTATTTTTATTATATGTTCAGTGATTGTTTTTTATGAATTGTCAATCAGTTATAAAAATATCTATAATGTATCTATGTCATGTTGGTATTTAATGTTTAGCTAAGATATGTAACATTTAGATTTTTAGCGTATAACTAAGATGTATATTTTGTTTGAATTCCTCCAGTCTGGGTCAGAATGCTTTCACAAGAGCTTACATCAATTTTCTTGTGCCAGATGACATCTTCAATTTTAGAGACAAATTTGACGGATATGTTTTTCTGGATTCCAAAGTTAGGTTTTCTCTGTAAATTAAATCTTTCATAATAGTGAAAAAAATGTTGATGCTTGCAGTTGGAGTCAAAGAATTAAAAGAAAAAAAAAAACCTGGTTTACTTAGTGGCTAGTTTTTCATGAAATTTTCATAGTCAATAGGCAATATGATAGTCTTATGTTTTGCTCACCCATTCACTTTGTTCATGTCAGCCGTATACATGTATTTGGCTCATTTAAAAAAAATGATTCATCTCAAGCAACGAAATTTACTTTGTCAGTTTGATGCATTTTTTTCCAGGTGGAGAATACCCTGCCATCGTGGAGTTTGCTCCATTTCAAAAGGTACCCAAGAAAAAGCCTAAAAAGGTGGATGCCAAAAACGGAATCATTGAGCAAGGTTGGCTTGTTAATTATCACACGTAGATACAAACATCTCACATATTAGTGTTTTATGTGTAGCAGCTGTTTCACATGTATTAATTTTTGTTCTTCTCTCAAACTGATGTGACTATAAAAATTAAGTATATTAATAAAGTTTCTGCAAGATGTATTGTTTCTCCTTTCCGTAAATACATGCATCACTTTCTGGGTCATCTAATAGACAGCGACTACAAGAAGTTTTTGGAAAATTTGTCCAAGCCCGTAGAGGTCACCCCTGTTTCTCTAGACGCCATGGTCGTAGAGGTGGAGACCAAAGAAACTAACTTAGGTTCGTATAAAAATAAAAGAGGCATTTTAAAGCTTAACAATTGTAGGTTTTTTTTTATGGCATACACTGCAGCACATAGATATCTTAAAATTAGTCACAAATTGGTTATTATTTAAAATTTCATTATTAGATAGTTTTTTAAAAATAAAATTTGTAGCTTTACCGAATTGCCCTTTTAATTTAAGAAGTAATTCCATCTCATTCATTTCATGTAAACATTATATTGACCTTACCCTAGTTGTATTTAAAAAAACTTGTAGTTGAGTCCTTGATAAGATGCTCCTTTGTGTAAAAGTGTGTTTTATGTAACTTGCTTATTTCATTATAAATTTTTTTTTTCAGCCAAGGCTGGGTCTTCTCGAGTGTCCACTCCACTCTTGGAATATCTACGGAAAAGAAGAGAAGAACGTAAACTGAATATAGCAGTAAGTCTGAGGGAATTGTGAAGTAACTTCAGAAAAAAAAAAAAAGTGATTAAAGCTAGAATCAGGAGATTTGAAATTGTATCAGAAGGATTTTATCACATTTTTTGCCATTACTTTTAGTGAATCTTTTGAGTTACTGCCCATTTTCACTCAAGTTTTCCATAAAAGTTTGATAGTTCCTGTGAATCTGTTAACAGAACTATCAGAAGTTTTAGAGGAATCAGTAAAAGTTAGCTGGGTGATGAACAAAACTAATTTAAATGTCAACCTTGTAATAGTTTTAAATTTTTCGTGCATTGTCCTGTTGAAAGTTTAGATTTTATCATTTCTCTAATTTAAATTTTAATTCAGAAATTGAAAGAGGAAAGAAGGCGCGGCGGCATCAGAGATGGTGACAGGAAACGACCTGGAAATGATGAGCTTGACCGCAGAAAATCTATGGAGAAAGACAGGCTGAGGGACCGTGACCGTGATCGTCACAGCAACAGGGACAGGGATAGAATCCGGGACAGGGATAGATTCAGAGACAGACGAAGAGAAAAGGACCCACCCCCAAGGTCAGAGAGAATAAAGGATGAGAAAGATGGGGAAGAGAGAAAATGGCTCAAAGATGCAGAAGGGACGCCTAAGATGGTGAGCAGGGTTAGGTGTTTTTTTTCGGTGACCAGGTGGTGCTTTGTTTATGAGCCAGATTGGCAGGTTACAGGTCCTAGCCCCCATTGGGGCAAGCCACTTTCAACCTGATTGTTTCCCCATGACCGTTGCAACCAAGGCTGTGAATGGGAAGTACAAACCACAGCACTTAAACCATTTTATTAGTGTATATGGGATCAAGAGAAAAGATCCTCACAGTTACAAGTTATGCGAGGATGAAACATGAAAACACAAATACCGTATTTCCCCATGTATAAGCACCACCTCTGTATAAGCCCCTTCCCCCCCATTTTTGGACTGTGAAGTTTTGAAAAAAAATATTTTATTATAGATGCAAGTTATAAATCAAGAAAATTTACAAAGAAACAAAATTCAAGATTCATAATAATCACTCATACACTCCACCCCCCTACTTTTTGGGCTTGAAAATTTTGGAAAAAAGAGGGTGGCTTATACACGGGGAAATACGGTAGATCAAATCAGCTATTTAATGATCTTTTAGCCCACCCCATAATTTATTAAATGTATTAGATTTATTAAACTTGCTGGATTAAAAAAAAATAATGTGAAAATGAGTATAGTGCTATTTTTGTTTTCAACAGCTGTTGAGAAATACAGATAGAGACAATGTGCCCTACGATACAGGAGGAGCGGATAAGCCAACCCCAGTTTTAGAGAGAGAGAAACGAGATGATGACAAAGAAAGTCTACAGGAGAGGTTGTCGGAGACTGACATTGGAAAAGGATTCCGAGACCGTAGGTCAGAAGACACCCGGGGGAAACGGGGAGGCTATGGAAAATGGTCGGAGGAAAGACGACGTGAAGATGACAGGGACCGGCATCGAGGAAGTAGAAACCGTGGCTATGAGGATGATAGGGATAGAGGCAGGTCATATAAAGATGGAGCTCGAAGTTACTGGGAAGAGACTGATCGAAGACAGCATGACAGAGAAAAAATGAGAGATAAAGCGGATAGATATGGAGACAGAGGAAGTTATAAATCAAGAGATGGATACGGTGGTGGCAGTGGCTATCGTGACAAATATCGAGAGGACAGGGGAGGAAGCGGAAGAAGCCGAGGTTACATTGACAAAGATGACGGAAGGGGCAGTGGAGATCGAGATAGGGATGACAGAAAAGCAGGCGGAGACAGAGAGAAGGAAGAGAGAAGAGGTGACAGTGTCCGGGACAAAGAGGACAGAAGAGCGGGAGACCGGGACGACAGGAGGGATGATCGAAAGACTGGCGCAGGTGATGGATGGAAGAAAAAAGAAAGTGATCCAAAAAGATTTGAGAAGTCCGTGGATAAGAAACCTGAGCCAGTGAAAACCAAACCTTCAGACGATGGTAAAAAAGAAACAACCACCACAGTGTAGGTTTCATTTCGATAAATTTTGTTGCTTATTTCTGAACTTTTTTTTTTTAAAAATTTATATTATCTGAAAAATAAATAAAAATTTCGTGAAATTTATCTTTGTAATGTTTAAAGTAATTCTTGCATTTTTTATATACATTACAGCAGTAAAGAAGCCCTGATGTTTGACTCCAACAAGGAGGACAAAGTTAAGGTAAACATAAAGTGTCCACTAATTGTTTGCATGCATTTTTTTACGTTTTTCTGTTAAGCTTGTTAGTTTCATCCGCTAGTAAATGAGGAGTCCACATGAAGAACATGTATACCACTACAAACTACTACAATGGAGTAAAATAACACACATTCCGATATCAGTTCAATTATATTCTTATTATGTGGAAAAGTTAGAAGAAAGTGCCCTAAATTTTTCTCATTCTGTTATGACTATGCCCATTCTTCCTGTGGACTACTCATGTGTAAGAGTTGAACTCTTTTCTTACAGAACCCTACAATATACAAGCTATTTATTTTTTAATATCTACCTGTTGATATCCTTTTTGAATTTGATTAAATTTTTGTTTTTTAACTGCAGGTTGTTAAATATTTTTTTTTTTTTTTTTTTTTGCACTACAAATTTAATTATCTATAATTTTTGTTTGTCATAGATATTTTCATTTTATAATCGTTCATACAAAAATAATATAAACATCATTTGCACTCAAAATCATTTTTTTTATATATTCAAATTATCTTCTGATGCCATTTTTGTGTTGACAGTTGGAGCGATTTCAGTGGTGAATCTTTTTAGATCTGAATAAAAAAAATATTTGGCCTTGAAATGTAGCCAGGGTTATCTCACAAATTCACAATGGTGTAAAACAAAAAAAAAAAGAACCGAAAACATTTTGCAGTCATTTTAAGATGCATATTCCAATAAATAAAGTTTTAGTTTCCTTTGTTTGATCTTATCTTTCTACAGCCTTGAAAAAAAAATTCTAAGTTAAAGTTTAACTAGTTGGCTCTTTTAGAACAAATGAAATCTTTTTAAAATTTATAATGTTAAAAAAAAAAAGCCAAAAAAAAAAAAAGCTAGGCGAACTGAATCACTGAGCGTAATATAACTAGAGTGCTTGAAATTCTGTCCACAGGAAGAAAAAGATGGGGCACCATCCTACGGTGGTTTGTAAATTTTTTTTGCCTCTAGCTAAATCCACTTCTTTACCAAATGCCATTACTTAACTGTCCCTGTTATCTGATCCAGTTGGATGATCCCATTGAAAGATTTCGTTGAATGGTTTCAATTTTAGATCCTATTACTTTAAAAAAAGTAATGATTGTATAAATTATCCATACTTATATCCCAAAATGTATTGCCCAAGTAATATGTCTGCCCATCTTTTTCTACCTGCCCATTAAGAGTAATAATGTGGATACTGAGAGATTCAGTTTTAGATATAGTTCAGTGATCCGAATTGCATTTCACTTTTCTATCATGTAAGTATGGCCCTACACTTATGGTCAGTGTGTTGTTCCATATTTTTTCTTTGTGTGTGCTCGATATGTTAATATTTGTGTAAATACATATATGTATGTATGTATGTATGTATATATATGAGCTCTCTGTTTTACATGCCAAGCTTCATGTGTTATTGTCGTTGGTCCTCGTTTTTTGTTTGAACAAGGATGAGGAGAACATGCCACTGAAAGGCGCTGAGCCTTCAGATTACAAGGAGCGGCAGCAGCCTAACCGTATCAGAGGGGGCGATGACCAGTCTCAGAGATCCACCCCTGACACATCTCCTCCGTGCCACTCAAGAGAAGAGAACGATGATGGGAGGGGAGACAACACAGAAGGGGAAGATAAAAAAAGAAAGAAAAAGGTAAAGAACAAAAAAAGGGCACCAGGATTTTACTAAAAATAATGAGGAACTAGAAATGTGTGTAAATGAAAGCAGTATTTTTGTTATCGTGCAAAGAATTCGACAGAAGAGTTCGACAGAATATTATTCAGGTTGTGCTCATTTGCACATAATACCCAAAAAAAAAATTTTTTTTTTTTAAATAATGGAAGTAACATTATCATTTGTAAAAAAAAAAAAGGGGCTAAAAAATGCAGAGGCCTAAATGAATTTCATCACAGTTTGATTTCTTGCTCTGAACTATTAATTAAATTTAAAATTAACTAAATTGCATGAATTTGTCATTTTTCATTAAACATTGCATGTTTTTTGTTTTTTTGTGTGTGCATTATTTGATGTCCTTTTTTTAGAAAACAAAATTTCCGCATGTCTCTTGTAAGAATTTTTTCCTTGAGTTATTATATGAATCAATTGACAAACCTTTGTATATAGATCAATACTTAAAAATGCCCCCCCCCCTCCCGATGTAATGAGCAGGTAAAAGAGCTCAGACCAGTTTGCATAAAAAACAATGTCTAACCTTTATTTTGAATAATCTAAAAAAAAACTACCACTGGTTAAATTATGTATTTTGTAGACCAGTGTTAGCAAAAGTGGCTTTAGCACTACGCATAGCCTTGAACGTTGTTTGTAGGTGTGAGAGCCATAGGGATAGGCTGAGTACAGAGCCACACGTCACTGTTGCTGGGGTGAGTGCTTGCCACACTCACACCCCTCAAGGGCTGCTACTCCGTTAAATACCGGGACTTTTTTTCATACATATCTCCAGACCATCCCAAATAAACCATTTATAAGACATCTGCTTTTTTTTTCAAGTAAATACTTTCACCAACAGCTTGTGTGGAACTGCACTTCTCTGGCATGTTTCACTGTCACCAGGCTAAAGGGGTCACATTAAAATGAACACCATTGAAATGTTTTATTTTTCCAGTAAATGACAATATTGGTTGGTCGTAGGTTCAGGTTTTTTCAATTCATGTAAGTCTGTAGAAGAAAAGGTTCTTTTATATCTCTGAATTTTTTTTGCGGCTATTGCAGTTTCACACTTTGTAACTTGATATGTATTTCCAACATTTTGTTCATTATATTTTTTTTTTAAATCTTTATTTAATCATTAATACATGCCTTTGAAGCTTTCTCTTTCTGAGATTAAATTTTGAAGCAATCTAATATAAAACTGATTTTACTCATTTACATTTTTGAAATGTTTTTTTTTTAATGTAAAACTAAAACATTTGTTTGTGTTCTTTTGCATCGCTAATACAAGGTTTAAAAAATCTGATTACTGTGTTCTAACTTTTCTAATACTACCTAATAATAATCATTGAATGTCTTGATTTTTTAAACATTAATCACCCCATTTCATTATTTGTTTACTATGATTATGTACATTTAACTGAATTTAACCAAATGTGAGAAAGCTAGTTTAAGTGCGGTTCATGTTTATTCTAAGAAATGTAGTAAATAGATTAAAAACTTCACTAACTGTTGATGGCTGACTCAAAAGTCTTAGTTTTTTTTACACCACCCTCTTCAGGAACGACCAGAACGTCAGATCTACATACCCAGGAAGGCACTTGAGAGGCAGCGTCAGGGCTCCCCGCAGATTGCCGATGGCAGCAAGGACAAGTCAAAAGAGCCAAGCTGATGGGGATAGTGCATTCTTGTTGAATTTTTTTTTAAACAATAGATAAAACAAAACATGAGGTCTATTGGCTTGTAATCTTGAGAATGGATCATTCAATAAAAACCCTTGTTGCAGTTTCTCTATTAAGTTATAAATTAGATATCTGCATATCTAAACAGAGAAATGAATGTCTTTAAAAAAAAGTATTAAACTTAAAAAGAAGTTTCATTTGTAGATGTCTTTTTTTTTTGCTACGTTAATTCATGTCTATCTCTCTATGTATCAGTAGTTCAGTGTATATCTTTGTATGTAACAGTACTTCTGTGTCTGTCTCTGTACAAATCAGTAGTTACGTGTCTATTTTTGTATGTTTCAGTAGTTCTATGTCTATATTGTTAAGATGTATGTCATCGTATAGGTTTAAATAATTAAAAAAAACATCAAATAAAACATTAAACTATTTCTCAGTGACTTTATTGCCAGTCCTGTAAAGGATGAAGTATCTTTTTATAATGTATTTGTGCATTTCAACTCCTAGTATACATTAACAACAATAGAAAAAGGTAAAAGAATTTAAACTGACACATTATAAAGAATGCATCTATACATGTAGATGTTTAACAATAATTGTGTCACAGTGGAAACACAGCATTGGACAAATCAAACAAACAATTCACTTCTACTAGTGTCTGCTTGTCATTTGTCTGAATAAATTATAATTTTCACTAAGATACTTTTCCTGCCAAATTTTTTTTTTATGAACAGAAATGGCTCTTGGAATAAATACACTTAAGGAATGTTCAGTTTGATACCAATTACCCATACAGGTCACTATTAGAGTTAATATGACTTAAGTCTAAAAACTAATTCAGCATTAAAATAAGGTAGATAAAATGAATACAAAAAAATGTTTCCGATCACTATTAGTCAAAAACAAAATCACTTTTAACACAAAAAACTTGATAACTGTCTATGATTCATAAATTTGTCATCATTCTTGAGTATTCGTTACTATTAAAATAAGCTGAAAGAATAATTTTGAAATGAAATAAAATGGTGACAGTAAAATGTAGCTGTTCTAAATTAGATTTCTACTGCATGCAATAAGTTTTAAAAAATAAAACTATGAATTGGAATGACCAAAAAATGTATGTGCATGTAATGTCACCTTGGTGAGTAATACAGTGCTCAAAGTGTCCACCTATATGAACACGGCAACATACCATTTAGTTTTGAAAAAAGCCATTTAAACATCTTTTATAGTTCACTTATAAGTGAAAAATAAAACATACAATTGAAATACCTTTTGCAAAGGTTTTGTACAAAAATATGTAGTATCACAGTTCTTTGTTGGTGTGGTTTTTAAAATAAACAAATAGTAACCACTCATCACAAAAATATACAAAATTATATTTAATGTCAATTGGTTTGAAACGGCTTAATATTTTATCTGATTAAATAAATAGATTTAATTATTTTCACAAAATTTATCTATGTGCTTAACAATTCAAAGCAAGAATGTTCTAACACTAATTATTCAGAAAATTTAGGTGGAATATATCTATTGAAAATGAATAGCTTTATATGATACAACTTAAATAAATGAGCTAATTACAATTAAGAAAATTTTGAAACAAAGATTTTTAAATTTTTTTCCAAGACATAAAAAAATTGAGCGGAGGGGTTAAAATAATAAAACTAGAATTTTTGTTTACAAACACACATACATGTATATGGTTTGTAAAAATGTTTCATCTTGTGATGAAAATTTATATGGAAATTTGATCAGATTTTTAGCCATGTGTGAAAGATCAGCAATATGAGCAAAATGTGTTACTACTTAAATGGGATAACTTTAACAACTGCAATGTAATACAAGTACAAAGAAAAAAGGGAATTTATTCTCCGTCTACCACACATTGTAAAGTAAAACATGAAACTGTATAGTTACACGACAATGTGTTATTTGTTTCGGTAATCTTTTGTGATCGAATGTTTTTGAATACATTCATTGTTATCTCATTGATTCATTTCCAAGCCACATGGTTTATAAAAATTGATTGTAAGTTTTGACTTCCAGGATGGAATGTGTTCATAATAAACTGAAACACGAATTCAAGTGTTGGAATATAATTTAACAGTGATAACAGCTGTATTTACCAATTCAATAATGACAAAACTCTACACATTTCAAACTCTAAACCCATTCTTCATTATCATCAATCGTATTAAAAAGTATGAGATTCTCATTGGGTGAAAGCTAATTTTAAGGTTTTATAGACAATATATAAAGCAAAGAGATGAAACTATTTTGACTCTACAACAACCGTGTTTTTGAGCTGAAAAATAAACCAACTCCCAACTGTAGCAAGAACAGGTAATTAAAAAAATTTAGTGGAAACAATTCAAGTCACATTTTTATGAGCTATTTATAATGATCAGTAGTAGAAAAATAAAAATAGGAAGAAATCCATAAAAACAAAGAAGCATGCATACAAGTAAAATGTCTTTTTCTTTAAATGCAGCAAAACAAGAAGATAAACATTTTTAATTTTTATTCCAGATTATCATCCCATACAATAAATTAACTTTTTTTTTTTTTTTACAAATTTAGTTGACATCTTAATGTAAAACAAAAAATCACATTTGGAAAACAAAAATATACATGAACAGCATAGACTTTTTGTTTTATATGGCACCTCATATATTTGGCAGCATACAATACGTGAATTGCACAACCAGTTTTAAAATGTCTGTTATAACAGAATTATAGAAACCTCATTCTTCTGTATTGAACTAAAATTTCATAGGTGTGATAATAGTGACTTCTACGGTCCAATAACACTGTATCTTATAACAAGTTAAGTAAAACTCTAATAGATACAATTTTTTTTTCTTTCTTTAAACAACGCTTGAATACATTAAATATTGCACTGGGCTTCAGGTGTGTGTGTCAAATGTGCTGGGCTAAACTGTAGTTTCAGGAACAGGACTGTTGGTGCGATAGTAGGGACTGGAAGATCGACTTCTTGTCATCTCACTTTTTGCCCCAGCTACACACAGTGAATCTAAAAAAATAAATAAATTCCCAAGCATCAAACATGTAATACTTATAACCAGTACATTGGCAACATCTAAAGGCAAACAAAAATCTTCATTATAATCCAGCCACATCAATGGCCACAGAATAATAATAATAAAAAAAGCTCATATTTCTATTTAAAAAAAATAAATTTGATTTATTTTCTTAACAGATGCATGATTACGTTTTAATTTGTTCATTGAAAAATGTGCATGTCTCAAATCACTGTGTAACTAGAAGCTTTGCTTGGTTAAATGTTATTGCATTTACTGAGAAGCCAAAAAAAAAATATATATATACACCAAGCTAAAAAAATTGTACAAGCAGACACAAAGAATATACAAAAAAATTGTTAGGATAGATGTGATTAATAAATTTGAAGATATTAGAAAAGTAACATTACTAATAATCTAACATTATTAATAATGTAACATGACTTTTTTTGCCCAAATAAAAATAAATGAATAAAATGTATATTCAAGATGACAAAGATGATTAGCTAATGTAAAACAAAATTTCTAATCTAGAGATAGATTAATAATAATCTAGAATACAATTCATCAGTTAGTAACAACGAATGCAGTGCTTTTCAACCTGTGTACTATGAAGCCACTTCAAGTGTTATGTGAAAAATTATATGTACAATTAAAGATTGTCTTTAGTGAACAAGGCTGTCCAATAGCATCAAGGGAATTTCTCCTTTAATAATGAAGTTTTAGTCCAATATTCATTGTGCTCTCGATTTCTGGAGGTTGGCCAAACCTGCTTTTAAGCAGATATATTTTAAAAATTATTCCCAAGAAGGAAAAAAGTCAGTTATCCAGATAAAAATGTTTCATGAGTTCAAAAAGGTTGAGAATCACTGATATAATGTATAATCAAAAAAGGCAACACAATGTGGTGTAGCATTTGGGAGAGTTCAACTAGAGGGGTGATGACTTGTGTCAATAGAATGTTCTTTCAAAATATTATATTTTAACTATTCTCATCTATCAAAAACAAACTGTTGACTAACCCAATAAAAAAAATGCTGAAGCAGTTTTATAAATATGTACTTTACTAATAATAAACAAAAGCTACTGACACTGGTAAGACTTTTCAGCAGCTATACTCCCACCCCCCCCCCCTTTTTTAAAATTTTACCTTCGTATTCTTGTTCTCTGAGGGCATAAATTCAAAACAGTGCAGTTTTTTTTTATAAATCAAATCGATCAATGTAAGTTATTCTGTTAACGAATATCACACATCAGCTTATAACTGATGCTACACCACATGAAGAAAATTAATTACGGTAAAAAATAATTAGCATGAACTGGACAGAATAAAGAAATTTATTTTACAGTTTAGGTGTATTTAAAAAAACAAAATTTTTGTTATCAATATCCAGTTCATCTTGTTAGAAACACAGTAAAAGAATATTTAGTCCAAATAAATTGTTAGCAGTATTAAATACTCACTCTAAACATACTGTCATGTTTTAACACCTAGATGTGAGTTGAATATTTAATCGTATCATGATAAATAAATATGACAATTAAAGCATGGGAATTAGAGACTTATGCTATTGTTGAATGGAGCAAGTTAAAAATATTCAGGTAAAGGTAAATTTCAAGTTGGAAGGAATGAGATGGGTGTTTGAGTATTTTCAGGAGCCACAACTTTTTGAGGGAAGGAAAAAAAAACATGGGTTATAATAATGGAGTGATGGAGTATCTTAGTGATGTTATGAAATCTGTTTCTCGTACATTATACACAGGGTGTCCACAGACTTCTGACAATTTCAAGAATTTCTTTGAATAAAATATTAAGACTTAAAACTGAAAATTGTTACAATATGAGAAGATAACAAAAGTTCTTTTTTTGAGTTATATAAAAGAATTCTATGGGGGAGAGAACCATTGAATGTAAAAAGGGCATCAAGATAATGCTCTATTTTTGCGATGTTTTTTGTAACATAGCATCGTCAATGGTGGTAATGCAAGAAGCACATTTTTTTTTTTAGGTTATTCATTGTCCCTGACTATAACATGACCTGCAAACAAAATTAAAACCCTTGATTTTTCTAGTACAGTATTTCTTAAGCCATTAACAGACCTTATGGACACCCTGTGTTAACTCTTAATTTTTACATTTACAACTAAAATGTTAATAAACTAAAAAGGAAAATGATACACACAAAAATACAAATTTAGTGCTTTAACTATTTCATCTTAAAAAAAAAAACATATTGTACTGTAACATATTGATTGTGGACATATAAGAGAAGTGTATGTTGCATAACGACAACATAATATTACACATCAATCTGTTACATATATCAATTTGAAAAATAATAGTCCTATTGCTTTTGACTAATAAAGCATTAATTTTAAAAACAAAATGATTACAATGATATGAAAGCAGAAGCTGTCGTCTGGGGGGGTTAAAAAAAAATACCAATAATAAAAATAATTTGTGTGACCAAAAAAAGTGATATCTCAAATAAAAATGAATTCCATTACATCTATAATTTAAACAGCCTAAGAACAAAAAATAAATAAATGATTAATATCGAAACGGATATAAAAGTTGGAATTCATATCTACACATGGGCTATGACAGACATAATAATACAAGGAGTGGCTCACCTGAACTAGAGTATAATGTATTGGACCGTGATACAGGTTCTAGGTAAGTGGATGGAACCCAACCTTCTTGGTTGTTACGTAAATGGCGTGCGTACCACCAGCCGTTGGTACCAACTCTCATGATCTCCACCTCATCACCTTCTAGAAGGCCAAGTTCAGTTTGGTCAATGACCGAATAATCTCCGAGCGATACAAAGTGTTCTTTGTAAGAAGGCTGTAAAGAATTTTTGGGCATAGACAGAATAAATATTAACGGATTATTTTAGTATAACAATATCAAAGCAATTTTTATCTAAACTGGCTTGAAATAGTAAATTCATACATTTGGTAATATATTTTATACAGACACACAGGGAATAGATAATCCTGGTCAGATTCTTGTACATTTTAAATTGACAACTAAAGCAGACCATACAATTGTTATTTTTTAAAGTGTATTTATTTAAAAAGTTTAGTAACAATGATTGAATTAGCAAAATTTTAATTAATCAATATATTCACCTCAATCTTTGGAATGTAGCTCTCTGTAGTTTCATCGTCTGTGTTTGAGAACTCTCCAGACGACCATCCCCTGTCGTAATCATCATCATAATCATCATCCTCATCCTGTCTGTCATTATAAGCAGGAGACGGTGGGGTAAGCAGGGGTGAAGACAACTCCAGGCCTTGATGAACAGCCGTCTGCCTGTCAGACTCGCTTGACTTCCAATTATCTAAACTGTTTAGCCAGAAATGTTTACATCAATTAATATTCTTCCATCTAAAAGAAAAAAAAATAGAAACTAAGAAACAGCAAGACAAATAAAAGATTCTGTTGATCTGAGCCCAAATTAACATAGCTGAAATAGTATAACTTTTAAAAGGAAGGGTTTAGAATAAAATGTTTGCCAAGTTTGAAATAAGCCAGGACTAGTAATGCACTATGTATTGTACTATGTATTGCATGATGTAGAATGCTAAATATGTTCAACCTAATTTTTTTGATATGGCAGTTCAATATCAATGGAGTGCTTGATTTTCCACCTGAGAGTCTTGGGTTCGATCCTAGTGCATAGCCAAAGTTGGTCAGAGGTCCACCCAGTTCTGAATGGCTACCTGACTTGGGGAAGAAAATGCGGCTGTGCAATGTGCTAATCCCTTCATATGCAGTGGTTACAGAAACACTAATTCTACACATCACCTGCCATGATGGCCTTTCAGGACTAGGAGAACTTTTTTTTATTATCAATACAAAATGCTTTTTTTTTAAAAAAAAAAAGGATAAGATATTTGATAATGCATGTATTTATGCCATACATTTTATTGATGTAAATTGTTTCAATGCATGTACACTATGTGATAAATGTACATGGTCTACATTTCATCAATGTGAATTTAAAAATCCAAAAGGATTATAAAACATCAAGTATAATCAATAAACTTTAACACGAGGAAACTCGGTCTATCAATCTAACCTGTAATCAGACGAATCACTTGACAACTGAGATACTGGAGTCACTGTACTGAACAAATGTTGTGTCTCTATCTTCTTGTTAGCTACGAAAACATTTTAAGTCAACATTACTTTAAAGGCCCGATGGGGCTAAGGGAACTTTACTTTACTTTTTAATTTAAAGGGAGAGAAAAATTAATATTTATCTTAACTTATTGCTACACTTGTTTCATGTCTAAAAATTGACAGAAAAAAATAAAACAAAGAAAAGAACCTTTGAGATAATCAAACTGTGTCATTAGGACTCTTTTGATTTCTTTAACCCAGACTTCTTTCGTCTGAAGGTCTGGTGCCTAAACAATAAATAAAATTAAGTTTCGATGTAACTTATTGAATTAAAATAATGCAGAGATATATCTAATATTTTTATAGAGCCAATAGCAGTATATCCAGCGTGGTTCTGGGAAACGAGGCACAGCGAGACACTTGAAACATTTCAAATGCTTTTACCAGACACATTTGGAAGCCAGGATCCCCCACCCATCCCTCTCTCACCAGACCACCCCCACCCCTTTCAAAGTATCACATGCGTAGAGCTGAAGCATTTGAGTCTTCCAGTGCTCCTGTGTAGTATAATTATATGGGTGTTAATCTTTCTTTATAAATAATGGCAATAATCAATTGTCACCATGGCCTGATGGATAAAGCAGCTGATTCAAGATCTGTTGATATGTGATTTGAAACCAGTTGAAGAAACCAGTTAGCAAAAATATCAATTGAGAATTCACCAAAATAAAGAGAAAGTTTTGTTTGGAAAAAAGAAAAGAAACTACAATGTGCACCTACTACATGAAACAATGTGCACCTACTACATGAAACAATGTGCACCACCTACTACATGAAACAATGTGCACCTACTACATGAAACAATGTGCACCTACTACATGAAACAATGTGCACCACCTACTACATGAAACAATGTGCACCTACTACATGAAACAATGTGCACCACCTACTACATGAAACTATGTGCACCACCTACTACATGAAACTATGTGCATCACCTACTACTGATATATGAAAGTATTGAAAGTGATCAATTTTTTGCCCATAATTAAAACTGATATTTACTTCCTCATTATGTTTCAACAGATTTTATGCAAAGGCCGTGACATTATCAAACAGCACCGGGCAATAAGAGTAAAGGTTAACCAGGGTGAACAATCACATATAAAATTATAAATATGTGTATTGAAACCACATTTTAACATTATATAGCAACTACATACAGAAGTATGAAGTGAGCCAAAAAAATTTAATTTGACTGGGATAAGATTACCTGAATGATATAAACTTCCTCCCTGCCACGAAGCCACAGCTCAAATTTCCTTTTATCTCCTTTGATTTTTTCAGTCAATCCAACTTGCGATAGCTGTAAAAAAAACAACAAATCCTAACAGTTTAAACCTGCATTGGAATCGAGATCTTGTAAAATGAAGTATTTATTTTTCCTTTTGACAACTGTGCGATGGAATTAACAATTATAATTATTTAATGTCACTGGAGGGGAAACAAAAGAAAAGAAAAATCAGACCAGAGTTATTAATTAATTCCCCAGCAATTCAAAGAAAAAAAAAATTTACAACAATAGGTTTAATACAACAATAGTCTTACATTCAATTTATTCTTGAAAGTGTAAGTTGGCTGGTCACCATTACCATGATGCTCATCCTTTTTTTTACACAACAGGAGAGATCTCTGATATAGAAACACATGACGCTGCATGGGTCTAAGACGTAGATCCCGGAACTTGTCATGTTTATGCTCTGTCCAGACTCTAAATGACCCATGCATCAACAGCCGCCCAAGATCAGCGATATTATCCTAACAAGAAAACAACAACAAAGAAACACTTACATGAAAATTTTTACATTCAAAAAAATTTCATTAGAAGCAAAAGACCGATTATGTAGCTATGAATTAAAAGCTGTATATTTAATAATAAAAGGTTGAACAAAAATGTATTCAATAAATTTAGATACTACATGTATTAAAAACAATTATCAGATAATGAAGACGTACTCCATATCCCACGATCGCCACTTGGTGCATGCTGTCA
Source organism: Bulinus truncatus (assembly GCA_021962125.1). NCBI lineage: Eukaryota > Metazoa > Mollusca > Gastropoda > Planorbidae > Bulinus > Bulinus truncatus. The sequence goes on along the minus strand of JAGDYQ010000030.1, from coordinate 4,484,821 downwards.
TTTAAATAGGCCAAGACTGATAACATCGTATCGAGAGCTTCTTTAAGAGCAAATGTTAAGTCTGGGTTATCTCCTCCTGTTGTTCTCAACATTTCCTGTATGATTACAAAACAGTATTTATGTGGTTTACAAAACCATTTATGTGATTACAAAACAGTCGTTATTTGGTTAAAAAAAAAAAATGTAACATAGTGGCGGATATGAAAATGGTTTTTCATTTCAAAACAGCTAATTTGAAGACTCAATTTCATGCACTGCAAAATACATCTGCATGTATCGATTAAGTTAAATAAAACAATGTATCACAATCGCGCCAATAATCTGTAGTAAAAAGATAATACAATTAGATAATGTCTAATAGGTGGTAGGGTTATATTAAGCTGAACAGGAAATCATTACACAAAGATAATAAATTTTGCTCTGCGTTAGATATAATTAAATGCTACAAACTTGTTTTTTTATTACAGGTGAAATGTCTTTGCCTACTACTTACTTTTAACAAGAGTTGATACTTTGTAATTCTCTGTATAGGTTTCAACAGGTAAGCACCAAGAGGTAATCTGTGACCCAGCTGTCTCTGGCATTCCTGGTGAAGAAAATGTTAAATAATAACACATCAAATGAGATGACTTTGGTTCAACACTCAAAAACACTTTTTGTGCAAAGTTTAGTGCTAAAATATAAACATTAAAAATATATTTATATATAAATAAACATATACATATATAAACATTTTCGTGAAAAATGTTTCATTACCTTCAAAGCTACTGATTAAATACAAACGTATAACAAAAGCTTTTTAGAATAAAAAATAACAGTTGATTGTTTGTTTTAACTTAGAAGAATGTACTTGTCACGCTTATTTTAAAGTTAAGGTTCTAGAACTGATTGATTTCAGATATTTAAAAATTTTAACTGGTGCAGTTTCCTACCTTAAAAAATGGATTGTTATCTCCAACTGCCACTCTCATTGCCTCAGACTTGGGTTTATTCTGACAATATATACTGTACATCTGAAACTCTTCTTTCTGGGAAAATATTAAGTGAGGGGATACAAAAATATTCATGGAAATAATGATCACACATTTTAAAAAAAAAAGTTTTGAAAGAGCTCCACATATTTACTACATCAGCAACAATATTAATCAAAATACTGACAGAGTAATCAAAATACTGACAGAGTAATCAAAATACTGACAGAGTAATCAAAGTACCGACAGAGTAATCAAAATACTGACAGAGTAATCAAAGTACTGACAGAGTAATCAAAGTACTGACAGAGTAATCAAAATACTGACAGAGTAATCAAAATACTGACAGAGTAATCAATGTACTGACAGAGTAATCAAAGTACTGACAGAGTAATCAAAATACTGACAGAGTAATCAAAATACTGACAGAGTAATCAAAATACTGACAGTGTAAAATTTTCAAATATCTTAATGAAATATATACATTCACAAATTTTGAAAATTCTTTCTAATGTAAAGAATATTAACATAAGTCCATTTTTTAATGATCAATATCTTAAATTTCAAAATTATTTTCACTAAATACACCCAGTTCTTGGAATAAAATCTAATAATCACCATTTCGGGGTCATTTGTATCCAAAATATGAGACCCATGATTTAATATACATTGCCAGAGATGTTCTGGAAGTCTTAAAGTATTAACAATTGTCTTACAGCCATTATGACCTGATAGGCAATAAGTATATAGTTTACAAATGTACAATATCATACCAACAGTCCAAATGTCTTCTTTAAAATAAATTTTGACACGCTGTGGATTCAGCTTTTCAAATTGAGCCGAATCCTGACAAATTTAAAGAAAACTAATTAGATGAGAACATTATATTTGTAATGAATTACTCCTTCAAAGCCTGGCGACTCCTGCAAATTTCTTCAGGCCGCAAGAGGTCACATACCCATTACGTTTCATTTTTTATATAACCAGATAAAATATACTTACTCTGTCAACAAAACATTTTCCTACTCTGGAAGGACAGTCTTGACAAGCTTTCAGCTCATGTAAGAAAATGCTAAATAAAAAACAAAGATACACAATCAGGTGACCTGAACATACCTTCCTCATATTGTCAAGAGTTTTAAACACTGACATAAAAAACTTTGTGAAAGTTATAATTTAAAGTCAATCTTTCTCAATGTGAAAGAATACATTAACCCAAATCTTTCTCTTTGAGTAAATATTAATTTAAGGCAAATCTAACTCTCTGAATAAGTTATAACTTAAAATAATCTTTAGTCTTCAAGTATGTTATAAATAAAAACTTATCTTACTCTTTGAATAAGCTATAGCTTAAAGTAAATCTTACTCTTTGTGAAAGTTATGAATTTGTTGCAAATTTCCAAACAAGACATTTCTTTGACCAAGTAAAGCAGGAGGTATCATCATTTGTAAAGATCTATCTTCCATTTTATTGTAGTAACCCTGGATGAAAGGGGAAAAAGATGAACTTCAGGATCATATGCAGAGGCTTTTGGTAAATTATGTTTACATGACCAACATTGTAAAAAAACAAAAGATTTATAATATCTTTCACTATTCAATGCACAATGTATTTGTACAAAAAAATTATAGTTAAAAATAATTTAATGTTAACTTGGAAGCTACCTGTAATATTTGATTTAACTCATTCACATAAGCTTCTTCAGTTTCAATTAACTCATTCATGACGTGACTGAAATTAACAAAAAAAAACATTATTCAGTTGCTGTTTTAAGAGGTTTAAATTAAAGGAGAACAATGTTTTTTCCAAACAGAAAGAATCTATGGAAAGAAACTTTAATTTTAATTTTCACAATTTTGTTCCAATACAATAAATGGTTGAGTATTTTATTTCCCCGATTATCTGACCCTAAAGTAGATTTAAATATTAATTTACAAATTGAAAGTAATGCACGGAAAGACGAGATAATTAATTACCTTCTTTTAGCCTGCAGACCTTCAGATTCTGGGAATGAAGACATAGACACTGAGGAGAGTGAACTACGCTGTGTTTCAGCAGTGGACATTGAAGAGGAAACATCGGAAGCTGACCTGCTGACCATGACGCCCCCAGTGGAAGACACATCACTCAGACCCCTAACAGCTGGGTGACCTTGCTGGACTTCTGGTCGATACTATAATAGAAAATTGAAGTAATGACTTTATTACTTTGTTTATAAGAAATGAATGTAATAATTTTAGATACTTTTAATAGGTAATTGAAGTTGTTTTTTCATGACTTTAAAATATATACATTTTAAAAACAGGGTTAAATGGTTGAAAATATTAACATTATTTTCAATTCTATTGGGAATGACTAACTGTATATTCTATATAGCCTTTGGTGTACGCTTGTAATCATATTTTTCAACCCACCAGTCCCACAGGATATGCACATTTACAACAATCGTAAAACAATGTTTTTGAAATTTTTTTTAGTAACATTTGAATTCTATTAAGAGATGAATCATTCACTATCCGTTAATGAACAACTTACATTCCCTGAAAAAAAAATCACTCCGAACTTTTAAAGATTTTTTTTTTGCAACTTAGATAATATTTTGCATCACAACCATAGTTGTAAATTGCTGATAATACGCTTCAAAGTTGTTTTTGTTTAAATTCTCTTTTCACTGAGATCTTGGTCATGAATAGCACAAATGATTCATTGTTGTGAAATTCCCAAATAGGTTTGCATACATAAAACACAAGTACTGTCCTCACCCTGACACTCTTCTCAAGAGAGACGGCAGGTCTTTTGCCGTCAGAAATTTTTCTCTGATGACCTAAGATACTCGAGTCCACCTCGTCCAAAGACGGCTTCAACAGCTGACTTTCTCGCTGGGAGTAGCCGGGAGCTGGCTGGGGCACGGAAGCTGGTTCTGGGTTGACCTGCTGCACCGGCCGGGGCCGTGGGTCTATGATGTGCCTGAGGCTGTCTCTCCTTTTTTCACACATGCCTTGAACGTCCTCCATTCTCTTCAGCACTTGCTGGACAGTGGCCTAGAATCCAGGATATAGTTAGATATTAATAAAAAAAAAGAAATGTAAAAGTTGGACAAGTGAAGGCGAAAAAGGATGATTTCTGACCTAAACAGATTAAGAAAAACTTTAGCTGGAACAAGTCAAGGACTGGACAGTGCCTAGAATCAAGGATATTGTTAGTTATTAATTAATAAAAGAAAACTTTAAGTTGGACAAGTGAAAGAAGGGGAATGATGACTTTGAATTTAAACTGATTTAGAAAAAAACTCTAACTGGAAGATGCTACAGGGAAAAACACTGGATTGGATCCGGGATATTGTTGCTGATTTTTTTAAAGCATATATCCAGTCATTCAGATGCACGCAGATTACTGGATTAACTAAAAGAGTTTCCCACAAATTCTTAAAAGTAGATGCAAATGTTTCATGCTGGCTGTGAACCTATAAATCTCTATGAAGGCTGTAAATCTATGGAGTATAAATCTTTAGGAGAGGAGCCAATGAAAAATATTTTTATTTTATTTACCCTTGTTTCAGCAGTCATCAGAGAGTCAAATAACTGTCGGAACTCCTTCGGGTTGTTTAGTTTCAGTTCTTTGGACGTCCTCAGGAATCTCTCAATTTCTACTAGGGCTGACTGTGCTCCTTGTGGTGTTTGAAACTTGTCTATTGGTTGACCGGCCAATAGGTCGACACCGTTGGAACACCATTTGTTCGCCTACCATGTCAAACAGGTTTTTTTTAAAATCATTAAATCAAAATTCCCGGTAATAAAACAATAAAAAAGTGCTACACATTTACTCTAATTCTATGAAATACAGACTTTAACTTTCTCAAACAAGAACAACTCTGCTCTAAATAACATAATTCAAAACAATATATCAGGTTATGACTGTTTTGATTTACAAATCAAAAGCCAGAATATCCTAAACATAAAATTACCAATACATGAGCCTACGTTAAATTAATGTCATTTTAACCTGTCATTTGTTTGGTTTAAAAACTGATTTTTAGAATAATATATGTCAGAGTTGGCCAGGCCTGAGGTTGAAAATAATGAAATATTTGAAAAAAAAACAACTCGCTTATGGCAGTCACACAAAACTCAAGGGCTGTCTTTGACCTCCACTGATATATGTTAAAAAAATAAAGCTCTTTCAATTTTACTTTTCAATATAGTTGGGTAGGTTCCCTTAGCTCCAAAGGGCTATTGGGGCAGATTAGTGTAGAATTCATCTGTTTATATAACAATGCAGTTAGCACAATGCCCAGCCACCTTTACTTCCCCAACTAAAGTTAAATACTCATTTAAAGCTGGGTGGTGGACTTGAAGGACTTTAGGCCAACTTTCACCAGGACCTGGGAAAATTCCCTTGGTTATCAGCAGGGATCAAACCTGGGGTTATCAGCATGGGATCAAACCTGGGGTTATCAGCAGGGATCAAACCTGGGGTTATCAGCATGGGATCAAACCTGGGGTTATCAGCAGGGATCAAACCTGGGGTTATCAGCATGGGATCAAACCTGGGGTTATCAGCAGGGATCACACCTGGGGTTATCAGCAGGGATCAAACCTGGGGTTATCAGCAGGGATCGACCTGGGGTTATCAGCAGGGATCGACCTGGGGTTATCAGCAGGGATCGACCTGGGGTTATCAGCAGGGATCAAAACTGGGGTTATCAGCAGGGATCAAACCTGGGGTTATCAGCATGGGATCAAACCTGGGGTTAGCAGGGATCAAACCTGGGGTTATCAGCATGGGATCAAACCTGGGGTTATCAGCAGGGATCAAACCTGGGGTTATCAGCATGGGATCAAACCTGGGGTTATCAGCATGGGATCAAACCTGGGGTTATCAGCATGGGATCAAACCTGGGGTTATCAGCATGGGATCAAATCTGGGGTTATCAGCATGGGATCAAACCTGGGGTTATCAGCATGGGATCAAACCTGGGGTTATCAGCATGGGATCAAACCTGGGGTTATCAGCAGGGATCAAACCTGGGGTTATCAGCAGGGATCGACCTGGGGTTATCAGCAGGGATCGACCTGGGGTTATCAGCAGGGATCGACCTGGGGTTATCAGCAGGGATCAAAACTGGGGTTATCAGCAGGGATCAAACCTGGGGTTATCAGCATGGGATCAAACCTGGGGTTAGCAGGGATCAAACCTGGGGTTATCAGCATGGGATCAAACCTGGGGTTATCAGCAGGGATCAAACCTGGGGTTATCAGCATGGGATCAAACCTGGGGTTATCAGCATGGGATCAAACCTGGGGTTATCAGCATGGGATCAAACCTGGGGTTATCAGCATGGGATCAAACCTGGGGTTATCAGCATGGGATCAAACCTGGGGTTATCAGCATGGGATCAAACCTGTGGTTATCAGCAGGGATCAAACCTGAGGTTATCAGCAGGGATCAAACCTGGGGTTATCAGCAGGGATTGATCTGGGGTTATCAGCAGGGATCAAACCTGGGGTTATCAGCAGGGATCGAACCTGGGGTTATCAGCAGGGATCGAACCTGGGGTTATCAGCAGGGATCGAACCTGGGGTTATCAGCAGGGATCGAACCTGGGGTTATCAGCAGGGATCGAACCTGGGGTTATCAGCAGGGATCAAACGTGGGGTTATCAGCATGGGATCAAACCTGTGGTTATCAGCATGGGATCAAACCTGGGGTTATCAGCAGGGATCAAACCTGAGGTTATCAGCAGGGATCAAACCTGGGGTTATCAGCAGGGATTGATCTGGGGTTATCAGCAGGGATCAAACCTGGGGTTATCAGCAGGGATCGAACCTGGGGTTATCAGCAGGGATCGAACCTGGGGTTATCAGCAGGGATCGAACCTGGGGTTATCAGCAGGGATCGAACCTGGGGTTATCAGCAGGGATCAAACCTGGGGTTATCAGCATGGGATCAAACCTGTGGTTATCAGCATGGGATCAAACCTGGGGTTATCAGCAGGGATCAAACCTGGGGTTATCAGCAGGGATCAAACCTGGGGTTATCAGCAGGGATTGACCTGGGGTTATCAGCAGGGATCAAACCTGGGGTTATCAGCAGGGATCGAACCTGGGGTTATCAGCAGGGATCGAACCTGGGGTTATCAGCAGGGATCAAACCTGGGGTTATCAGCAGGGATCAAACCTGGGGTTTTCAGCAGGGATCAAACCTGGGGTTCTCAGGTTGACAGTCAAGCCTATTCACCACTCTGCCATCCCTTCTCCCTCACCAACCTAAATATTATCAAAACAAACTAAATGTTTTGCTCAAAAGTTATTTTATCTAAGCTTACTCCCTCTAGTTTTATCTCCTGCAGTTATGTTACCCAACACTCACCCTATCAAGTCTGTCCTGCAGGTCATGTGACTTGCTCAGCATTTCCCGGCGTTTCCTCAGCAGTTCTTTGTACTGCTCACACATGCGCTGCAGCTCCACACACTTGGGCCTGATGGAATCAACTGCGTAATGCTCGTCCATCATGAGTTGCTGTCCCCTGGATCTCATTCTCTCAGTTTGATCCAAATCTTTCTACGGAGGAGAAGTATCACACCCAACTTTATCATTTAGAAATTTTTATTTCATTATCAATATTTAAGTATTGTTGTTGAGTATCACACCCAACTTTATCATTTAGAAATTTTTATTTCATTATCAATATTTAAGTGTTGTTGTTTTTTTAAACCATCACTGGGTATAACAACTGCAACAAATGACTAGGGAGAATGTATGAAACTATTGATAGTTAAAGGCCAATATTGTTTATACAAATATATTAGTAAAAGTATACACTGGTAAATACAAGTTAATGCAAGAGACATGTTGTAAATGTTGCCATGGTGTGGGTGTTTCACACTCTTCATGTGTGTCAGCAGACGGGCCAAAACATGTAGTACCAGTGGAAAGTTTTAAAATGTAAGGGACCAATATAGAATCACAATTACAAGTTATGTTCCTGTAATGAGTAGTATCAGTAAAAAGAGAACATACAAACACCCGAGTGTACAGTGTGTGTGTTTAGTAAATGGTGTACAGTGTGCGTGTTTAGTAAATGGTGTACAGTGTGTGTGTTTAGTAAATGGTGTACAGTGTGTGTGTTTAGTAAATGGTGTACAGTGTGTGTGTTTAGTAAATGGTGTACAGTGTGTGTGTGTTTAGTAAATGGTGTACAGTGTGTGTGTGTTTAGTAAATGGTGTACAGTGTGTGTGTGTTTAGTAAATGGTGTACAGTGTGTGTGTTTAGTAAATGGTGTACAGTGTGTGTGTTTAGTAAATGGTGTACAGTGTGTATTTAGTAAATGGTGTACAGTGTGTGTGTGTTTAGTAAATGGTGTACAGTGTGTGTGTTTAGTAAATGGTGTACAGTGTGTGTGTGTGTTTAGTAAATGGTGTACAGTGTGTGTGTTTAGTAAATGGTGTACAGTGTGTGTGTGTTTAGTAAATGGTGTACAGTGTGTGTGTGTTTAGTAAATGGTGTACAGTGTGTGTGTGTTTAGTAAATGGTGTACAGTGTGTGTGTTTAGTAAATGGTGTACAGTGTGTGTGTTTAGTAAATGGTGTACAGTGTGTGTGTGTTTAGTAAATGGTGTACAGTGTGTGTGTGTTTAGTAAATGGTATACAGTTGTAATTATATGTTGGTAAACAAAACAACAACAACCTGGCTATCACTGACCCTTGGCGGGGGAAGGGAGGGAGGAGATAATTGCAAATTGCCTATTTGTATCTCCCAATATCTATGTAATTTATAAATAAGGAAGCCTAAACAAAATGTGTTTCGCTAATTTCATAGGAATGTTGACATTTTTTGACAAGCACATGTCCCGTAACTCTGGTGTACTAAAGTCCTGAACCTCTAATGACTAGGGACACATTTTCTAATCTCTTCAGGTGAGTGTGCGGAGGGGGGGGGTCGATAGTTTAACTAGTCACTTGTAAATTAGTCTCATAAAAAAGAAAAGAAATCATACATTTTTTAATGTACACATTCTACATCATTTTTCTCCACCCCTCCCCTTCATTTTTTTATTGGTGTCATTTCCAGTGGTCATCTTCTGCGTTCAATTCAATTTGAGGTGTTTGTTGTTCTTGACTTCAGAGTGGAAGTTGCATGTTCAGAGTGGAAGTTGTATGTATGTTCAGAGTGGAAGTTGTATATTCAGAGTGGAATTTGCATGTTCAGAGTGGAAGTTGTATATTCAGAGTGGAATTTGCATGTTCAGAGTGGAAGTTGTATGTATGTTCAGAGTGGAAGTTGTATGTTCAGAGTGGAAGTTGCATGTTCAGAGTGGAAGTTGTATATTCAGAGTGGAAGTTGTATATTCAGAGTGGAAGTTGTATATTGAGAGTGGAAGTTGTATATTCAGAGTGGAAGTTGCATGTTCAGAGAGGAAGTTGTATGTTCAGAGTGGAAGTTGTATATTCAGAGTGGAAGTTGTATGTTCAGAGTGGAAGTTGTATATTCAGAGTGGAAGTTGTATATTCAGAGTGGAAGCTGTATGTTCAGAGTGGAAGTTGTATGTTCAGAGTGGAAGTTGTATGTTCAGAGTGGAAGTTGTATATTCAGAGTGGAAGTTATATGCTCATGTCTAATGCTAAAACAGGAAAATGTAAAGTTGAGGGGTGCAGGGAAGGGGGGGGGGTAACTCAGCCTAAGAGAAACGGTTCTATGAAACATACAACCAGATGAGGTGAAAACGTTTTTGTATAATCAAGATGTAGAAGGTAAGAGAAGCTGGGGCGGCGGACGAAGACGATGAAATGAACAGGGAGCAAAATAATCCGATGATATAATCCATGAGAATTAACCTGTTCAAAATGTTTTTAACATTAATTAACGTGTAAGATACTTTCATTACACAGATTCATTGTTTGAGCCTTTTGATTTTTGAGCCGGTTTGAAAAATTCATCATGAAAACAAGTATGTTAAACCACTCACAGCGTGCCTGTTAAACCACTCACGGCGTGCCTGTTAAACCAGTCACGGCGTGCCTGTTAAACCAGTCACGGCGTGCCTGTTAAACCACTCACGGCGTGCCTGGTAAACCAGTCACGGCGTGCCTGTTAAACCACTCACGGCGTGCCTGTTAAACCAGTCTCGGCGTGCCTGTTAAACCAGTCACGGCGTGCCTGTTAAACCACTTACGGCGTGCCTGTTAAACCAGTCACGGCGTGCCTGTTAAACCAGTCACAGAGATAGAACCAGGGACCCTCGGGCGGACAGTCAATCGCATTATCACACGACCATCCGTCCACTGTTTCTGTAGCCGAGGCTATTCTATCTTACTTTCCCCACCAGATGACGAGTACACATTTTTTTTAAAAGCTGGGTGGACTTTGGGGGGGGGGGGGGCATCCATCGGACTCGTGAAAAGACCACGGCTCGAACTCGGGATCTTCCGGTTAGAAGTCAAACGCTCTATCACACCACCACCCAGTCCTCTAATATAAAAAAAATAACTACAGAGACGTTGAGCAACACTAGCCAACTATGTCGCTTTGAACACATTTAGTCCAATTACTTCAACCTAATCATAATAATAAACAACAACAGATATGTCAAGTTATAATGACACGACACAGATAAACACGTGATAATATGTAGTCTGCATATTTATGTTTACTGTCGTTTCAGTGAATCGGTCGACAATTCTCCCTCCAACCCCCCCCCCCCCGCCCCAATGAGATCTGTTTTTGGACTTTTTTCATTTTTTTGTATCTCTACAGACCCGTAGCCAGGTCAAAGTAAGCAGGAGGGCACCAATAGCCAGCAAGGGGGCGCCTTCTCATTTTAGTTACTTTTTCTTTATTTTTTCCTCTTTTTCTTCTTTTTAAGCGGGGGGGGGGCACTCCACACCTAGCGGGGGGCACGGCCCCCAGTGCCCCCCCCCCCTTGGCTACGGGGCTGTATCTCTACTACAGTGGTTCTCAAACGTTCATGATATCTGCGACCCACCGTTGGAGCTGTTTTGTTTACGCGACCCACCTTGAAATATGATGAAAGGGAAAAAAATGATAGCAACGTCCCTTAATTTTATAAGAGAGATTCTCCATAATACTCTGCAGGGCCCTGCTCACCCCACGAGAAGGTCACTTCTCCCCATATCTATCTTTAGACAACCGCCTATCAAACACCAGTGGTTAAGAGACTACATCTTACTGGACAACATTTTTTTTTAATCCTCATCATCGACAGCGCGAGTATTAATACACTGATTCCTATATACTAACTCATCATAGAAATCAGCGTATTAACAACATTCACTTGCTTTCGTGTTCAAAACAAGAAAAGAGCAATCACTTTCGCCGTATCAGTAGTACAGGCCGGGGAAATCCTACAAATTATGTAGAGACACGCCATGCCGCTATATTCGGAAGTAAATCGCGTGACATCTTAATGATTTCTTTTTCTTTTTTAAAAGTTAATTTATTCTAAGAGACGGGTCAACGCTTTTGAAAAAATCCTTCCTCACGACTCGTATCACTGGCAGCCCTCGCGTGAACTCAACAAGAGCCAGATTGTGTTTTTTTTTCTGTACCAGTAGTTGCAGTGTACACGACCAGAGCCGTGGCCAGCTAGTGTGGCGCACAGTGACAGCAACACTTTTTTTTTGTTGGCGCCCTCCTCCCAACCTGAAAAGTTCAGAGCGAAAACATTTAACAGCGCTATTTCGGCGCCCCGACCTAATCAGGCGCCCTGTGTGGCCGCACAACCCGCAGTACACCCCCTCCCCACACACACACCCGCGCCACTGAGTGTGTACAGTAGACAGGCACGTCACGGTCCCACCTGACATTGTCTTTAGTTTAGTGAAGGGATGGCATATTTAAATAAATGATATCTATGGTGGGGGAAGGGGACCGCCGGGGGGGGCGCACTATTTTAAAATGAACAACCACGGGTGGCTATCTAGGACCTGCAGTGACTGGCTGCAGTGACTGGCGATGCCCATCCCACATTCGGAACGTGTCGGTTGCCTCCCCCCCCTTCCCCCGCCTGTCCAAGACACAAGAGAGTAAGTACAGCCCGCCCGTGGGACATCAGGTGACAAGACCAGAAATTAGGTCAGCGTTCCAACACTGAGATTGTTCAAATAGTTACCGGGGGGGAGGGGGGATAAGATGAGTTCAGCTTGTACCCACCCCCCTTCCCAATCCCGCTATTGTTGATGGGGGTGTTTACAATCAGCCTCTCCTTCATTACAACGCCCCATCATTCCTGCACCACCGCCCACGAACGCACGAACAAACAAAACGCTTAATGCAAGCTGACTAATGGCGTGTATCTGGTCGACAAAAGTCCACTTAGAAATATGAATCCTATTAGAGATGAGTGGACGCTAACAAGCGAAACCAATGACCGGTTATAAATAACTGACCATCTAGAAGCGAATGCCATTGTAAGAAATACATTACCATTAATGAAAATTAATGTTCAGTCAGACGTATCCACAATACAAATTCTATTAGAAATGAGTGGCCGCTAAGAAGCGAAACCAATGCCAGGTAGAAACGAATGCATAGTAAGCAATTATTTCCACTCATAAGAATGAATGTCCATTTAGAATTAGCTGTCCGGTTAGAAAAAAACACTGTGCCATCGGAATCATATTCACAATACTTAATAAACAAATCAACACTTGGTTGACTCGAATAGTTACGTACATGCACTTCCCTTTTCACTGTCACCAATACATTGAAAATTATAGGATAAATTAATTCAAAATCTGTAAAGTCCTATACAACCGTATAAAGAGATTGTTGTTTCTGTCGTCATTCATTCATTAAGCAACCATCTGTCAAAGGTCAAAACAACTATGACCTCTTTTTTTAAATTCTAAATCTGTTTAAGTAGTTTTTATGAGCTTTTCAGAAGGGTGGCGAAAATAAACAGTGCAAATTGTGGGTCGTGAAAATAAAACAGTGCAAATTGTGGGTCGTGAAAATAAAACAGTGCAAATTGTGGGTCGTGAAAATAAAACAGTGCAAATTGTGGGTCGTGAAAATAAAACAGTGCAAGTTGTGGGTCGCGAAGTGTACAACTTTTGAGAACCTCTACTTCAAATACTGACATCGATGGCTTGCTGTTGTCAAGTCTTCCCCCCATCGACAAACTAAACAAGACGTTCGTTTACTTATGGTATTTAGACTTAACTTAAAAAAAACAAACCAAGCTGTTTATTTTTGGCATTTAGACTTAGCGTTGTCAAACATGTATCTTCTCTATTTGTCAGAATTGGAAAAAAAAATGTAGGCTAGTTTTAATAATGACTGTCTCTCTTTTCTTCTTGCTCATAATCGTAGGACACCCATGTTGTTTAGTAGGGAGGCCCCCACCCAGGTTTGGGACGCCATTTAGTACATTTATATATATATCATGTATAGTATAGGTGAACGCTGACTAGAAATGTTCTTAAAGCTTTGCCCGGGTTTAAAAAAGCTTATTTTCTCCCTACCCCCTCTCTCCCTTCCTCTCTCTCTCCCTCCCTCCCCCTCTCTCTCCCTTTCTCTCCCCTCCCTGTATCCCTCCCTCTCCTTCCCCCTCCCTAACTCTCCCATCTCCCTCTCTCTCCTTCCCTCCCTTTCTCCCGTCTCCCTCCCCTCATTTCCTCTCCCTCCCTTCCCCCTCTCTTTTATCTCTCCCTCCCTCCCCTCTATCTCCCTCCCTACTCCCCCTTCCTTTCTCTTTCCTTCCCTCCCTTTCTCCCTCCTTCTCTCCCCCCCCCTTCCCCCTCCTCCCTGCCCCACCTCTCTCTTATCTCCCCCCCCCCTCTCTCTCTCTCTGTACAATGTCCACCAAATAGGACCTCTCTGATCACACACAGACACCGATTGCTGTGCCATTGTACTCGACGGGGCCTTATGCGCATGTGAAATGTGTTCAGTTAGCCTCCCTCAACCTTAGCCCCCTGTTACCGATGTTCATCCGACTGAATCTTCTATATCTAAAACCTATCCAACCAGGACAGCTCAGTGACCGTCCAACATTTACTTGGCGCTGGCAACCCCCAACTGTTTAATGTATGCCTGGATCAACAGACGTCCGTAGTGGGCATGACAGTTCGATTTCCCCACAAATCAATCACGTGATACTCGCAGGGGATAGATAACACGATGTGTGTATGTTGTTGTTGTCGTCGTCTACAGTAGCCGTTGTTGTTTACCTGTACCACAGCCGTTCTAAATGGATATTGTCAAACTAGACGACCTCCTAAGCTACTCACCTATAAAAAAAGACGGGGGCCCATCCCAGTAAAAATAAACTGACAAAGTGTGATGCCCCGACTTTTGGCTTCACAATTCTCCCCAAGTGTCTGTCTAGCCCCCCCCCCCCCCCCTCCCTATCTCCCCTTCCTCCTTCCCTCTCTCCCCCTCCCTGCCCCCCTCTCTTTTCTCTCTTCCAGCTTCCTCTCATCCTCTCTCCCTCTTCACCCCTCCCCTCATTCCTCCCCTCTCTCCTTCCCCCTGCCCCCTCACTCTTTATCTCTCTCTCTCTCCCTCCCTCTCCCCACCCTCTCTCCCTTTCCCTTGCTCCCTCCCTCCTTCTCCTCCCTCTCCCTCGCTCTCTCCCCATCTCTCTCCCTCCCTCCCCCTCTCCCCTTTCTCTCCCCCCGTCCATCCCCCCTCCCTCCCTCTCTCTCTCCCCTTCCTCCTTCCCTCTCCCCTCCCTGCCCCCCTCTCTCTTTTATCTCTTCCTCCTATTTCTCTCACCCTCTCTCCCTCCTGCCCCCCCTCACTCTTTATCTCTCTCTCCTCCCTCTCTCCCTCCACTCTCTCTCCCTCCCTACCCCTCCCTCTCTCCCCTTTCCACCCCTCTCTCCTCCTTCATCCCTCCCCCTCTCTCTCCCTCCCCTGCCCCCCGTTATTTATCGATTTGGTGAACTTTCAGTATTTTGGTCAAATTAACGCATTTAGGTATTGCGTTAAAAATTTTAATCGCAATTTTTTTTTGACGCGTTAATTGCAAATTAACGTAGTTTAATCAGCAGCTCTAATATATATATATATATATATATATATATATATATATATATATATATAAATACTTATTATTATGGCTTCACACTTCTTCTAAAATCCTTCTTCATTCCTTTATCTTCCTCAAACTGTACAAATCAGGAAGCATGAAAAAACAACAACAATTCTTTGCATCACAGCACCAGCGCGCAAGTTCTATTCGAATCGGGAAATGACGTCACAGAGGAATTTTATTTATGGCGCCGTCGAGGATTATTTAATATAGTAAAATACTAAAATAAAAAAAAAAATTACAATTAAACTACCCATCGAGATGAAACGAAACCCGTCCTATAACCTTCCCCATGTAATTATATGTGTATGTGTAACAAATTTCACATTATTTGGTTATCTGGATCTTGAGTTATAAGGGAACAGACAGACAGACAGACAGCAAATGCCTCTTATAGGTATATATATATCCGCGGACCACAGGTTGAAAAACCTCTGCTATACAATATATTGTCCTATCATATTATCCGTTATATAGAACCAAGGTTTTACGTCCTGTTACGCGGTTGGTACATTAACAAATTTTCGGAGGTTACGACTTTTGACGGAAATGTAAGTCACGAGTCTCGGTTTCAACAGCTCGCGAGTCTCTTCCGTCTTTCGTTCACACACACACACACACACACATGCATTAAACAAAACATAACACAATCCCACTCAAACACTGAGATAAACACATGTCTCTTATCTATGGGCGATTCATTCCAACACTGGAGTTTGTGTCAACATGGACGCCCCGTTTTAAAACGATCAAACCTACACAACTCGCTCTCACTGTCTGTGGCCTCACTGTCTCCCAGTCAATAACCACGGCTTCTTACGTTCAACTGTTCAAACACCGTCGTTTTACGATTTTAAATCCACCCCGTATATTTGACGGCTGATACCATCCGGGATGGATGGCCGTGTGGTAAAGCGCTCGACTCGACCTGAGGGTCACTGATTCGATTGTCAGCGAGAACCAATGGTTATTTCAGGTCATGGCTCAAGTCCCCCGCTCTCTCCCGTGGTGCCTCCTTAACCATCGCACTATCGGCTATGGTGGGGATGAAAGAAGGGCACTGCAAAAGAAACCGTCCCATTAGGAGTTTATAGGATCTAAGAGATTTCATCTGATCCTTACAAGAACTTCACACACACACACACCATCTGGTATAGTGAATCAACAACGCTCATTACAAGCCGAGATTACTTTCAGTCTTACAAACTCTAAACATCTCGGACCATATATCTAATGAGCAAAAAAATAAAGACAGACACAGAACACATTTCAGGGTAGCAGCAGACAGGTAATCTGGGGGTACCCTACACACTCTAACTCTTCGTCCAGCCCGCCTATCAAAATTCAAAGAGCCCAGTGTGGCCCGCGATTCAAATAGTTGCCCACCATTGCACTAGACTGTGCGCAGTGTTATGAAAGCAATACCGTAGACTTTTATTTTCAATTCACTATTATTGTATTAATCTTTTCAAAACGTTTTTTTTTTTAAAGCAATACACTTCCTAAAATATGGAAAAAAAGTTTTATCGCCTAATAGTAAACCAAAACCCAAGGTTTTGTGTTGACAATCCACCACATAAGACACGGCCAGCTACTAACATGACAATTTTATAGACTCGGAGCAACACTGACTACGATCGATTTCATGGGCGACAAATGTTGGTATCTACTTTAAAAAGAACCACACACACACACAAAATTAAGACGTTGATTTGAAGGTCACAAAATGAAAAACAACTGTTCAAGGTCGTAACCATAAGTTTTTTTTACAGCTCTCCCCCCGGGGGGGGGGGGGCGGAGTATTAAAGGAAAAGTGAACACAATAGACGTTTTTGATCTTTAGAGAATCAACGAAGGGATCCATTACACTTGATTTTACCTGGTTTACTGAGCGGAGAACGAACGCACATACTGACGAGCTGTGTTGATTATAGAAAGGGGGGTAAGGGGCCCAAGGAGGGGATTTAGAATGATACAAAATTGAAAATAGGAAAGAATGAGACACATACGGTTAAATTCAAACAGACAGGCAGATAGACTAAAACATACCAACAGATATTGACAAGAGAGAGAGTGGTGAGACACACACACACACACACATATATATATATATATATTTATTTATTGATAAGACAGATAAACATATTCTCCATGGTTGTGATCCCGACCTGTATGTTGTAGGCCAGTGGACTGTCCGGAGGAGGGCCGTGGAATTTCGAAAAATTATAAATTTAAGCAATCTAAACCAAAAAAAAAAACAAATAGGGGGGCCGCGACATATTGATTAGCGTTCCATGGGTTCGTGACTTCAAAAAGTTTGAGAAGCACTGAAATGTAGGCCACGGGGTTCAAATATCAGGTAATCCAGAGTGACTTAAGTAATGGTGGAGAAAAGGGTGAACGACCCAGAGATGTACAAATAGCTATACAATCAGACACCGGCGGCGGAACGAAATATTTTAAGGAGGGGCAAGACAAAATATGACCGAAAGACAAATATTACCCCCTTAATTCAATAATAGAATATAGTAATTCTGTAGCAAGTATTTAATCGATATTATTAACACTCAAGATCCAGACAACCAAATAACGTGAAATTTGGTACACGTACACAAAATTACATGGGGAATGTTCTTAAACAGGTTTCGTCCCATCTCAATGGGTACTTTAATTGTAATTAATTATTTTGGATATCAAAGACATGAAAATTGGCAAACTTTTACCCCGATTTCAGGTTTTACGAGCTTCTCTCCCACATAGCTAACTTACTATAAATATGATTGGTACGGGGAACCAAATATCACATTACTTACTACATTATTAAATTCCATTCCTTCATCCATAGGAATTGTCATCTTTTGCTACAGTCATGCCTAAGAGCAGTGACGCAACCCCAGACCAAATCATCAATACATATTTTACTATATAAAATTACTAAAAAGACTGTCAAACTGTCTTTTTTCAATATGTGACCCCCCCCAGCATTTTTTGCTGGTTGCGCCACTGCCTAAGAGAGAGAGGGGGGGGGGAGGGAGGGAGGGAAAGAGAGAGGGGAGAGGGGGGATGGAGGGAAAGAGGGAGGGAGAGAGGGAGGGAGGGAGAGAGGCAGGGAGGGAGAGAGGCAGGGAGGGAGAGAGGGAGGGAGAAAGGGAGGGAGAGAGGGAGGGAGGGGGAGGGAGAGAGAGAAGGGGGAGGGAGGGAGAGAAAGAGGGTGGGAAAGGGGGAGGGAGGGGAAAGAGAGAGAGAGAGAAACTGCCAAAAATGTTGTGTATCACATTGCTTTAAGATAAATGTACCCTTTTATTGTATGCAAATAAACCCTTTTTTACGCGTCTTATTTTAAATCTTAATTAAACGTCGAATTACGCTTCTTAAATAAACTGAAAACCTTATTTTAAAACCGGGCAAAGCCGGGTACTTGTAACTAGTTTTAAAATATGCCACAACAACTCTCAATAATGTGATCACTGTAAAATGTAAATTAATTATAATTTCTTTCACATTTTAAATTTAAGAAATAAATAAATTGAAAATGAAAATGATACATATAAACTAAAATGAATTACAAAGTTAAAAAAGTTAAAATTTTAGGGGGGGGGCAGACTGGAAAATCCGCCGCCAGTGCAATCAGATTTACCATTAGCTATACAATCAGATTTACCATTAGCTATACAATCAGATTTACCATTAGCTATACAATCAGATTTACCATTAGCTATACAATCAGATTTACCATTAGCTATACAATCAGATTTACCATTAGCTATACAATCAGATTTACCATTAGCTATACAATCAGATTTACCATTAGCTATACAATCAGATTTACCATTAGCTATACAATCAGATTTACCATTAGCTATACAATCAGATTTACCATTAGCTATACAATCAGATTTACCATTAGCTATACAATCAGATTTACCATTAGCTATACAATCAGATTTACCATTAGCTATACAATCAGATTTACCATTAGCTATACAATCAGATTTACCATTAGCTATACAATCAGATTTACCATTAGCTATACAATCAGATTTACCATTAGCTATACAATCAGATTTACCATTAGCTATACAATCAGATTTACTTACAGCTATACAATCAGATTTACCATTAGCTATACAATCAGATTTACCATTAGCTATACAATCAGATTTACCATTAGCTATACAATCAGATTTACCATTAGCTATACAATCAGATTTACCATTAGCTATACAATCAGATTTACCATTAGCTATACAATCAGATTTACCATTAGCTATACAATCAGATTTACCATTAGCTATACAATCAGATTTACCATTAGCTATACAATCAGATTTACCATTAGCTATACAATCAGATTTACCATTAGCTATACAATCAGATTTACCATTAGCTATACAATCAGATTTACCATTAGCTATACAATCAGATTTACCATTAGCTATACAATCAGATTTACCATTAGCTATACAATCAGATTTACCATTAGCTATACAATCAGATTTACCATTAGCTATACAATCAGATTTACCATTAGCTATACAATCAGATTTACCATTAGCTATACAATCAGATTTACCATTAGCTATACAATCAGATTTACCATTAGCTATACAATCAGATTTACCATTAGCTATACAATCAGATTTACTTACAGCTATACAATCAGATTTACTTACAGCTATACAATCAGATTTACCATTAGCTATACAATCAGATTTACCATTAGCTATACAATCAGATTTACCATTAGCTATACAATCAGATTTACTTACAGCTATACAATCAGATTTACTTACAGCTATACAATCAGATTTACCATTAGCTATACAATCAGATTTACTTACAGCTATACAAGCAGACAAGCAGATTTACAAATAACTATACAATCAGATTTACTTACAGCTATACAATCAGATTTACCATTAGCTATACAATCAGATTTACTTACAGCTATACAAGCAGACAAGCAGATTTACAAATAACTATACAATCAGATTTACTTACAGCTATACAAGCAGACAAGCAGATTTACAAATAACTATACAAGCAGATTTACAAATAGCTATAAAACATATTTACAAACAGCCAGACAAACAGATTTACAAACAGTACAAACAGGCAAACTAATAATTTTCTGTACAATGACTATAGATACAAATTTGCAGAAAAATAGATAAAAACACGTGTTTTAGAGACAGAGCTAAGCTGCAGACCACAAAAGAGCGAGAAAGAGAAGCCGATAGTGGACCAGACTGTACATCCTCAACCTGTTACTAAAAATAAAACACCAACTAAAAGTCGGCTTTAAAAGAAAAAAAGAAAGAAGTGAAAAATCGATCGATCCATTTTCGTTTCTCAATCACGTTCGTCATACAACGTTAATTAAGTTCAAGAGCTTAGTTGCGTCACAGAGCGGGTGCCACATGAATATATTTATCAGGTGTCTGCTAGTCAGATCACCAGGCCGAAAGTGTCCAACGGTAGCACGCCACGCCCAGGGATTCTCGTTTCTTTTTTTTTTGTCGTGTGTGTACCCTTCGATTCAACAATAATGACGTGTGCGTCAGTCCAATACAACATTAAACAAACACAAACAACAACAATAATAATAATAATACCGATGTCAGTCAATTTCGCTTGCGAATGTTAAGGACATGTTAATATCTTTACTTAAAAATTTAAAACATATGTTTGATTGATATTAACTGTAAGAATTTGACCTGTATATAGGGCACATTTGATATTACTGTTCACAGTCTGTATAAGCTAGGCACAAAAAGATCCGTTTTATCGACTTTGGGGACCCTCAACGAAAGGTACATTGGAGGGCTTCGGGAAAATGTATGTTAGGAGGCCCCAGATAAAGGTAATATAAGGGCCCACGCAAAGGTACATTTGGGGACCCCAGGCAAAGATACATTTTGGGTCATTGGCCAAGGTACATCCCAGGCAAGGATTGGGGACCCCAAGCAAGGATACATTCTGGGTCATAGGCAAAGGGACATTTGGGGGCCCTCAGGGCAAAAAAACTGGTTGTAAAAGCATATACCGAGTGTTCAGGTTGCCACTCCTCGAGGATGGCAAATTAATACGTCTCTACAGGGCCCCCCTAAAGCAATAGGGGCCCTAGACAACAATAAGATTGTTAAGATTAACAACAATAAACCCAGTCAACCATAGTGTGAAGGACCAGTTACATTCAAAAGTACAGCCAACTAGAATCTTAACTCACACTACATTATTCACATGTGTAACACAATCCTAATGAGTAAAGACGAATAATGTGCTTCATGCCATCAGCTGAACTGTCAACATTTAATTCAACTATACAAGCCTACACTTTATAGTCAATACATTTTTAGATAGTTTTAAACCCGTATACAAACAACAACAAAAACAACTAACATCCACACGACGATGAACAGTTACAAGTACCTACATTTAATTCAACTAAAGCCTGCAATTTGTATTTTTATACATTGAAGTTAACTTTTCCCACGAACTAAACCTGTTCTAAATCGTTCACGTAAGAACTTGATCCAGTTGAGTGATTTCTGCTGGTGAAGAAAGTGGACACAGCAGACGATTCAATGGCTGCACATATAAAGACCCTTTATTATAACAGGCTGTATAAACTATTATGACTAATAAAGATATTGGGGGGGGGGTCAAAACATACCTGCCGCTGAAATCCCAGCACATTATTATATCCATGTCGCTATTTATAGACAAATGGTTCACAACATGAAATCGTGCATGGCGCTTTGATTATATATCCCGACCATATATCTATGATCCAGAAGATCACTGGATAAAAAAAAAGATTCGCAATTTTATTCCTAATAAATATAATAATATCAGAGTCCGCAGAATTGATCAACAATTAATTCATAAGCACTTTCTCAGCGAACTGAATACTTTGAATAAGAAATAAATCCAAACTTTTGGAAAGAAGGAAACAAAATGTGCAACACAAATTGGAAAATAATTCTCAAGTTTCTTTTGACGTCCTGCAGTACATGGGAAATGAAAATAAAACAGAATTGGAGTGAGAGGCAAAAATCCCGATTTTGAAACTGCTGCTTTTCATTGATTAGTGGTGTCGAGATTATTTTTTTTTTCAACACGAGAGATCTATGACCTACTTTCTGTGTACGCGGAAGGGGAAGGGGGGGGGTTGTAAAGGGGAGTTAATCGTTACGTGCAGACGACGCAGTCACACACACGCGTGAACAAAACACAAGAGAGACATTGATCGTAGAAACTATTGGAACAGGATCGGTTGTAGTATATCATCATTATTGCCCGTCACTCCTATCGGGGTACGGGCCACCAACTAAAGTTCTCCAGCTACTTCTATCCTGAGCCATTCTCTCCAGCTGCTTCCAGCTGAACCCCATCCTGGTGATGTCCGCTTCAAATTCTCGCCTCCAGGTGTTTCTAGGCCGACCTCTCTTTCTTTTTCCTTGAGGATTCCAACTCAATGCTTGCCTAGTGATGTTGCTTGCTGGCTTTCGTAATGTGTGGCCTATCCATCCCCACCTTCTCTTCCTGATCTCCTCTTCTATTGAAGCTTGGCCGGTTCGTTCTAAGAGGCTGGCATTGGTGATGGTGTCAGGCCATCGTATTTGGAGAACTTTCCTAAGGCAGCTGTTGATAAAGGCCTGGACTCTCTTAGTGGTGGTCTTCGTAATCCTCCAGGTCTCAGCTCCATATAATAGCACTGACTTTACATTGGTATTGAACAGGCGAATTTTGGTGTTCAGAGACAGCTCTTTGGAATTCCAGATGTTCTTGAGCTGGATAAAGGCGGCTCTTGCTTTTCCGATCCTTGCTTTGACATCTGCAACTGTTCCACCCTGCTGATCTATGATGCTACCCAGATAAGTAAAGGACTCTACTTCCTCCAGTTTACTTCCGTTTAGGGTCACTGCATTTGTGCTGGTGGAGTTAATTTTCAGGATCTTGGTTTTAGATGTGTGTATGCTAAGGCCGACCTCCTTTGCAGTGGCATTCACAAGATTTGTTTTCTCTTGCATCTTGCATCTGTTGATAGCTATGTGTAAGGAGTTGTAGTATATAGGTGGGCACAATTTAAGAGAGACAGAGAAAGGGGAGGAGGTAGGGGTGTGAACTGCGAGAGTTTGGAAGTGGGAGAGGGGTTTGTCGTGAAGACATTGCATAATAAAGAAAAGAGAGATGGGTGCAGATAATTTTATTTTACAAACAAAATAGACATTTTAAAGTCGTAACTAGGATAAAAATTATCCATCCATCCACATCCATCTATCTATCTATAAATTTATATATCCATCTATCTATTTATCTATCTTTCTATATGTTTATATATCTATCTAGAGCGGCGAGGTAGCCGGAATCAGGCTTGCGGAGCCGCCATATTTTTTTCGGCTCCGGCTCCCACAAATTTTGCCGGCTCCGGCTCCCTATTAAGATAGTATCACACGAGACAAAAAAATTTGTAATTGCTCCACGCTAACATCCCACTAATAAAAAGTTATGCAAATTTTGCCGCGTTCACCCCCAGAGTCAGGAACTTGAAAAATATACGCATGTCGGTTTTAGGCCTACTAAAAATAAACCATTTCAGTGCATCCAGAAACGTATCATTATTTTCGATGGAGGTTTCACTAGTCGCCATTTTCATAAGTAATAAAAAGTTATTTCAATGATCAAATTATCAAATAGTAAAATGATACATTATTTAAAATATTTTAAAGACTTCAGTATTGATATTTATTATTGATAAATTCGAAGTGACTATTCGGACCCGTGCAGGCCCGTAGCTAGGATTATTGCATTGGGGGGGGGGGATTTTTTTTTCGGCCGAAGAACTTATTCTGGGGTACAGCGGCGGATCTAGACAACTTTGACGGGGGGGGGGGCAAAACTTTGACCCCTGGGGCGGGGCGAAACTGTTTTCATTGTTGAAAATTGGTCTTTGAACAAAAAATATTTCGATAATTTAATGATGTATTATCTGAACTTGCGATAACCGGGGGGCCCCCCCGGCCCCTCCCCATAATTCCGCCCCTGGTGGGGTAGAAGAAATGTTTGGGGTGAGTCCCTTCCCCAAGAAATTTTTTGCAGTTCCATATCTGGAATGGTGCATTTATGTACCGATTGTTTAGCTATTAATTAGAAATATATAATTTTAACTACGTTTCAATAGTGCATGGCATGTTGCAGTTTTGTTAAAAATAATTTAAATAGTAAAGAGTTTTAATGACAAAAATTTATTGAGGCTGAGCATTTTCTGATTCCTGTTATAAATATATTGACCATTTGTTCTGCTACACAATTGTTACATAATAGATACCTGATTTATATCATTATACTGTTGGTTAAACGTACAACCCGGGAAGAACGACAAAGATGCACGAATATAGCTTAGCTATTTGTGTGATATTTCTTATAAAATATTGAAAACAAAGAACAGATCTATCAACAACAAATTGACCAGTCGCAATTATTCAATTTAAAATAAAATTAATTCTGCTAAAAAAGTAAATTTGCAAATTAAATAACATCACTCAGAAATCACGGAGTTTGTACTTTATTATTTTATTATACATATGTATAAAAGTGAAGTCAGAGGTCAATATTATTTTATTAACTTATTTAAGTTGCTAGTCGTCCTCAGAAGATATCAATATATAAAACTATTACAAGGTTACGAACAGGCCCACCGACAGACATTTTGGGTCTCTGGGCAGGGGTGACACGGGCCCCCGTGCTGATATTAATATTTTCAAAAGTTGATTGGCCAGCTCAGTCCGGGCCCCTGAAACAAAACTGAACAAAATGATTGATGTTTTATAGCCGTTATTATTAAAATTTTGTCAAAAAGCTCAAATCATGCACGGGGGGGGGGGGGCTCAGGTCATGAACGGGGGGGGGTCAGCCCTCTAACTACGGGGCTGGACCCGGGTACCAATAAACTCCGATTTTTTTTCGGCCCACGTTCCAATAAAGTCTGATTGTTATTCGGACCCGTGGCAAATATGTACTTAGCTTAGCTATACATAAACTTTATTATTGTTTTTTTTTATTTTTTTATAATTGTTTGAATTGTATGATTTAATCGTTACTCAGTGTCTAGGGTTTTACTAAGCGGACTGTAATATTATTTTTTCGGGTTCCGTCTAAAAAAGTTTAAATATAGCTAAGCTTAGTGCATATTTGCCACGGGTCCGAATAACAATCGAATTTTATTGGGACCCGGGTCCGAATAGCCACAGCCTTATAAATTTATCTGCTCTGTTTCAGATATTCTGTTAATAATAAAATTGTTAAATACAGGAAGCTACCATTTTGTTTTTAGTCTATTACAAATTGTAGGAGGCAAACAATGAAACAAATTTGTAATTTTAAAGCTAAAAAAAAAATTCTGCTGTAAAAAAAAACAACATTTGGGAGCCGTGGAGCCGCCAGATTTTTTCGGCTCCGGCTCCAGCAAAAAGTAGCGGCTCCCGGCTCCTCAAGCCTGGCCGGAATATCGCTCCAGGGCCCAGTACGATCACGGGGAGCCCAACAATTAATTATTTGGGGGGAGGGCGGGGGGGGGGTCGGGCCCGGGCTTGCATTTACTTTGTTGACATCCAGGGACGAGACATTCTGTGTTATAATTATTATCGACAAGAGAATGGGACAGGGCTGGTACATAAGTACTATGTAGAATCCAAAGTCATCGGCCGGACCAGAGAGACGTTTCAGCAATACGCCAGTCTGCTGAAGGGTGTTGAAACATTCTGTCCACTGTAAATATGAGGTGCATCGATTTTCAAGATCAAACAGCGATTATTTTTTTTTTTTTTTTTTAAAAACGCCAGACCAAATATCTGGCATCGAAAATTCAATAATGATTCAAAGTTGCGATTAATAGAGAAATGAATAACTCAGCATCGATACCTTAGCGATCGATCAGGGCGGAAGTTTGTCTACGTCAAACTCCGACAGAGTGACGAAATGCAATGCGCGTTGCCGGTGAAGACGGACACACTGGATGCTCCTAATCTGAGGGTGATTGTGGGATGCGTGTCACGTGGCAACATTGGGCGTCAATCATTGGACAAAGATAAATACACCAGATTAGGGGAGGAGATTGGGGGGGGGGGGGAATACAATCCACCCATGGAGATGAACGAATAAATCCATGGCTGCCTTGGGATGTGAACCCGCGACCGGCATGGCAGTCGACATCAAGCCGTCACTCACAGACAATCAATGCAGTGGTGTTGATGCAAAACTTTTCCCAGTGTACACTACATTCAAAAGTTGTTTTTTTTTGCAATATATATATATAGTCTGATTGATTGTAAAATATTACTACCGTTTGTATTCAATAACACTGTGCTAGTTCTTCACTTCTTTTTTTTTGTGTGTGTGAAGAGAAAGCCTAAAAGTGCAGATGCCATTAAAACATTTAACTCGCAGGCGATCAAACAAATGAGCGCCATGTTTTATTTCCTTTCGCAGATGTTGTCAACACAGAACACTTTCTATTTTGTGCATCTGGGTTTTTTTTTTTCAATTATTATTCTGTTTCAAGCTGTGGGGCAGTGTTTAAAAAAAAAGTTGGTCTCGTTATATAACAGCTGACAGGGACTCTAGATTTCATTATTGGTCAGTTGATCTAATCGTTCAGCAACACAGAGGCAAGTTGGTGTGGCACGATACAGCACTCGCGCGCAAGTTCAATTCGGCTTCTTACTTACTTACGCGCTGTTGACTGGCGTAACTCGTTATCTATAATTCTTGTATCAAACATTTACCCCCCCCCCACTCACACACACAGACACAACCACCATCAATTCTCCTGCAATCAGAGTTAAAGCAATAAAAGGACACCCCCCCCCACACACACAGACACAACCACCATCAATGGCTCCTGCAGTCAGAGTTAAAGCAATAAAAGGACACCCCACACACACACAGACACAACCACCATCAATGGCTCCTGCAGTCAGAGTTAAAGCAATAAAAGGACACCCCCCACACACACAGACACAACCACCATCAATGGCTCCTGCAGTCAGAGTTAAAGCAATAAAAGGACACCCCCCCACACACAGACACAACCACCATCAATGGCTCCTGCAGTCAGAGTTAAAGCAATAAAAGGACACCCCCCACACACAGACACAACCACCATCAATGGCTCCTGCAGTCAGAGTTAAAGCAATAAAAGGACACCCCCCCCCACACACACAGACACAACCACCATCAATGGCTCCTGCAGTCAGAGTTTAAGCAATAAAACGACACCCCCACACACACAGACACAACCACCATCAATGGCTCCTGCAGTCAGAGTTAAAGCAATAAAAGGACACCCCCCCACACACACAGACACAACCACCATCAATGGCTCCTGCAGTCAGAGTTAAAGCAATAAAAGGACACTTGTAGTTTATTTAAACAACTACGGTAATTAACGCAACACATCATTACAGTAACACCGCCCGTAGGCCCAACACAGTAACAAGCTCAACTTTTAATTAATCATTTTTTTTTTAGTCTTTGTAATTTTGTTCATTTTTTTTCTCAATATAACGAAAAGGCTATGAAGTAAAGAATAAAAAAAAGGCCGGATAAAAAAAAAAGGCCAAACGAAAAAAAAAAGAGACCAAACGAAAAATAAAAAGAAAGCCAAACGAGGAGGAAAAAAAAATCCTCGTCCACATTTTAAATTATTAACGTTAATTAAATTCTGGCCCGTCTGCACGTTGAACAAAAAAAAAATTATAACGATTCCCGAAATCGATTATTAGAAACACGACGATGAATTTTTTAAAAGCAAGGGAGATCATACAGGGCGGTTCGGCAACAAGTCCAAATTTACACATCCTGTTCAAATATCAGAATCGATCTTTTTTGTGGTGTGATAAGTTTGTTTATTGTTATCTCTTAGGCTGACATTCAAAAGGAGAGACGAGTCGTTGGGCCATTCTCACTTTTAAATGAAACCAGACGAAAATTGATCAGCGGGTCTCAAGCTTCTTTGCGACTGTACCCCCAAACGGTGCGAAAGTGTGTCCGCCGGGTACCCCTCACAAGTAAGTTCTTCAAACTACTGGTTGTCTTAAACAAAAAACTATGTGTCGGTGCGTACCACCGCGTAACCGTTGTCTGTGGACCACCGCGTAACCGTTGTCTGTGGACCACCGCGTAACCGTTGTCTGTGGACTACCGCGTAACCGTTGTCTGTGGACCACCGCGTAACCGTTGTCTGTGGACCACCGGCTGAGAACCGCGGATCTCGCTACTATGGTGATCGGTGATAATCTCTCTCACACGCACCTTTCTCTCTCTTTGTGTCCCCCACTATCTCACCCGCACATCTCTCCCTTTCTCTCTCTCACCTCTATCTTTGTCTCCCTTTCTCTCTCTCTCACCTCTATCTTTGTCTCCCTTTCTCTCTCTCACCTCTATCTTTGTCTCCCTTTCTCTCTCTCTCCTCTATCTTTGTCTCCCTTTCTATCTCACACCTCTCTCTTTGTCTCCCTTTCTCTCTCACACCTCTCTCTTTGTCTCCCTTTGTCTCTCTCACTCTCCTTCACTAACTTTCTCAACTCACTCTCACTACCAATTCTCGAGGGGCAGCAACTGGCAACAATTGCCTGCTGTATCGCTTACAGCGAGTGTCAGTGCAGGCCTCTGAGTGCGAAGCCCAACAAGTGGAGGGTGGGCCCCCAGGTAGTAAGCTTCTAGTCACAATGTGCATGTTATCCACATAAAACAACAACAACAACACAATAGGTCTGTAGATTAACGTGCTGTCTGACAATAATAAAGTTGTTCTACTTAAAACTAAAACAAACAACCATGGAGTTAGGTGGGGGGCGGGCTCCATTTGACCGGGGCAATTAGGGGCAAACAGTTGGATGACCGTTAAGGCCGGCCCTGGGTGCTCATGTTCAAAAGACAAAACTGCAGCGTAGGTCCTCTCCGTTATGTTTCTATAATTGCCAACTTGAAGTGTTCAACTCAATTGACAAAAGCTGGCCGGGCACGGCGTACAGCTTTTTTTTTTTTTAAAAAAAGTGACAAGTTGGCAGCATGGAGTACATGCAGTTTTTTTTTTAAATCTAAAAGGTTGCCAATTAGGACAGTTAGTATAAAAAACGTGATAAGACAATATTTATCTTATCCAGAAGTCGGAATCTCCAGTTAATTAGACTTGAGTTGGCAAGTGTTGGCCTTCCACAAACAATAGTTTATGTCACGAGGTGGGTCAGATGTGTTGCCAGATGTTTTTAAGGAATAAAAAAATTAAATTTTGGAACCTTGATTCAATCCTATTAGCGATCAGTGCCTTTTTTTTTTTCTTCTAATAAACTGCATGAGCCCATATCTCCCCCCCCCCACCCCTTTACCACAGAGAGTGAAAGTCACATTGTGTACTGGGGGTACACACGATACAGAGACAGAAGTGATCCAAATATATACATATATATATATATAGGGCCTTTCACTCAAGTGACCTCGTCTTAACTTCCACGCTCCTCCCACGCAATCTTCCTTCCAGTTGGCGGGAGATTTTATGAATGAAATCTACATTTCTATGGTACTCTTCTCTTTAGCACATAATTGTAAAAATAAAACGGAAGTGTATCACCCCCCTCCCCACCCACACATACACAAAGGCACACTCACTTCCTGTCCAATCTTAAATTGAACGTCACCAATGCATATAAAAAGGGTTCTAACTAACTGAAGAAGTGTGAAGCCAGTGGTTGGGGGAGGGGGGGGGGGTCCTAAAACGGGGTTGTGTTTTTTTTTTTTTAAACGACGGTTCTAAAAAAAAATTATATAAAACAACAAAAACAATTTACATCACAAAAAAAAAAATGTTGAACGAGACTACTAAATCTTACCGTGCTTCTAAATCAGCGATCCTCAAAACTTTTACTTCCAGGCTGCGCGAGCCGCCATTCAAAAAAAGACTTAAGGTTTATAGACCAAACATTGAAAAAAAAACAACAACAACCTGTTTTGAATGCGCGACTTTCCAGCAAAGAACGATTACGATATAAGAAACAGAACAAAAGGTGTGAGTGTAAATACAGATTTACCCCCCATTTACTTTGTAGATTTACAAACTTTTAGCTTTGTAACATGTTAGAAAAATAGAACAACTTTGCCAGCATTATATTTCACTCTTCACTGAATATATATATATATATATATATATATATATATATATATATATATATATATATATATATATATATATATATATATAGTATGTGGCATTCTCCGAATAATGTTTACAAACAAATTGTGTGCGTGTGTGTTTAACCATGCCTCCCCCCCCCCCATATGTATCTTAAAACTTTTTAGTTGGCATTTCCAGATATTTACAAAATAAAAAAAAAAACACAGTGAACATGCAATATCAGTGCAAAAGAACAGGTTTTAAAAGCGAAGAAAAAAACACAATTTTAGAAAAAAAAAATTACTGTGGATGGCGAATATTTGAGAACCGCCCGCCATAGACACATCGGGTAAAAGCAGTCAACTTTGGGGGTTCGAGAGTAAGTTTTGTGTATCCAAGGTTATTGAGAAATAGAAACCGGAAGTTTGGCGACAGGTAGCGATTTACACAAAAAAAAAAAAAGAGAAAGGGAAAACCCAAGTGATCCAAGTCAACGAATGAAACAAATGGGACATTGAAATGTAGGTCAAGGATGTAGAAACTATATCTTTATTAGTTTGTCACTTGTTAGTTAAAAGATATCATCGAATGAGCAGGTGTGATACGCTAGCAGAAAGAGCTGCTGTGAGGTATGAGGTCACTAACGTCGAGGCTGATGGTGTGTGTGTGTGGGGGAGAGTTGGCAAACTACTTTTTCCATTCATATGGACGGCATTTATATCACCCTCTTTATTATATAGAGGCATAGGGACGGGGCGGAAATCGATTTACCCCGGCAATGAGAACTGTTATCCCCGGCTCTGCTTTAGCTAATATATCCCAGGCGGAGATGAAACCATAAACAATTATCCCCGGCACTGCAGACATTTTTTTTCATCCTCCCCGGCACTGGGTTTTTTTCTTAAATCGAGCACTTCTCCCCACCATTGGGCGCCAGTTTACCAAAAAAACCACGCCACTGAATGTCGCGGTTCTTGAAACTGATCAAGTAGGAAACACCAAATGTGTCGCCATTCTCATTTTCCAAACTGGTACTAAATTTTTTTTTTTAATTTCGTTTTCATCTCACTTGTTATGATATACAAGGACCACTCAACCTCTTTCTTTGTATACAAATGTCATACAAACAGAATTACTTTCTAGTTAATTAAATGAAATTATTTCGCTTACCTGGCAAAAGCATGATTCGATCAATGAAGACATTTTTTTTCATTGGCCAGATTTTTCTTTTGCTAAAGTTAAACTAACACCTTTTACTAATTAAAAAAAAAACAATACCCCCTCAGAATGAAACGAAACGAAACAAAGTTATTGTTTCCTTGTGCAGATAGTTTGTATGTTTGTCTTTATTAAACAAAGATCTTCTTTTAGGATAAAAACAAACAAACTTGTCAATAAACGATGGCACTCAGGTGTACTAAAAATAGACGACACTCGTCTGCATCATTGATGTGGTGCAGACGCAACCTCCCACACACACCAGAAAGTGACACGCAACAACGGGATGATATTTATGAATGGAACACAGCACACACACACACACAATTTTTATGAAGTCGATTCACTGAAGCTGTTGCACTCGTTCTCGTGAAAATATGAGCACTAAAAGAATTACAGGTCCAGTTGCTGCTGGATGATAGTTCGAGATCAATAGGAATTCCCGATTGCTCACTGGAATTGACCAGTTAATTCTGGCGTGGATATGACTCAGACAAATTTCCCTGGTTCGCTATTTTAAAAAAAGAATCTCACTGCTGCTAAAATGTAAAATCTTAATAATGATGAAAGTCGGATGCAATACTAAGTATATTTTGTAGACGGCAAGAAGTTAGATTTTATTTCCTGACAGACATGTTTTAAAACCAATTTGCCCAAATTAGCACTTTAGCCGTGAGGGATGGGCCCATAACGTTTGTGTATATTTCCTGTCAGGCATGTTTTAACCTATTTGCCCAAATTGGGGGATGGGCCCATAACGTTTGTGTATATTTCCTGTCAGGCATATTTTAACCTATTTGCCCAAATTAGCACTTTAGTCGTGGGGGATGGGCCCATAACGTTTGTGCATATTTCCTGTCAGGCATATTTTAACCTATTTGCCCAAATTAGCACTTTAGTCGTGGGGGATGGGCCAGAACTGGAGCCGCCAATAGTTTCTGTTTATACGTCACGTCAGGCCTTATTATAACCCATGAGCCGAATTCGGCACTCGAACTCGGGGCCGCAGTGGGTTCGCCCGATGGCACCATACAAATAATTCCGTTTTTGTGAGATGCACCAGATTGTGGAGAGACAGTAATACCCGGATTACAAGTTTGTGACCTACAGGCTAAGTAATTATCAAGTACTTCAAATTGCTAAATGGCATAGATACTACATAGAATGATTGACAGTCGAATGCATGTATTGCGGCCTATGTCCCAGACAGTGTGTCACATCTGTAACAATAGACAGACAAACAAACTGATTAAGAGAAAGATTTATCTTAGAATTTCGCAGATGTTCAAAGTACTAACCATGTCAGTACAAGTACCCATGATGCATACGTATTTTTTTTTCTTTCAGTTGTAAGTAACATTATAACTACAAAGAATTTATTGCACGAGTACAAGTACAAGTACTGACACAAGTACTCCAATAGATGCACTCTAGTACAGATACTTGGTCAAACAAGTACCAAGTACCCCATCTATATACTTTCCGAATCTTTTCGCACAACTCAAACACAAGAATACACACATTTATGTGCAGACACAAAAAAAATGTTCACATTAAAAAAAAATAAAATCTCTGATACTCTCTAACCGTCTTTTCTTCAAGCCCAGACGTTCGATAAATTTGAACAGTTCTTTGACAGAGTGTCAGAGAGGACCGAAACCATTAACAGATAATATGCCAGGATGAAGTGCTATTTGCCATGTCGGCCAAATTTAATGCCGGTGTTAACTTCGTTAACCTCGCTAACTGGCAATGCTCACATAACGCCTGGCAATGTACTCATTGACCTCGCCGAAGCCATCCTAACTGGCCAAACGACATTTTTCGAATACCAGCCGCGGAGTCTGTGTTTGTGAATCCAAACAACAATCAGGCTCGCTGTTCACAAAACGTGTTGAAAAAAAAAAACACACACAAATAACAAAAAAAAAAAGGGAAAATTTACAACTGGAAGTTGTAGAAAGACATGGGCACCTTTTTTTTATCTTACTGAAATTTGGGGGCTGTTCACTTTACACGTCGCGATAATTTTCTTGATTTTTGACCGAAGTGTCACTTTATAAGTGAACAGCCCCTAATTGCATAACTCTATGAAAAAAGGAAAATCCCTGCCCTAGTTACACCACTGCTAATAGATTTATTGATTGAAGATGGATAGACGGATAGATAGATGGATAGATAGGTAGATGGATGGATATATGGATAGATGCATGGATATAAATAGATGAATGGATATAAATAGATGGATGGATATAGATAGATGGATGGATAGATAGATGGATGGATAGATAGATGACTGAATAGATAGATGTACAGATAAATAGATTGATGACTGAATAGATAGATGTACAGATAGATAGATAGATAGATAGATGACTGAATAGATAGATGTACAGATAGATAGATTGATGACTGAATAGATAGATGTACAGATAGATAGATAGATGACTGAATAGATAGATGTACAGATAGATAGATTGATGACTGAATAGATAGATGTACAGATAGATAGATTGATGACTGAATAGATAGATGTACAGATAGATAGATTGATGACTGAATAGATAGATGTACAGATAGATAGATAGATGACTGAATAGATAGATGTACAGATAGATAGATTGATGACTGAATAGATAGATGTACAGATAGATAGATAGATGACTGAATAGATAGATGTACAGATAGATAGATAGATGACTGAATAGATAGATGTACAGATAGGTAGATAGAAGAATGGATGGATAGATAGATAGATGGATGAATAGATAGATGTACAGATAGGTAGATAGATGAATGGTTGGATAGATGGATGGTTAGATAGATGGATGAATAGATAGATTAGATAGATGAATGGATGGATACATAGATTAGACAGACAGATAGTGTCGAATGAATTAAAAATGGTTAGTACAACAGTTTGGATACAAGATTTTCATTTGCTAACAAACAAATAAACTCAGTGGTACCTCACACAACAAACACTATTTCCCCATTGACTGATGCACCACATCATGCATCAGTTGTTTGAAGCTATTTATAGAATCGAATCCTGTTGAAAAATGATTCTTCTGTAAGTGTGTGATTGATAGTCATTCACCACCAGAGATCATGACAGGTGTATAGTGTGACCAGCCTTGGACCAATGTCATGCATGTATTAGCACAGTGGTCCCCCTCCCCCAACATTTTCCTCTCCACAGACCGTCCAACCTTTGGTAATTTTACTGTGGACCACTGGGGTGGGGGTGCTGTGGCATTGAAAATTTGTATGTTCCTCTCCCCCCCCTCCCGGTCAAACTGTTGTCCATGGAAAGTTGCACAGTTCCCAGAGAAATACACAGCAGATAATGAAATGGGAATTATTTAATGTTTCTTTGTCGGCAGAGTAACATTTGATCCACTGACCTGTACCAGTCAGTGGCCTGAGTGTTGGGGCCCACTGTATTGGCATATATTAGCTTGGTAATACCATGTACAATAGCATATATTAGCTAGGTAATACCATGTACAATAGCATATATTAGCTAGGTAATAGCATGTACAATAGCATATATTACCTAGGTAATACCATGTATAATTGAACCCTTTATCACAAACAGATAACACACATTTTTTTTAATGTTTACAACAAGTCACTAAATACTGGTATACTTAATTCAAAACAAAAAAAAAAAGATATACATCAAAGGGAGATAATGTGCTCATAAATATTTTCAAGCTCCAGAATCGTCTGTTGTTAGTTGTTGTACATTGTTTATATGCAGTGGCTATGGTAACATCAAGATGGAGTTCGTATTTTTTTTTCCGGGTTACATCAATAGATATTGCTCCACACCCTAACCCTAATCCTAACCCTTTTCCTAACCCTAATATAATTTCTGGTACCCGAAAAAAATGAGCACTCCCGCTAACCCTAATATAATGGCGCTTGACATTACCGTAGCGGCTTCGTTGTTTATAATATGGAATTTTTTTTTTCCTACGTACAGCAGGTGCAATTGAAGCCATCTGAACAAACAAAGACAAACTAATTTTATTTTCAAATAGAATTTCAATTTCAGCTCCATTTGTCTAGAACTATCCCCCTCTGGGAATTATAAAGAAGTTTGAAAAAAAAAAAATTTAAAAAAAAAAACAAAAAAAAACAATAAAATAAAACAGTGTGAGGACAAATGAGCCCAAACAATTAGGTTCTGTTTATCTGTTCATGTGGCTGTTGACGGATGAAAAAAAAAATGTTGACCCCACTTACCTGTGAGACCTCTTCCAGCTTATCAAAGTCACGGATCAGTTGCTCCACATGCATGACCGAGCTGCCCAACTCATTCATCTGTGACTGTAAGGTCTCCTGCCGTCTCTCCATGGTGAACTGGATCTGAAAGATGTTACGTGATGCCCGTTTTAAAAAAACTGAATGTGATACCCCATCAACTCTATAGGTCAAGATATGGATTTCAAAGGTGTAAGAAATAGTAGAGAGAGACAAAGAGTTAGTAAAGAGACAAAGAGTTAGAAGAGAGGCTGTCAAATACATAGAGATTCTAAATCCATAAACAAACAAAAAAAATTTTTTTTTCTCTAAGTTTGACTATATGAAAATATAAAATAATGTAAACAAAAAAATGGATCAATTTAAATCAATCAAGACAAATCAATAAATGTTTAACAACTTAAAAAACAAAAAAAAAACAACAAACAAAAACCCTAAACATGAAATACAAACATTGGAGTATTCTTTTCAGTATAGGTACAATTATTTGGGGGAAAGGGGGAGGAGGAGCTGATGTGTGAGGAAGTTTACTTGGAGTATGTGCTCCTGTGTGTGGAGGTGTGTGCGAGAGAGAGAGAGTGAGAAAGTCAAGTCTGACGGTTAAGATGAAGTCAAGTGATGAATAAAATGATGTCAATTTTTTTTAACCCCGGCTCCATGATGACTGAAATTTTGCAACTTGAAAAAAAAACTTGTTAACTGCAGCCATTCTCAGACGCAAAGTCTTATATTCCCTTTCCTCATTGGCAGCTGAGGTGACCTCCCACTGGATGTCTGCTGAGGCTGAAACAAATGCACTGTGCCACATACATACCTTGTACCTACATCCTACAAGCCAACTTGGCCCCCTTCTAAAAATGAGTCCACCCCGTCATCTATGTCTCATTATTAAATCTACAATATCAGTGGATCTCAAAGTGGGGGGGGGGGGGGGTTAAGGTGACCTGAATCGAAGCGGGTCACCAGAATTTTAATAATCCCTTCATCGAGAATATATTTACACTTGAGTTTAGATTTTCTTTTTTTTTTTATCCTTTTTTTCTTTCTTTACAGGCGGGTCACATGATCAAACAGGTTTGTTTATTATTAGAGGGTCAGGAATAGGGAAAAGTCTGAGAACCAATTCTATGGTGGCCAAATGCACTGAGTGCATCTATGGGTGAATCAGTTTTAAAACAAATAAATTTTCATTACTAAATTTGTAATAAATTGACTATGCTGCGATTCTTTATAGTATTTTTTGCTATATAAAGAAACCGGAATGCTGCTTTCATGGACCTCACACGTGGACAACCCTGTACAGGGACGAGGAGTGAGCATTGTCGGTCATAGTCATATGGTGGTTATGTTTTTATCGAATATAGTTAGCATAATCATTCATAATAATCATTCATAATAAAGTAGTTAGCATAGTCATATATATATCACTTTCATTCATGTATATGTTGTTAGTCTGATAATTCATCAAATACATGTATATAAATTTATGTCCGTTTGTGCTTTGTATATAGCATAAAAAAAACATCAATAAATTTTTCTCAAAGAGTTATGACCGGCAACTCTCATCCCTGCCCCTGTACTACTTTAGTGGGATCTATCAAAGCACTGTGAAGAGCACAGCTTCATTTTCATTTAATTAATTAACAAACACTGAGGCCACTATAGCCACAAACAAAACTCCTAAGACGAATGAAAAAAAAAAACAATGCTAAACATTTTAGATAAAAAAAAACATAAACAACCCCAGCTGTGGGGTTTATAAAGAAAACTATCAAGTACAGCAGCTGTGATTTAACATCAATAGTATATTTAGAGGTTGTGTGTGTTTAGAACAATGCCAAGCCACATAAACTTTTGACTGTAATAAGGGAAACATTTCGTCTAAAATTAATGCCATTTACAGAACTGACAGCCATCAAGGACAAAGAAATTTACTTTCAGTTTAGTATTAAAGTTGTTTTTTTTTAGGATTTTTTTTTTTTAAATTTGCAAAAAAGAAATAGAATATGTTCATGTTGAATACTTTTTTTATAAATCTTCCAACCTAAATATTTCCAAGAAAATAAAAAAAATCCATTTTGGACAACTGAATATAAAATAAAACATGAAAGTCAAATTTATTATAAAGCATTTCCAGGGAACATTCAAGAAAAAAAGGGTTTAGATATAAACAGACTTACAAGTTTAAATTCTTCCTCAAATTTGCGCACTACGAGGCACTGTTTCAATTTAGCCTCATGACGTTGCCAGAACTCTCCAAACCCTGTGCGACTTTCATGAAGTTGTTCCAATAATCTGTCAATACACATAAATTTCAGTAAAAGAATTGAACTAATATAGTAAACAAGCTAAACTTATGTTTTTTGAATGAGAACATTAAAAAAATAAATGTGTGGATTTTTAAGAAGTAATATAGCTATTGTATTTTTAAGAAGTAATATACTGTTGTTTTTATAAGAAGTAATATAGCTATTGTATTTTTAAGAAGTAATATAGCTATTGTATTTGAAGAAATATATTATTACAGTTTAATTTTCTGGAATTGAAAAAAAAAATTTCCACATGACAATTTATGGTCAAGGGGAGATAATCATGAGGAAAGTGAAAACTACAATACATGTTCCAAACAAAAACTGCAGTACATTTATTTGATGATTATTATAGAATTAGTTGAACCATGTTACAAGATAAAGAGATAGTAGAGCAGATAACTTTAAATGGAACAGTTAAAACTGAAAGGGGTTTGTTTTTTTATTTATAAAATCTCTTCAAACTAAATTAACAGTTCAGATTTTAAAAATCCAGATCCATTGCATGTTTATGAGAGTGGTTTTTGCTACTTAGTTTCATTCAATTTATTTAAAAAAAAAAAAAGATTATGAAATACAAGAATCAATCAGATTTACCTCTTTAATTCTAGAACATGACATAACTTAGTCAGTGGTGTGCTGGGACTGTCGGCCTTGATACACTTGAGCAGTGTTTCACCATGGGCTGATGCACTGTCAATATCTTCCAGTAATTCTTTTCTCTCTGCCATACAGACCCTCAAAATGGCTTCGGTACCTGGGTGGGGAAAATTTAAACAGTCATAAAATTAAACATCCAACAGATCAAAATTTACAAACACTTTTATTTTTCTACTGTCACCATAGATCGATAAAATAATTTTTTTAACAATTTTAAATTTCTAAGAACACAATTTTAGATTTAGAAAGATAAATGAATATCAATAAAAAAACACATTCATCATATCTCCCCGTGTTCATCTGTAAATGCGGCAGGGTTTTGAATTTTTTGGCTTCAAACAGGAGTTTGTATAAATGAATACAAAATTAAACTAAACCATTTAAAAAAAGGTGTATAATGTATGACAATAATTCATGTCTGAATTTAATAAAATGGCAAGAAAAAAAAAATATTTTTTCAAGTTTAATAACTAGGGCTCTCTTACTATGACATAGTTTTACTAAAATTAGCAATATGTATTACGTTTTTTAAAACATCCTTTGAACAGTATTTCTTATAACAGTACAAATATTGTATTTGCCAAAAAATAATCTTACCAGTTACATCATTAGGGAGTTCTCTTTCTTCCATCTTCTTTACCACAGCTGAAAGACTAGTTGATATTTGAGCTGTATTTTTGGAGAATTTTTCAACAGCCTTAAGAAAGAAATTTTATTTTTGGTCAGTACTAAATGTTTTTATTTTTGAAATTATTTAAAACATGTATATTTATGATGAATTAGTCAATTTTTATCAAACTAATTCTTTGTATAGGTTCATAACTGATGATATAACAAATTAGAAGATCAACAATTATTTAGTTGATTGCTTTCTAAAAACAATAATTTAACAGGAAATGAACTTTATCTAGCCAAAATTTATTTATGGTTTTTTATGTGAACAATTATGTCAGACTTAAATAGAGCTATAGCATACTGATCTGTGCTCTGTCCATTCATTAGCATCAAACTCCAGTTCCCCACCAACATCTGCTGTCAAATTCAACGTATCGATGTAATCCTCCATGTCTTTAGGGGCATCGCACAGCACCACCTAAGTTGTAAAATCAGGTCATGTTTATATGTAGTAAAAGAAACCAATTTTAATTTTTAAGACATAAAATATCTTTTAAAATATCTTTAAAAATGACAATAATTTAGGTCATTAACAGCAGCTTAACATTGATCCATTAATGCTACAAATATTTATTTTACAGTTTTATTCCAGTTACAAAAAAACAAAAAGTTTATATAACTAAATGATTTAAAAAAAACTGAATTTTAATATTTATAATAATTTTAAATGAATAATACTAACCTTGAATTCTAATTCTTCTTTCACAAATTTGGATCTAAAATCTGCAAAGGCTCTTTGAAAAAAACCTTTCGGCTGAAGTAGAAATACAACCTGGATGTGTACTGGAAAAAATGCCTGAAGAGAGAAAAAAAAATAAAGCGAATTAAAATTGAATATATTTTGAGAGTTTACAGAATTCTTAAACAACATCTGTAGGTTATTTGCTGCTTAAAAAAACACCCCCCCCCCCCACCCAGCTCTGAGTAAATTATGACGAGAAAAGACAACGCTTACAGAAAGCTTCAACAGGATGGCTTTGACTGCTCCCCAGTTATCCTGTCTTCTGTCTATCACTATTACAAATCCAGCTTCAGACTCGTGCAGTCTAAACATTAAACGACAAAAAATTCCAGATAATTAATAAAGGGAAAAAAAAACTGTTTAATTGTACATAAATAAGAATTGTAAAAAAAAATGAAAGTAGCAGCTATGATTGTGGTTTATTAAGGTGATATTGAAAAAAAAAACGTTTATTAATAAATATTATTGAATGGATGTTACAGTTTTACATAAATATTTCTTCGAATTTCAAACAAAAACAGCATATGATGTTGTAAACAGTTGAAACAATAAGACTTTCTTAAAATATTAATTGTGTTCAGATACAAAAAATATACCACTTGAAAGTTACACCTCACATACATTGCATAATACACTCTTACTAAATTCAAACTAATTTCTAGGATCATTTTTCCCTTGTTGAGTTTCATGCACTGTTCTGTCCCTTCTATTATAAAGAAATTCAACTGGACATGAATTTTTTTTTTTTTACAGCATAAGATATTGTGTTATTATAACATAAGAGGTGTAAAAAGTGAAGTTTCCTTAGCCCTAAAAGGCCATCGGACCAGAAGAAGTGTAGAATTCATCTGTCTCTGTAACCTCGGCATATAAAGAGCATTGGGTGGTTAGCACAATGCCCAGATGCCTTTACTTCCCCACAGTGAGTAATAAAGTAATATATTGTTGAACATTTTTTTTGAGAACTTTACAACTAAGTTGATCTTTCAACAAATTTATTTGTTTAAATATATATATATATATATATATATATGTTTAAATATATAAAACACACATATATATAAATCTATATAATATATCTTTGTTGATAAGTATTTTGAAGAAGTCAACATATGAAGTGTAAAGAGTGGTCTGTACTGCCACAAAGATGTCTGTATTATTTATTACATCTTATAAAATCTTGTTCATAAAAAGAAAATTTGTCTCAGGTGCTTATCTATATATTCTCTCTATTTATCTGGTTTTTTTTTTAAAATAAACAATTTTGAAAAAAAAAAACGCTTTTACGTGAAAAAAAAATAATCTAATAACAGCATGCTTGCGCATCGAGCCATACTGGCAGAAAGTTATTTTTCTTGAGTTTAAAATGACATTTTTGTTTTTCCATAATCTTTCTCAAAATATTCTGGAAAGTTCTAGAACAAATAAAAAAGATCCCTGGGATTGACAGACTGGAATTTTCTTTCTATCTTTTACACGTTTTCTTGGTGGGAAAAAAAATATAAAAAATCTTTAAACCTTGAGCCAGACAGGCTTTAAATATTAAAGCATTTTTGCATACTATCAGAAAATTTTTTTCAACTTCCTTTATCCTGAGATGTTAGACAATCTCATTTTCTTCCATAATATCTTCTTTCCTGTCCAAATTGATGCCCCTGCTCCCAAAAGTGCCTATCATGTAAATCTGGGACATGGGTTCTTGGTATTTAAAGAAAAAAAAAATTTGGAGGGGGGGGGGAGGGCAAATGTGTTCGTTTTGTGCTGCTACTCTTATTATATGGCCCGTAGCCTTGAGCTTTTTACATGCGGTATACACATTTTCTACTTGTTCAGATGAAGGGGAAAAGAGGAGAAAAAAAACAATGAACAAAGATAACAATTAATATAGAGAGAATAGTGTGAGAAACATTGATATTTTTCATTGCAGCACTTTTTTTTTTTATCTTTTCTTTATTATATTGGAAAAAATATGTTATTAGAGTGATGCCAGACGTAATCAGTTTACATTATGCTGTGCAAAAATAATTTCTTTCATGAAGAGTTGTTATTACCCCCCCCCTGCCCCTTCCCCAATGTTCTAATTTTCACAAGATTTGCTGAGAAAATGGAATTTTCTAAACAAAAAGATGAAAATGACATAAAATATTTTGTTAAAAACAAAATGTTTTGGGGAGATGAAAGGAACACGCTAACAGTGGTTGATGGCCCAGTGGCAATTGAGTCGTGAGCTCGATAAATGCCATGGGTGGCTAAATGCAGCTCTCAAATGAGTTTTGGGCCAGTATGGCTTAAAATGCTTCATAAGCAGTTCGGTTACTAATTTTGAACTACTAAAAAAAAGCATTTTGAAAGTTATGTCATTATTTCAAGAACAAATTATCTAAAATGGAACAGGATGTTGCAAAATGTTATATAATGTATTTACAAAACTGAAACTATGTTGAGATTATTATTCAAATCAGTATCTTTCTGTCACTTACGGGGTTATCCCACACAGGTAAGTAACTACTTTGCCATAGTCTTCATCGGAAACTTCTGCGAGCCCTGGTCTGGAAGGGAACGTCATTACGGGAGCACCGTTTTTGGCTTTACCACCTGAAAAGAAATACACAGTACACAGTAGACAATGGAACAAAAGACTTATGGTGAGACAAATATTTGGTGAAATAAAAGTGCAATCAATTACCCTACTGTTTATAACAATGTTTGACAAATCCCTTCTGCATACTCCATGTACACTAGGGTGACCAAAAAAAAATCAAAGTGCTCATGAACTTGAAATTATCAGATTTAAGGGTCAACAAAAAAAAAAAAGAATGCATTTTTATTTTTTTTCTAATACAAAGTTTTAATTATGTTATTCAAATTAAGTGTTATTTATATGATTTCATACAATGTTTGATTTCAGAATACTTCATCTGTTGATTGTTCGTGTGTTTTCATTAATGCATTCACAATTGTAGACTTTCGCATATCTGAAATTTGACGCCAATGTTCTTCCACGGTTTGCAAAATATGTTGCAATTGAGTTTCATCTTTTGTTAAAACTTTTGCATAATCTGAAATGAGTTTCACCCCTTTTTCGGCTGTATCATTTACAACTATTATAGAATTAACAATTTTA
Organism: Bulinus truncatus; assembly: GCA_021962125.1. Classification (NCBI taxonomy): domain Eukaryota; kingdom Metazoa; phylum Mollusca; class Gastropoda; family Planorbidae; genus Bulinus; species Bulinus truncatus. Next base: position 4,441,616 of record JAGDYQ010000030.1, on the reverse strand, counting down.
TGTGTTTCCTGGTATTCGGTTGCTGTACTCCATGTGTCTTGAGTGATTTTCCTTCATGAATGCCCAATAGGGTGACAAACAAATGCATTGTAATAAAAAAAAAATTTTTTTTTTAATGCTCTCAACCTTTTTTTTTGGTTCCAATTAATGAAAAAATGATATTGTTAAATTTTGGAGAAAATCCCTGGATGCTGAGGGGTTGCTCAACGCAGTTTAAGTTTGCAAGGTTACTCGAATCCACATTTAACATATGTTTTTCATATTTATCTCTTCTATTTTAATAATGTCTACTGGAGGACATGGTACAGTGGTCTCACCCCCTCCTCCCCTGGATTACAAGAGGGACAATCCACAAATTTTCATTAATTGTGGGTGCTCATCTTAGTGTCCCCAGGGACAATGGTTGGGGGGGGGGGCTAGGTGCTTGTTCACCCTTAACCAGGGGAGGGAGAGGTATAACAAAATGGTGAAAAATCCCCCAAAAAATAGGAAAGTGTTATTTATTAAGTGTACGGCCATTACTAAGACGAATCAGCAATTTTTTTTCTTCTATGCTCTCTACCAATCAATTCTCTTTCTCACCCTTCCAGTCAGACTGCCAGTCTCTCTTCTCGTGTAATTTATCCAATCTTTCAATCAGTAGTTCTTTCTGTACTACAACTTCAAAGCATGCCACCAGACTAGACTCGAGTTCTCCATTTTTTTTTTTTTTGATGATTATTGGCCTGCTGGCCTATTAAAAAACAACTACACTGTCAACACCCATTGAGGCCATTGTTCTCTTGTTGGTCTCTCCATTTCCCCCTTAGAGCCCCGAACGTTTCGTCTGCATTTTTATCTGTCCATTCCCCCTCCCCCATCTCTCTTTCTACTGGTATCCTTGCCAGATGAACAACTTAAACAAAACGCAAACCGAAAACAAACATAAATGTGATTTTAACAAACATCACAACCATAAAATTGTCAATATTTACCTGAAAGGACGACATATTTCGTCTGCAACAGAGCAGCCACATCGATTACTTTGTACTGCTGTGCCGTCTCGTCCATAGCACTGCCTGCCATCGGATAGAAACAAAACGATAATAATTATAATGATACAAATTACATGTTTGAACAATAAATAATACTACCCGAGAAACTTAACTAATATTTTTAATAGATGACATTTTATTTGAGAAATGGCTTTGCTAATGGCAGGCGTTAAATGTATACTTTTACCTGGGATAATTATACATACATATTTTTTTTCAAATAACGTTTATTATAAAAAATTATGCATTAAAAATCAGTGCTCGATTTAAGAAAAAAAATGCTCTAAAAACAGTGCCGGGGATGAAAAAAATTTTCTGCAGAGCCTGGGATGACAGGTCTCAGTGCCGGGGATCTCCCCGGCATCCCCGGCGGTAAATCGAGCCCTGTTAAAAATTAAAGCTTTCATGTTGTCAATATAGGCTCACATGTTTTATGTAAAAAGGCAATTATATGGCAATGTGTGACTAGGAGACTGTCGTGCGACCTTTATTTCTTGACCCAAGGGTCAGATGATAAATTTGTAACTGGACTCTCAACAGTGGCGTAATGGGGGAGAGAGGAGGGGCAAGGTGGCATCATGCCCCGGGCGCTACTCACAAAAGGGCGCCAAATGGTATATTTTACTAATAATACTTTATGGGTTTCAAATGGGAGGGAGGGGGCGCTAAAAAGGTACTGGTGCTACGCCACTGACGCTCAACCTGTTTCCGCCATGTCCTCTTTGAATGTGATGTTAAAAAAAAAAGTGGCGCTGAATCTGTGTTGTTATTGTTTTATGCTACTCATACCCCCCACCCTCCCACCCCAACAATTTTATAACAGGGTGTATATAATGTGGTAAGCTCCCCACTTCCAACGTGCAAAGAGAAAAAATGACTCAGTGAAGTTACAATGTTTGCAAGCAACAGGGCTGCACATTTCCCGATGGCGTTATCTGTTCCAGAGTGGGCGGGGCGGATGGAGAAGCAAGAAACAGCTGTATTGGGGGGGGGGGGACGGCATTTGGAAGGAACTTTGTGTGTGGGTTCTGGGCGAAAGAAGACCTTCGGAAGCCTAGAAAGAAAATAAAAAAGATGTCGAAGTCGTTGATGGCGAATCCCGGATGTTGATCTTCGACAACATGACCCCGGAAGTTGATCTTCGACAACACGTGACTTTCTGACCCCCACACATTTACTGTTATCATTGTTAATATTTGAGGTAACAGCTAACTAACAGTCCCGACTGAGGGCCTCCATTGGAAGTGAGGGGGGAAAGGGGATATGCAGCCGTCTATTTCGCCTATCCGTTCGAAGGGTCCTGCAATAATAAAACTCGTGTTTCAAACACTAGTGACTTATCGGACTAAATACTACATTGGTCTAAAAATGTAGGCTACATAAACTTTCAACCCAATATATCTATATATATATATATATATATATATATATATATATATCATATATTTATATAAATGGAGATTAATTCAAAATAAATAAGTGTCAAATAAGTTAAATAAAGTGCAAAAAACATGCGAAAATTTAGTAAAAAAAAAAATGACAGAATGCCTCATGCAATAAATAAAATGTTTCAAAAACTTATTCTTGAAAAAGTTACACAATATCACGTGATCATGTGAAGCAAACACTGAAAAGGAATCATGCCGAAAAAAAAATCATACAATTTATTTTTAATTGGTTAGTGAATTTAAAAAAAATGGCAGGAAGTTTTGCTTAGAAGAGTTAGTAAATATAACATGTAGAGGTTTCTTATGTGATGATGGATGAGTGAAATGTACAGACAGGCTCGACAGCATTGAATAATACATTAAAGTAAAGCAAGTGGGTTTAAGGAACATGACATATATAATTTTTTTTTCAGTATTTTTTTTTCAGGATTAGGGTTAGGGATAGGGTTAGGGTGTGGAGCAATATTATCTACGGCTGGTACCCGGGTAAAAAAAATACGGAGACCACACGTTTGGTCCCGTAACAAGTGCCTTAGGAAATATGCACCGGAAGTAAACAGACAAGTTGGTGTCGCTTTCTGCTTGAAAAAATTAGCGCGTTTTTTTTTTTCTAAATTCAATGGCTATGAGTTCTGATAGATGTTGAATTGAATCATAGACAGATTCGTAGGGACTCAAAATAATAATACGTAAGCAGCGGAGTAGTTCTAAAGTTTTTGACAGCGAAGGCTCACTGGGGGGCCCAATTTAACGCATGCTTGCGAGGCCCCTCTTTTAATTTTTTTTAAAAATTACAGCCATTACTATTATTAATATATTAATTAGACCATGTAAATTGCGAGACGCGGGGCCCAATTTGGATCAATCGGCCTAAGGCAGGCTTGGGAGAGGGTACAGGTAAAAACTCTATCCAGGCCTCCCCAACAAGGTATGCGGCCCGTTATGATCATTAAAAACTGCCCCCCCCTCCCGATAATTCCCAAAACTGTTAATTTATGATAGCCAGATACTCCAGACAAGAGCTCTTGCTTCCCTTCCTTGTGGCTGGATAAATAACAGTCCAGCCGGGGGGGAGGGGGTTACCTTTTATAAAAGGGGAGCCGTAGGCAGCCGATGATTTTGTCTGTACATAATAATTGCCCTGGAAGAAGACGATGGAATGAGATAAAAGAGGTAGAAAAGAGAGGAGGAATCTAAAAAGTGAAAAAAAATCAAATTCACTAAATTATTCATTAATTATAAGTTTTTTTTTTTTTAAATATACACAATTGAATTTTTTTTTCACATCATTACATTCAACTACACATTTCTTCCTCCCACCAGACAATCTAACCCATCACATCTAGCACTGAATTTCCATGCAGACAATCTTAGCTGATCATATCGAGCTATGCATCTCATTGCAGAAAATCTAACCAATCATGTCATCTCATTTCTTTATATGCGTGTCTTCCTGAATCAAGCTAGTCTAATTTGCATATGACGTAGAATGCCAAAAAAAAAAAAAATTTCTATCACAGAAACCAGCCGAGTCTCGACTGGACCACCGCCCACCATCACCCCTCCATACCCCCGACTCCCAGACATCATTAGGATTACCTCCCATGTGTCTTAATTTCCTCTATCCCTAACAGTAATCGAAAATCGGAAATATCTGAACTGGTATCGGAATCGGAAGATGAGAAAAGTACCGCGGTGTGTATCGGAACAGAAAAAGAAAAATGGTATCGTCTCTTCAATAGTCCCCGATACCGTCTTCCAGTATCGTCTCTACAATAGTTCATCGACACTATGTCTTACAGTATCGTATCTTCAATAATCCATCTTCAATAGTGAGAAGGAATGACACACACACACACACACAATAATAATAATAATAATAACAACACAAACAACAACAAAAAATAGATAAATAAATGTCAGACTAATCCGAGTAAGATAATTAGGTTTTGGCGGGAAGACTAATTGAGCCCTATTGAACCTTCTGATTCTCCAGTCTCGGAATTTACTTAAAAAACAACATCGGGAAACACTGATTGGCTAGGATTCCCAACCAATTTGATCAGATATTATTTTTTTTATATTTGGTTGGTCGACTATTTTTTTTTCCCAATTTTTTGTTGTTGTTTGTTTTGTTTATTGATCGTACCATTTTTAATCAAACCCACAAACAACAACAACAACAGATAAACTTATATCCAGCAGATGCCGCCTCTGGTTAGCAGCAAAGTAACTGATGAACCTGGGCGGTGCGACCCCTCCTTACTGATAAGGGCCACTGGGTGCCTCGTCCTAGTTAGCCCCCCCCCCTCTGAACACAGAGTTGGCAAGAGGCGACAAAAATAAGACATTTTCTTTCTTTCTGTCTTTTTTTAATATTCTTGAAAAAAAAAAAGTCTATATTGCACACATACGGGTGAAATTTTTGGTTAATTCCAGCTGAAATTTCAGTTGACTGTCGTACTTAAGAAAACGAATGGATCTATTTCGAACCGTCAAGAATCAGGCTACGGATTTTCCCGTATGTTCTATTTTTGACTGCATGATATCAACTTCCGCTTCAATACAAAAATTAAAAACAAAAATCAATCGAGTACGGACTACAAACACACATCTGTGACCTACATATTTCAAGCTGTGACTAAGAAATGTGGTGTTGTTTTCAGCCGTTATGAGAAAGCCGTTAATGTCTTGCTGGCTCCTCTCTCTCGCTCTCTCTGTTGACCTATTCTACCTTTCCTTGTCAACGAATAAATAAATAAATACATTACCGTAATTGTGATTTACTGTGGTCGGATTATAGGAATTAAATTTATATTGCTTAAATGAAGTTCGATGCAGAGGGTCCCTGCCATCAGGTAGAGGGCCCCTTCGACCAGGTAGATGGTCCTTGCTACCAGGTAGAGGGCCCCTGCGACCAGGTAGATGGTCCCTGCCACCAGGTAGATGGTCCCTGCGACCAGGTAGACGGTCCCTACCACCAGGTAGATGGTCCCTGCGACCAGGTAGACGGTCCCCGCCACCCGGTAGAGGGCCCCTGAGACCAGGTAGATGGTCCCTGCCACCAGGTAGATGGTCCCTGCCACCAGGTAGAGGGCCCCTGCGACCAGGATTCTTAGGCGCCATCCTAACAACTTCTGTAGTGGCTTTTTTCCCCTCCACATTTCTACCTCAGTAACGGGGCAGCAATGGTAAAAGCGGCACTCCAAGAGTCATGCATTTAATGCAGAGATTTCCTCATTTCTTACGAATAGGCCAAACTAGGCGACCGCCACGGACCTTAATGGCCAAAAGGGCCCCGCCCCCTTCTAGAACACACTCCTTTGAAGTCTGATGCCATTGGGAAACGATAGGGAACTTTTGCCTCGGGGAAACTACACAGATCTATCTTCCTAAGATCCCCACAGCTAACATGCCCCCCAACAGTACACACCCCTATGAAATATGATGCTTTTTTGGGGCTCTAGCAGGTACTTTAGCATAGGGCAACCATATATCTCAAAGTATCTGCCTAGGGCCTCCAAAGTCACAAGAGAGGCTTTGAGTCCAAATGAGACATGTGCACGGCGTGTGGCTAGATACAAACCCTCGCAGTTTGTGATGGCTATATATCAGCTAAAATATAAGCCACCATAGCCATCTGACTCACTCTGTCATGGCAGCTGAGGCATTCACGTAACAAAAACAAAAAAAAATGGGTCAGCATATAGTTGCAAAAACTTTCTGTCAACTTCCAATAATCAATAGAAACTGTACACACACACACAAAAAACACGACAACTAATATTTTCAGAACAAATCCAGTGAAGACAAAACAGACCACTGATGGATAGCGTTTCGGGAATTCCCAGATGTATCTCGGGTTCAGAGGTTGTTGATTTTTTTTTTCCCCCATCATTATTGAGTTTCGAAAGTAGACATAAAACGAGATGGTCACTGCGCATGCGCACGCTAATCAGCAAACATGAACAGCGCACACCCACACACGCTTGCAGACAGATGCTTTATATTGGCTATTAAGGCAAGGGATCGATCTTGCTTACGTTGTAATAGAAAATTTATTCATCCTGTGTTATGGCCCTAAAGTGATTTTATTTTTAGGAATATAACTTTAGAAATCGACAAACAGGCAACATCACAGAAACTATAGTTTGCTATAGAAAAAGGAAAAAAAAAAATATCTCCCCCTGTTTCTCTAAAATCGATATCTGAAAACTTTTTTATATTAAGGAAATAATAGTCCAAAAAAAAAAAAAAAGATATCTTCAGCATTTACAAAAGTTTATGACATAGATCAGTGCTTTTTGTAAAAATAAAAAAATAAAAAATAGGTGCCGATACTCAGTGATAGATTGCCGAAATTTTAGCTAAGCCCAGCGTCTAGTTTAGTTCTTATTGCACACAATTTTTAAAATAATTCAATTTTAACAAATTAATAATATAATAAATTAATAATAAACGTTAAAATACAAGACAAGTAATAATTCCCCCACCACACACACTGAAAAAGGTCCCGGTATGCAGTACCGGTGCGTACCGTCACAAAAAAAAAAAGCACTGACATAGATATAAAGAAGTAGATAAACGACAACCCTTTCAATGGTTTCATTTCAGATAGAGGGCGTGGCATTGTCGTTGTTGATTTCCCCCCCCCCCCCCATCACTGAAGCCACTACGTTAATTATTGTGTTGATGTAAATAAGATGCTATACTTACAACAACAAACAAACAAAGTTCGGTATCGTGTCTATAAATACAAACACCATCCTTAGAGGGACTGTTGATTGGGAATTAAATAGCTATAATGCATGATTTTGCCAAACTAGTCTTATTACGAGTGTTAATAAGTTGTAGATTTCAAAGCTGACTAATACGCACAAGCCAGCAGTAATTTCACATTTGGCAACTACAGAATGGTTTCAAAAGAAAATTGCTCACTGCTGACAGGAAAACGCTTTATTTAAAAAGACAGCAATACAGAGTCAAGTTATTTTTCCAACAATGACGAGTTTCGCACAGCTAATTGTAAATTTCAACATACACATAATTTCAGAAGCCGTATACATTTCATTCACTGCCTTTGATCTCAGATTCATCAGCTAAATATAGAAACACAAGGGCATCCCCCGAGTGACGTTTTTTTTTTTTGTATCTGTAGAAGCGCCATCCTCTGGTTTAATTAAAACGTCACTTTAAATTTAAATAACACTAAATACTGTGTATTTTTTTTTTGCTCACATCGAAACAATATAATTTTCATTGAAGAGAATGTGTAGTAATTTTTTTTTTTTTGCTTGTGATGCTGCCAACTTAGTTAATTTTTAAGCCACAAGATATATTAAAAAAAATAGAACGAAACAAAAAAAAAGTCAACCAATATTCTTCAATAGTATTTAAACTAATTATGACCATCTTTAAGTACAAAATAATCTATATTTAGTTTTAGCGCATTATTTTTCCAACCGACAAAACAAAATGCATCCCCACAAGTTATACAGTTTTAGGATTATTGCAAAGAATTACATATCATGGTATTTATTTCTCTCATCTATATATCTACTCCAAGTTTTTGATTTACTGGTTCAATTTCAAAATGATAGATAACACTAATTTGTAAATAAGTTGTTATACATTTACAATTACAAAAAACAACGACAACTGTTTAGCGATTAAAATGAAAGATGTTAATGCGAAAATGTTAAAAAAAAAGCACTATTCTGAGAAATCTGGCAGGTGGTTATCATAGGTTAAAAAATCACAACACAACATGGGGGAGTTATTAAAATAAAAAGGAGGGGGGAGGTGAGATAGTAAGGGTAGAGTAGCGGGAAATGCGAAATCAAGCTGAAAACCGGGAATGCCCCAGACGTAAGACTCCCATGAACAAACCTGTGGCTTCGTCGTTTGATTCTATAATGACGTAATCGTTCATAACGTCATGGTTCAAAGGATCTGAAAAAATGTCAACATTAGCAAAAACAGTGGAAATATTTGAATAAAAAAAATAATAAAGAAATAAAGATTTGCTGGAAATGGTTTCACTGCCAAGCCGAAGAGGATGACGAGAGAAGTACTCACGGAGAAAGAAACATTTATCAGTATAAAAAAATATACGCGTACACTGCACACAGTTTTTATGCTTTCATAGAGATATGCAGATAGATTGATTGCTGATAAAGACGGGCATGATTCATACAGACAGACATACACAGAGAGAGAGGGGAGGGAGGGAGGGAGAGATATATGGTTAAGATATACATGTATAGATATTTTAGATAGATAGTTGAAATAGAATTAGAAATATAAATAGATAGATAGATGATAAACATATAAAGATAGATAGCTGTGATAAATAAATAGATAGATAGTAGAGATGGAGAGTTAGATATAGAGATGATTAGATAGACAACACAACAAGATAACAGATAGATAGAATGAATAATGGTGCTAAATATTTCATATTCAATCATTTTTTTTCAGTTACCGATGTACAGAGTCGGTTTTAAAGCTGTTTGAAAGATCTATTTGTTTTATTTTTAGGATCATAAAGATTAATTAGATGCACTGCAAGCATGTACGCGTCATTCGTCTATATTTAGATTTTTCTGTCACGGCAGTCTGGCATATATATATTACACAAGTATAACGTGGATTCGGCATGGTAAACACAAAAAAAAAAACAAGCAATTAAGCCTGTTCCATTCTGGACACAGGACGTGTTAGCGCATTTTCGTGTTATGTATCAGTACGTTTGTTAGCTTTCAGTAAATATTTGTAAATTTTGGAAATGTTTATAAATTCAATTGTGTAATGCATATATCTGTAAAAAAAAAATTATAAAGACGTTTCTTTATATTTGAAAAAAAATTATTGTCTCTTAAATCTAACTACAAGTGGTTTGTGGTTACTGAAATAGGACTCATAATTGAAAACATTCGAAATTATAGTTATTTAATCGTCCGAAAACTCCGTCAATTGTTGCATAGCTCTGATACTTTCAATTAAACTCAGAACACAAGCTTACTATTTCATTTGATGAGTTTCTTAATAAATCTTGGTGAAACTACGTGCTGCAGTATTTCGCACCAAATGAATGGGTTATTGAACGTACAAGGTGTATATATAATATATAAGCCCCTTAGGAGCCATGAAGCCCGGCCCTCAGAGGTCCTATCGCGAAATGAACTTTTGATGTACACATGGCAGGCCAAGACCTACAAAATGATATATACATCATGGGTCTAGGACTTATAGTTGCTGAGATATAGCGCTCCTTTCTTAATATAGCTTATATAGTAAAAAACGGTACTAAGGCCCCTTTTACGGCCCTGAGAGGTCAGATCGCGAAATGGAAAAAAAGGCATTTCTTGGCAGGCCAAGACCTACAAAATGATATATACATCATGGGTCTAGGACTTATGGTTGTTGAGATCTAGGGTGATGACAGACAGACAGACAAAACGGAAAGAGGTTATAGGAAAATCGTGAACAAGGGAAGGGTGTGGTGAGGGTGGAGGATTCGAACTAAAAAAAAATATTTCACATTACACAAAAGAATTCACTCCCGTTAAGAGTAATCGCATTAGTGCTAATAGAATCGATTCCCTAAGTAATTTGTCTTACCGTGCGAAATTTTTTTTAACAAGTCGTAGAGTGATAGAACTCTTCTGTTCATAGAAGAATATTGAAGGGGAAATAATAATTGAAAAAAAAAAATACACACAACATACTGTCTGCAACAAAAAAGCGAATAAAAACACATTACAATGTCAACACGATGGGTCTGCACACACACACAACAGCCAATCAAAAATGTTAGCACAATGAGTCTGCAGCACAATAGCCAATAAAAAATGCCAGCACATCCACGATTAAAGAACAAAATAAAAGACGTTTTCCTTTTTTCAAGATGTATTCAGGCCAAAGATTCGAGGGAGAGGGGGGGGGGGAAACTAAGTTTTTTTTCCCCGTTGAATTTTAAAAAAAACAAACATAACAACTAAAACCAAATAATAGGCATAACAATATTATTTAACTTGACCAAAATATTAACAGCAATAGCGGGAAGAAGGAGAGAGAGAGAGAGAGAGAGAGAGGGAGAAAGACAGAGAGAGGAAGGTGACGAAAGATAAAGTGTAAGACACCTCTGTCCGTGCCTGGGTTATGGAGATGCGGGCCCCAAGTCGGGAACAATAACCTGCCCCCCCCCCCAAGGTTGACAGTTGTTGCCGTGAATACTTGACTAGACGATGCTCCCTCCCCCCCCCCCCCCAACCACCAAATTGAAGCAATCTGTCAAATCGGCTTAAGGCAGGCACTGGTCCTTGTTAATAACGAATAATAGTAGCCGATCATCTTTATCACCGTACTATAACTAATTATTCTGACTTGGCATCGTCAAGGCGTTTCTCTAATAATTGACTTTATTTCGTGGATGTAATATTGCTGAAAGCTGTATAACCGTCAGAGGGGAAAAAAAAACAATTACAGTTTGTGACAATGATACCGACGTAAGCGTTATGAAATAGTTGTTCGTTTTTTGTATGTTTTTGCCGTGGCACACATAGCACCGTCTCGAGTCACAACACCAGTGTGCCGCTGCACACCGGTTGCGGAGGGAGCGGGGGGGGGGTCTAAAAGAGATAACCCAGTTAAACTATTCGGTCGTCTGCTTCGTCTCGCGCTAAATTGTTGTCTGGGAAAAAAAAATGATGATCTAAAAATAGATTCCCTTGCGGTGAACGATCGATAGCCACATTAAACCAATGAAATCTTGGGAGGAGATGTTGAGCTCTTTTATCAATGTGGCAGTACCCAATGAGCTCCTTATTTGTGGCAGTACTCACCGAGCTCTGTATTTGTGGCAGTACTCACCGAGCTCTGTATTTGTGGCAGTACTCACCGAGCTCTGTATTTGTGGCAGTACTCACCGAGCTCTGTATTTAAATACATAGCTCAATGGCAATAATTATTATTACACGAGAAAATAGAAATAAGAAACATCTTTTGTTTCGTAAAAAAAATATATATTATTAAAAAATAAAACGAAAACAAAAGAATCAATTTATCAGCAATTTTCAATCTGAAAACCTGAAATTTGAAAAAAAAATGGTTTGGCAAATGACACGTTAGAAATGACACATGACAAATGACACATGAGTTCTGCCTGATTTGAAAAAAAAAAAGAGGTCAATCAGTAATTGGTTACCCTCTCCCCTCCCCCACCCCCCGCTCCTAACTGACAAACAACTTTAGCAGCAAATAGTAAGATATGCTTAAGTTGTATAACATCGCAATGAAACAGAAAGTAAATGAAATACTTACACAAAGAGAGACGGCTAGTTAGACAAATAGATTGTTGTGATGATTAGATAGATAGATAACGAGACGCGGATAGATGGATAGATCATTTGATAGATTGGTAGATAGATGAGAAAACGTGTTAAGGGGCATATAAATATGAATGAATGATAATAGATAACGGACTGGCAGACATAGTTCAATGTTCATACAGGAGTGGAAAGAAGAAGAATAGAGTACCCATATATATATATATATATATATATATATATATATATATATATAAATTTATATATATAGATAGATATATCTGAAAAGGTATCTTCAAACGTTGTTATGAATGAAATATCTTTATTTAATGATTGTTTCGATGCCTTTACTAAATGAATTTTTACTTTTAGTAAGATGTGTACAGAAAAAACTATAAAATTAAAATAATAAAAAAAAAAGATTGTAATAAACGTACTTAAGAACAGATAATAATTCAGCTCATTAAAACACAAAACAAAAAAAAACAAACAAACAAACAACAACAACAAATCAACAGTTCAATAAACAGATTTATCAAATTTAATTGTGTAATACATTTTTTTATAGTAAAATCTATTACACCATACAAAGATTGACAGAGTTGGCAGCAATGTAAACGTAAGCCAGATTATTAGGGCAAGAAAAATGCTATTAGGAAACAAGTCTTCAGCTTGAAATATGTGTATTTACAAGCTGACAAACGTACAAAGCTGGACCGTGGTCAGGTCTATCTGGACTGGACAGTGGTCAGGTCTATCTGGACTGGACGGATTGCGAGAAGATAATGTGCTGACTTTGTGAGTCACTCAGTACATACACACACACACACATTAGATATGCGCACGCTTCAGACACACACGTACATAAGACAATACACAGCAAAATATACGGTCGAGGTGACGCTATCAGCCCAACGAGATGAAGGTCACGGTTCAAACACATAATCGCTCCAGTCAACTTTGGCCCTTCCCCCCCCCCCGGTCGTGTCCAGGAGTAACGTCGAGTAACCAATAAGGACAAAGTAAAGTCGACGCCCATGCTTGCCCGAAATGTGTTCCCAAGAAAGGTTATATCCCGAAACATTTGGAGAACCCTCGGATCCTTCTACCAGCTACAAAGCCGAACAGATGGCAGAGGTGATGACAGAAAGGATAGGGGGGGCATAGGCAGTGGCACAACTGGCGTTGGCGGCGCCCGGGGGAGGGGGGAGTCTGGAAATTCATCTTAATTCCCGTGCAAATATTATGGTAGTTCGATTAGTTACTGTTTCCCCGAAGCCGACCGCCCCACCACATCGTTACTCCACCGGACATCGGTCAAACTTAAACGAATCCCACGCAATCACAGATCCTCCATTGTAAATAAAAAAAAACAGAATTTTCCGAATTCAGTTCAGAGGCTATATATTGTGTTACCCTGACAAGGGAAATAAATCTGTGATCTTCTTAGGATTCCAAATCAACTGCCCCTGTCAACCATGTCAAGTGTACGCCGTAACAAATATAGCCAAAGCGTGTTTGGGTCGTTTTTAACACGACACAAACGAGAGGACATTTAGTGCACATCCCGGACACTTGGCAAGATTCCACTTGAATAGACAAGTACATTTTCTGCAAAGGATTGTTCATCAATGGATTAAAAACTTCGTTTTTCATTTAGTAGAAAGTGGTTTTAAAAAAAAAAATATATTTAGCGTTTTATCCAATCAATGTTTAGCTATCAATACATTGATTTTAATGGGCTATATCAATTTGGTCAAGTGCTGCTCTTCGATGATTTTTATGCAGTTACAAAAGAGCCAGTTTTATCCTTGTATCGTTCTATTGCTTTTGACATTCGTTCTTGATAAATTGGCTAATTACACTAGATTAAGAAAACCAGAAAGAGGCTTTCGAGGATGGCCTTCTGATTACTTCACGAATCAAATTTAGAGAAACTGACGCAGCAAGAAATTCTCATTTACAACTGATGCTCTATCGTTTCTTCCATCTTTGTCGAAGCGAAATTAGCTTTATTTTTAATTATATACTCCCAACCACACATTAACTAGCCCCATTCAACAGACCCTTACAAACATATACACGCAACAGGCACCACTTGGTTATTTCCTAGCTGCTGTTTAATATTTTAAAAAAAAAAAACCTTATTGTGTGAGCCACTGTAAGCAAAAAGATGGCCAGATTTTAAAAAAAAAGTGTCATTTTAAGCTTAAAAAAAAAGAAACCAAAGCAATAATACCTTTGATATTTTAGCTTTCCATTAAAAAACCCTGACATTTCGCAAGAACAACACAAAGTCTTGACTTGAGAAAAAACATATGATATCAGATTTCATGATAAGGGGAAACAATTAGCAAGAAAACGTTAAACTTTTCTTTAAATGAAGGGGAATAAAAAAAAAGACTTCGTGTATATATTTTAAAACTTCAACAGTGTGGCAAGTATTGAGCTCAAATAGATCAAGTCTGATTCAGAGGTTCTAAACATCTATGTTATGCTGCAATGCATGTGCCAGTTCGAGACTCTGCTGTAGTCAGCATCAATGCGTGATAGCGAAACGTCGAGTGGCTTCGACATAGCCCCCCTCCACCCCCCCCCCCCAGGAAGTTTAAAGGACTTGACTTAACGATAGTGCCAGGGCCCGAGCTAACCACTGTGACGCCCCGTGAGAGTTTCATTTTTTTTGCGCCCTCCGCCCATTCTGAAGAGTGCGATAACATTTAACGGCGCTCTTTTGGCGCCCCTTCCTAGATCGGCGCCCCTAATAGATCGGCGCCCTGTGCCACCGTACAGCCCACAGTACCTGTCCTAGGCTACTGGACAGGGGGTACTATTCTTGTCATTACTGATACAATAAAATTTTTTAAATTAATTACATTAATAATAATAGAAGTACAGAGAAATACGTATAATGAAGTCAATAGCTTATTTTAATATAATGTCTTAAACAAAAACGTCAAATGAATATATATATAGGCTATATATATAGGCTATATATATTAAAAATCCCAGAAATGAGATAATTTGTAAAAAAAAAATATAATTACACGTAATGATAAAATGTTACAAAGCGTCTGGTAAATAAGGTGATGTCGGAAAAAGCATCTGATAAAATGATAAATAAAGCAATGTCGTAAAAAGCGTCTGGTAAATAAGATATTGTCGTAAAAAGGTACTGTCGGACTTATTTTTTATCTTCTGCTGTATAGTTTCTTAGAGACCCTCAATGGCTGGCTCGGAAGTAAAACAGGAAAGGGGGGGAGTAAGCCAATTCAATTTGCATATTCATCATTTGTATTCAAATTGTTATTTGGTTCGCTGCTGGGACGGCTAGTGCTGTGCTACCGAGGCCAGCAAACAAAAAAGAAATAAATAATTGGACACTGTCCAGAAACGAAGTGTCTAATCCAAGAGGTCAGTACAGAGAGTTCCAAAAAAAACTATACCGGAAATAAATAAAAATAAAAAAAACAACAACATAAAAACTATAACTCGGGAGTTTGGTCTTAAAAAAAACCGAAACGAAAAAAGAACAACATATTGATCAAAAGGGAAAGAAAAGGGGATAAGGGGGAGATAATCTTCTTTTTGCCTTTTAGTGTTTGACGTTGGGGTTAGACTCGAAAAGAGTTGTTGTTAGTGTCAGTGTGTTTTTTTTACTTTGAGAGTTATCCCCATTGATAACGTTGAGGGTGTGATGGGGAGGCGGTGGCTTACTTGTTTAATACATAATGACAAAACCTATTGAGTGGACTTATTGACACTGTCTATTGTGTGGACTTAATCCTGGGATTTAAAAAAAAAATATAATCCTGACTTTCTTCATCTGTCTTCACTTCTTACTGTTTAGTTATTTCATCTGTCTTCTCTTCTTACTGTTTAGTTATTTCATCTGCCTTCACTTCTTACTGTTTAGTTATTTCATCTGTCTTTACTTTTTACTGTTTAGTTATTTCATCTGCCTTCACTTCTTACTGTTTAGTTATTTCATCTGCCTTCACTTCTTACTGTTTAGTTATTTCATCTGTCTTCACTTCTTACTGTTTAGTTATTTCATCTTCCTTCACTTCTTACTGTTTAGTTATTTCATCTGTCTTCACTTCTTACTGTTTAGTTATTTCATCTGTCTTCACTTCTTACTGTTTAGTTATTTCCTCTGTCTTCACTTCTTACTGTTTAGTTATTTCATCTCTCTTCACTTCTTACTGTTTAGTTATTTCATCTCTCTTCACTTCTTACTGTTTAGTTATTTCATCTGTCTTCACTTCTTACTGTTTAGTTATTTCATCTCTCTTCACTTCTTACTGTTTAGTTATTTCATCTCTCTTCACTTCTTACTGTTTAGTTATTTCATCTCTCTTCACTTCTTACTGTTTAGTTATTTCATCTCTCTTCACTTCTTACTGTTTAGTTATTTCATCTGCCTTCACTTCTTACTGTTTAGTTAATTCATCTGTCTTCACTTCTTACTGTTTAGATATTTCATCTCTCTTCACTTCTTACTGTTTAGTAATTTCATCTCTCTTCACTTCTCACTGTTGAGTTATTTCATCTGCGCTCGGTGAGTTGTGTGCGCGTGTGGTGCGCGCTCACACGCGCACTGTTCAGTGGGAAACGTCGATCTAACGCTGGTCAGATTTGAAACGAGTCAACTTAATTAACGTAGTTTGATCTGAGCACACGCGAACAGCGAAGTACACATCGCGTGCATATTCACGTCCACCGTGCTGACCATTCGGCCCAACAGAAATTTGAACCTTCTATGGCCAGGTATTCCGGGTTCTTCCTCTCTGTCCAGCATGCAGACAAATCTCACGACTCATTTGTTATTGTTGGTAATGCCTCATCATTGACTCATTATTGAGAAATAATTGTTCCTGAATTTATATAGCAAGGGTGGCCACGAGTGTGGTAAACTAGAACCGAATGAGGTAAATTAGAACCGAATGGGGTAAATTAGAACCGAATGAGGTAAATTAGAGCCGAATGAGGTAAATTAGAACCGAATGAGGTAAATTAGAACCGAATTAGGTAAATTAGAACCGAATGGGGTAAATTAGAACCGAATGAGGTAAATTAGAACCGAATGATGTAAATTAGAACCGAATGAGGTAAATTAGAACCGAATGAGGTAAATTAGAGCCGAATGAGGTAAATTAGAGCCGAATGAGGTAAATTAGAACCGAATGAGGTAAATGATAACCACAAGAGGTCAACAAGATCCGCATTCAGGTTTTTTTTTATATTAAAAGAGACTAAAAGATTAACATAGACCAAATTAAAGTCAATTGAACGATTTAAAAAAAGATAACGAAAAAGAACATTAGTAACCACGCTAAACTCAAGTTAAAGAAAAGCAGCATGTGGCTCTATATGGCGCATTTGAAACACCATTGGTCAAGATATTCTGGAGATGTTCAAATTAATGTGAGCTCTGCGTCCTGAGCCAATGGATCCACTAACCCCTTGCAATGCTTGCTCAAAGGAATGTTTTCCAATAACATAAGACGTCCATTGTTATTCAATTAAGGCTTCCATAACCCCCCACCCTCCCACCAATAACTGACCTCCCCCCCCCCACTCCCCAAAAACTTCCATCAACCCTTCACCCCCCCACACCCCACAAAACCGACGCAACCCCCGGGGGGAAGACGTTATCGCTTCCCTATGTCTTCCATTAGTCAATTTCAGGAGATGCAATTACAACAAACATAAACTAATAAACGAGTCCCTTGGAGACATCAGCCATGTCCATTACACATGTAAATTGTCTTTATGGGCATAAATACGGTAAAAAGAATGAGGCATAAACAAACAGTCATTTACTTAGCATCATAAACACAGAAGCATCCGAATACCGTAGCTAGTGTAATAATATACACGCAGTGCGGTGTGTTTTTATATAGTGGTGTGCAATATATGCATATTCATAAGAGCCAAAATAAATAACTTCCTTCCCTTATATAATTGATGGAAAGAAAACAAAACAAAAAAATGTTAAAAAAATAAAGACTGAAATAACTTACGTGGTAAGTAGTACGAGCAGCGCCAAAGTGAAGCCGCGCCATCTTCTGGCATTATACGTGAATTGTAAAATTAGAATGGGGATGTTAGACGTGCCTAAAGCCTCACACCGCCACATATAATACACATACAAGGGGATGTCATTCTGTTAATCTGTGTAAGTACTCTCCCCTGATTTCATCAAAAAAACCTTTGAACCCCGCGTCTCTCAATCTTTTCCGCGACTGTACCCCTATAAGGGTGGGGGAAAACTACGTCCGCCGGTACTCCCTCAAACGTAAGTACTTTTAACTCTTGGTTGTATTAGTAAAAAAAAATGAGATGTCTCCGCGTACCCCTGCAAGCGCTTTCCCTTACCCCTTCGGGGGTACAAGTACCAACCGCTGAGAATCGCGGTATTAAGCCTCGATATGGATCAAGGAGACGGGAAGCCTAAAGTTTATAAGGATAACTTTACATATCAAGGGATCTCAACACAGGGCCGTTGGTGGACACACTAACCAATGAACGACGCTTATCCAGGAACGTGACGAGAGCTAGTAACTCCCGGGGCGTACTCTTGAAAAAAAAATGTCGCCCCATTATCGTGAAGAAATATACTTAAATTGGTGTAAAATGTCGCCCCATTATCGTGAAGAAATATACTTAAATTGGTGTAAAATGTCGCCCCATTATCGTGAAGAAATATACTTAAATTGGTGTAAAATGTCGCCCCATTATCGTGAAGAAATATACTTAAATTGGTGTAAAATGTCGCCCCATTATCGTGAAGAAATATACTTAAATTGGTGTAAAATGTCGCCCCATTATCGTGAAGAAATATACTTAAATTGGTGTAAAATGTCGCCCTTTACAGTAGTTGGGAAATACGCCCCTGCGTGTATAGTTTTTCTATAGCATAGATGAATTAGCGGAGTAGGGGAGATAATTTCATCTTAAACGAGTACAATCATCAATATTTTATGTTGGATCAATTTGTTTTTTTTAAATCAATGCATGCAAGCACGATAACATCAGGGTACAGGAAATGCTTGAATTACAAAATACTGACAACATACAACAAAACAAAAAAACAATTTTAACGAATAAACTTACGGGGTGGGTGATAGGAACAGGCGCAGGGGGTCTCCTGGCTCCCGGCGAAACGTGCCTGCCGCCAGGCCCACCTGGCAATGCGCCTGCTCTCCGCGATGATGCCCTCGCGGTCGATCCAGGAGGCGCTGCTGCTCCCCGCCGCGGCGCCGGCGCCCGCGGGCAAGTCGTTGTCCCGCTCGGGGCTGTCCGTGGAGAGGTCGTCGGTGGTGGAAAGGGCCGAGCTGGTCCAGCCGGTGGAGGAGTCCCCAGAGTCGGAGCTGGGCCTGCGGTCGAGGAGCCCGCCCTTGGAGGAGTCGACGCACCAGGTCTTGTGACGGAAGGTCTCCAGGAAAGTCTCGATGTTCTCCTCCACGTGACGGTGCGCCAGCGGGTCGTGCTGGTAGTTCTTGCTGCTGCTGATGTTGTTGTTGTTGTTGCCACTGCCGCTGATGATGATGTGGGGGCAGTGGTGGTGCATGCCCAGCTTCCGGCCAATGCCCAATGGGTCATCACTGTCCGGGCTGGACAATGTCGCCATTTTTTTTAGAAACTAATCAACCAATCAAGTAACTAATCAAAAACCAGCGAGTAACTAATCTACCAAGTAAGGAAGAACAGAAATACCTTTTAGATATTCATCAGAAAATTCAAGAAGCACAAATTTCTCGTGATTTTCTGTTGATCAATAAGCTTAAAACGTCCCGAAATCACCGATTTTCATCAATTACCAATACACTGTAATGGCGACTGAATTAGAAAACATGTCCTGCATCGCGAACATCCTTCGGACAGCTGCTCCATTTCGATTCTAATTTTTAAGTTTAAAACAATCCGTCTTGTCAGAAAACGTCAAACATTATTCCAGCGTCCTAAAAAAAGTCATCTTCAAGAACATAAATAGATAAGTCAGTTAAACAAAAAAAATCAAAAGAGGAAAACTTCCTGGCGATATCCGAAGTCACTTACAGAACTGGCCAATAGAAAACGTGCTTATAATTAAGTCAACTTCATTAACATGCAAGCGTACAGCCACTACATGGCTCCGGTACAATCGATATCATAATAAATCATATACAGCACAGTGTAGCCATACTGGCACATTCAGGTAAAAAACAAACAAACAAACATATAAAGCGAGATCAAACATCTGTCGATTTGTGTGTTTGTGTGCGAGCGCGGGTGTGTGTATGTGTGAGCGCGCGCCCGTGTGTGTGTGCTCACACCGAGAAGCAACATGACCTGTCAACCCATTACAGCCAGAATGGAGTCAATATGCAGACGACACGTTGACATAAATGAGAACTTTCGACATGGCGCGCCATTTTTATTTAATGATGACCTGACAGTATACACCACTGGAGACTGGTCATATTTGGTGGGGTGGGGGGGGCAAAAGTATGAGGTTAAAGCCCAACCCCCCTCTCCCACCGCCACAACACACAATCACAACCCCTCTAAAACCTCGATATTTGAACTTGAACTTTCAAACCTAGGATAGGTAGCACGTAAAAGTTTAATCAAATAAAAACATCAGACGAGTGACTTTTCGAATGCAATAGATTCGATTTTGTGGAAGATTTCTTCCTCGCAATGTTTTTGAGCTCGGGTCGTATTCGCTGTGCAAACAAACACGGATTGTTAAATGTGTCCGTCGGCGGATGAATACGTTTCCAGGACTATTTCGTTAACTTACTGACATCACCTTCTGACAATACTCTCTCAATCACCACTTTCCAATGCAAACAGCGCCACCGTCCGTCCCCCCCCCCACCCCCCGACAACAACCTGCCTCATATGTAATGAGCTTATGAAAGCGGTGGTGTGGGGAGAAGAGGAAAGGTCGGGTGGTGGGTGTGAGGGTGGGAGATGTCGAACACTGAAATTAAATATGTATATATATATATATATAGAGAGAGAGAGAGAGAGAGATCAGTTTGTGTGTAGACGTATTTCACAGTTACGGCAACAGATGGTCCGCCATGAATGAGTTCACCACCATACCCGGCGGTGGGGGTGTGGGGTGGGTTCGTTTCGAATAAATTAACCAGTGCGATGTTGTTGTTTTTTTTTTAAAACAACGGTTCTCGAACTATATTGGAAGGGCCGGTGTCAGGACCACGGGAACTACGTCATACAGAAAAGCGCATGGCTAATTTAAATAACTCCTCCAATAATGCCGCTATTTGTGTTATTCTATAGTGCAGACCTAAATGTTGATACACCAAGTGCAAGATCACACAAACATGGCGGCTTTCGGGGAAACTCTATTTAAAATTTGACGGTGCGCATTCTAAATTTAATATTGACGGTGCGCATTCTCAATTTAATATTGACGATGCGCATTCTCAATTTAATATTGACGTTGCGCATTCTCAATTTGATATTGACGGTGTGCATTCTCAATTTGATATTGACGGTGCGCATTCTCAATTTAATATTGACGGTGCGCATTCTCAATTTAATATTGACGGTGCGCATTCTCAATTTAATATTGACGATGCGCATTCTGTATAATTTCTATGCTGTACAATTTCTATTCTGCAGTCAACAAATAACCTAAACCCTTATTTGGTTACTAGCATTAGGCCCACGGTAACCTAGAAACCGGCGCTATCGTTATCGTGGGATTTGACAGAATGTACTCACGGGAAGGCGCATCGCATGCCCCATGTAACGATTGTACGCATTACTCCTCAACCGAACTCGTCAGACAGGGAGGAAACGAATAGCACATGGGGACAATCAGAGGCGGATATCGCGCGCTGGGGCGCAACGGCCCTCGCAAAGGACCATTTCGCATTATTACATTCCTTGTCAGATGTATCGAGTTGACCTGATAGTGTAAAACTGTCCTGGATCGAGTAATGCTTTTCAAATCGGATGTGTATTGTACAATATCATATCAACAAAATGATGCTGGAACTAAAGAATAATAAGACTTAGAACTTACAGAAACTGGGAGGGGGGGGGGAGAAGGCCAATTGAATATTTACACTATAGCAGTGGCGGCGAATCTATGGCACGCATGCCACAGCCCGCACACAAAGCCTCATACAGACGACACGCGACTAAAATATCACTTACTTTTATTTTAATTGGAGTGTTGGCACTTTGTTATAAATAAGTGTGGTTTTTTTTTTGGTTGAATTTTGGAAACGCTGCCCCAAAATGGGGCCCCCACCACTGGCATATAGGTACAACTAAAACATTATATTCGGGCCGCCGAAAAACCGGTGAGACACAAGTGAGGTGCCCTTAGTTATTTTAAGGAGTCCCGTTTTTTTTGTTCGTGTGTGTGTATGTGATGGGGGTGGAGATTCTTCAGCGCCCGTTATGCCATGCATACTCCGCAGGCCCGATCACCCGACCCTGGCCCCCAAACAAAACATAAGACAAAATACAGGACATTATGGCCCAATAAATTACAGGACATTATGGTTCAACAAACGACAATAGAACAGGAAGAAAACATTAATTACAGTATATAACAGCATCGCAGTCCAGCAGTTTGAAATCAAAAGATCAATTTCAAAAGCGTCCTTTTTTTCTTCTCTCCCTTCTTTTTATGTATTCTAGCCCATTTCATTGTGTCGAACAACGGCAGGTTATTGTCCGGCAAAAGGCGGGTGAAGATGACAAATCAATAAACCGAACCAGATCATGTTTCTACAGTGTGTCCTTGGCTGGTACACAAACACACTACGCTGTCGCAAGCACGCAAGTATGTGTGTGTGAGAGTACACTTACACTGGTACATAATGGTATTTGTAACCAGTACTTAATGGTATTCGTTACCGGTACATAATGGTATTTGTAACCAGTCATAATGGTATTTGTTACTGGTTAATGGTATTTAATGCTAGTATTTATTGGTATCTGTACACTTAATTTCGATCAAAATGTTTGCGATGCAGCTCTGCTAATGTATTTTTAGCTTGCGCCCAAATAATTTGATATGTAAAATTTACCATTTGGCACCCCTTTGTGAGTAGCGCCCGGGGCATGATGCCCCCTGCCCCTTCCCCTCACTACGCCACTGCCACTATATAGCATTTTCTATAAATGTGACTATGACCGGCAACACTCACAGCCGTTTGCGCCATCTGATACATACGTTGTTGTGCTGTAGAAACAGTGGATCGCGCGCGTTTGTGTGGGACTGTGTCAACGCGTGTTCAAGTCAAATGAAATAAAGTGTATATATATATATATATATATATATATCTATATATATATATATATATATATATATATATATATATACATATATATGTGTGTGTGTGTTGTTTACTGGCGAGTAAATGAAACAAATGTAGAAATGCGCAATATGACCACAAGGCTTGTCTCGTGCACGTAAACAAACATTGGGTGGGGGGGGGAAGCTTCATTCGGCCATAACTAAGACCTCTACAGACGAGCCACCAGACTCAAGTCATCACTCTCCCAGACTTGACCCGGGGGTGGGGGGGGGCGCAAGGCCAGACGAGTCTGCGGACACCTGGACTAGAAATGTTTGTTGACCTCTTACTTATTATAATTACTTGTATTGTCCTTTGGCCAGTCTGCAGTGGGACGTTGATAAACCATGACATTCTGCAGTGTGGGCTAGGGTCAACTAGTGGGTCGGGGATAGGGCCCATATCGCCCCCGCCCCTTCCCCTGGAATCGCCAAAAATGTTGTACAACTGCGACAACCCCCCCCCCATTACACCCCAGCTTAGACCCCCCTCTGCAGAAGCAGGAGCGCCAAAATTTACTTTGAACCCACGCGCAAAAAAAAAAAACCTGTCTAGGATAGGGTGGGCAAACATTATAAGTCGCGGGCCGCATTGGGTTCGTAAATTTGACGACGGGCGGACCAAGAGGGAATGGATGGAGTGTTGAAAAGAACTAATTAAAACAAGTGGCCGGCCGGAATAAACAGTCCGGCGGCCCGCATTTGGCCCGTAGGCCGTAGTGTGCCTATGGCTGATCGAGGCACATCTCTACTATCATGAGAATCTAGCACTTCAGACAACAGAATTAACACGTTCGCGTGCAACATTTTAATTGTGATCAATGAAACGGAGCATCAAACAATGCACGTGGAATACCTAAATCACCTTGAAAGTCAACCCGATACATGTTTGTTTTTTTAACCAAAGGCCAACACATTCAAAGATACGGTGATTGGGGTATTGAAATAAAAAAAACAACGCTTAAAACAAAGCCACATCGATAAGAAAGCACATTTGTCGCGAAGTTATGAGCAGCATGGCGCCAATGTTATATAATATTTGTTAATTTTTATTTAATCATTTATGGAAAATATCATTAATAGAAATTACGAGCGGATACACAACAAAAATAAAACACTATTGTTTTTTTTTCTTAAAAAGAGATTATTTATTTACAGTTTCATCATATTCTTGTGAGAAGAACGGTGAAAAAACGTCATGTCATCTGCAATAAATATCAAGCAGATGACCACTACTAATACATTAGCATCACTGACCTACAGAAGAAGAAGAAAAATGGCGATCAACCCATTACACACACATGGACGGAATGAAAAAAAAATAAATAAATCAGTCCACTGTGAATGTTTATGCAGAAATAGCTGAACACATCGTAAACTGAACACATCCAGCACAGCACACATTGGGGCTGTGTACAAACCAGTTAGATATCCTCTTACATCCTATGAATCATGTTTATGTGTGTGTGTGTGTGTGTTGTTTTTTTTTTTCCCTTTCCTCCGCTCTCATCTCTCCTTACCCCCTCACCAAGTCACGCACGAGACAAAAACATCGATATATAGGCAAGTGAGTGTGGTGGTTGGGGGGGGGAGGGGTTACAAAACCGTTAGGGAGGGGAGGGTCGGCCGCTCACCGGCTGAGTCTCATCGACCCGGGCGACTGTGGGTGGCGGGAAGGGGGTGAGCGTGACCCGCGGAACAAGCTGGGACCTCATTACGTAATGCGGAGAGATGGGGAGGGGGGTGGGGGTAGTTAGAGAAGGGTAAGGGGGAAGGGGGCGCGTTTTGTCGTCGCCACAACAGGGCAGAGCCACAGCAACACTCCAAACACCCCACGCGCGAGCGCACACTCTGCACAGATCATTAGCAAAAGTCTCTTTTAATCTTATGTTGTATATATATATATATATATATATATATATATATATATATAAAGACAGAGAGATAGATATATATATGTGATGAATGCCCCTTAATTCCACACAAGTGGTAAACATGTGCTTGTTCAAAGGGACGTCGTTTTTAATTGTATTAATATTTTTTTTTGGCTGCTTTCATTGATGCTTTCCAGAATATAAGCATAATTAGATCACACGCATGCGTGAGAACGAGGGTAGGGATGGGAATAGGCCAAAAAAAAAACCAGGAGACTGTGTGGATAAAAACACAGGAGCAGCCTCCTACTTTTTTAAAGTCAAAATGACAATTCCAATTAAAAAAAGCAAAAAAACAACGACAATAATGTGGCTCCCAGTGGACTCAGCGAGCGGTAAAATATGATGACGTCTGGAGAGTTTGACCCCCCCCCCCCCCCTTCAGTAGAATTCCCTTAAAACCAACACGGGCAGACGGTCTTATTTCACTATACACTGCTATTTACTGGTATACTATACTATACCATGCTATTGACATCTGTACTGCTACATATCGCTTATACATAGATATATGATGCTATATTCTGCCATGCACTGCTATAGATTTCTTTAAACCGTTATACACAAGTACCACTATGCACTCCTCTTAACTGCTATACACTACTATATACTGCGATACAATGTGATTAACTGGTTGCATACAAATGCTGAGGAATTGGGTTTACCTGTGTTTACAAATGCACCATGTTTTTTTTAATACGTTTAGCGTTGTATTTATTCGAAATTCCCACTTTCAATACGCACGGGCCTGAAGGGGGGGATGACAGATACACCGGGTACCTCCATGGTCAACATAGTGGTACGCGTAGCCCCGGGGGGGGGGTACGCACCGCACCGGACTGAGGACATCGGGTTAACTTTCACAGCTAAAGAAAATGAGGGGAAACCAGATTCTTAAAAGCGGTATGCATGAATCGGGAAAAGTGGAGAACAGGGCTCAATTTACCACCGGGGATATCCCCGGCACTGAGAACTGTCACCCCCGGCTCTGCTTTAGCTAATATATCCCAGCCGGGGATGAAATCATAGACATTTATCCCCAGCTCTGCTTTAGCTAATATATCCCAGCCGGGGATGAAATCATAGACATTTATCCCCGGCTCTGCTGTAGCTAATATATCCCAGCCGGGGATGAAATCATAGACATTTATCCCCGGCTCTGCTGTAGCTAATATATCCCAGCCGGTGATGAAATCATAGACATTTATCCCCGGCTCTGCTGTAGCTAATATATCCCAGCCGGGGATGAAATCATAGACATTTATCCCCGGCTCTGGAAAACTTTTTTTGTCATCCCCGGCACTGGTTTTTTTTCTTAAATCGAGCACTGGTGGAGAAGAGTAGTATGGCAGGCCTGGGCCCTAAACGGGCTGTAGAGCCAAAGGAAGAGGAAGGTATCCAATTATACGTATATTTTTTTTTTACAAATATTCTGATTAAGAATAAAAAAAATAAAGAAGGGGTGCATACAGTTTGGGAAACACTGTCCTGTAATATCAAACCCTCTTGAGACTTAATCCGGCCCTGAAATTACTAGACTGGCATCAAAGTAATTTTCATTAACGATACAACCATCTCTCTCTTTCCACCTCCCCACCCATCTCCCTCAACTTTCAAAGTGTTTATGAATTACAAAATAGTGGGTGAAAAACATGCCAGTTAGTACGTGTATATTTCATTGAAGTCGTCATGGTTACGAATATAAACAAAGTAAATGGCAACAACAACAACAACAGGCAACGAGTCATGTAAGGAAAGAATGGCCGCCGGCGGTGAACTTTGAAGTCCCTTGGTCCTTTTACGAAGAATCAAGTGGCCACATTGGCTTGTCTCCCCCCCCCCCCCGCCCGACCCCCTAGCCCTATGTCGTGATGGACATTTCCCAGTCGCACGTTGAACATTACATATCTGGACGCCGGCCAAGTGCCTCAATGCGGTGTCCACTTTAACTGGGCGCCGGGGGTGGGGAATGGGGTGCCTGTTATGAAATAATATAAAAAAAACTGACCGAACCGATAATTGCTTAGGCTGCTCTGCCGCTAAGAGCTAATCAAACGATTCAATGGCCACGTGACGTCCATACTCTAACGTGGTTGGCTGCAGTGTCTTCCATCCAATACTCTTCAAAATAAAATGTTTTTGTCTTAGTGTATAAATAAACGGATGCATGTGCCACTGGCACGCGAATGGAGGTTACATAACGGGGGTGCCATTTTTACAACAAAAAAAAAAAAACAATACAAATGTATGGTAAGGGCGAACTGGGGAGGGGGAGGGGGGTCCGAAGTATAACTAGCGCTCGTGCGCCCCCCCCCCGGTGTCGGATTCTAAAAAAAAAAACGCCGATCACTTTCCCGTGTTAAAAATATCAAAAATGTCGTCCCCATTCTAATGTTAAAGGAAGGGCCCATCAAGGGTTCACCGCCCCTATTCGGGTCCTGCCTAGCGCTACGCCCACTGGGGTGGGTTTTGGGTGGGTGAAATATTCATTGATCCCCATCATTGACTTTAAATGGTTTGTACAACAGAACGGAAATAGACAAAAATAAAAGAATCAACTAAGTATCTTAATTTCAGAACCGCCCTCGTGGGGGGTGGGGGGGGGAGGAAAGGCTACACGATCGCCCATTCAGCCTGTGCATAAATACGTATCTGATTAAATGTACGTCATTAGGAATAAACGTCATCGCTTCACGAGTATTTTAACAATCCATTGTATCAACAGCTAAGATGTTGATAAAGGGGGACTAATCGGATGACCGCCCACGATGCGAAACATAATATTGAGTTCAGCGGAATGCCGCAAAGGCTGCGAGACGTTGGTTGGAGGCATCCGCACCGGTCTGCCCTAACGAATCCATTTGGGTTCTCTGATTACTGCTTCACTGTTATAACGTATACACGGTCAGTCATTAATACAAAAAAAAAACAACACCACTGTGAGGCGAGGGGGGGGGGGTAGAGCGGAGGGACGTTGGGCCGGGGGGGGGGAGATGTTGACGGCGTGAACCGTACGGCACTACTGCACGGCGGGGGGGGGGGGGTGGCTGTGATGGGGAGGGAGGGGGTGCGAGATGAAGTGAATGTTTTAACTGCCTAGAAGAATGGCAAACGGATTAATTACGTCTCACCTGTGTGTCACTTGCCAGGTGAGACTCCGGCGCCCCATATCTGAGACCACGGCAACTACAAATACAACATACACGCATGCACACACACGCCTACGTAGAAACAGCTGACCTATAAGTAGGTTGTACAATCTGGAGAGGAAGATTAAAAATAAAAAACAGCACAAGAAGCTGTTCTTATAAATAGACAATGTAGGATACTGCACAGGGTTCTTATTAATGGGCAATGCAGCAGTGCCGGACCTAGGGATTTGGAGGCCCGGCCTCTTTGTGGAACCCTGCATTTTGACATTCGACACCATGGCATGAGAAAATGTACTTAATATTTAATGTAAACAAAAAATGTGGGGGGGGGGCCTCAGATTGGGGCCCAGGGGACTTTCGAATTTGGACACCCTCCTTCTCCCTAGTTACGCCTCTGCAATGTAGGCTATTACTAAGGTTTCTTATAAATAGGCAATCATGGCAATGCAAGCTACTAACACAAGTCTTTTATGAATATGCAATGAAGCCTACTTACACAGGGCTCCCCTCTTAGTAAAAGGAAGGCCCCTTTTGCCAGTAATGATTCATACAAGATCTCATGGTAAAGGGGCCCCAATGAGTACTTTTGTCCATGGCCCCCATGCATATCAAAGTCTCTGCCAACCCTTCCCCCCCCAACCACTTCCCCAAAATATAATAACGTCTTTGAAATCACTACACTTTTTTTTAAGACTGTTAATATAATTTACTAGCTGTACCCTGCAAAACCTTTGCATAGAGTTATATCCCCTTATGCTTGATCGGTAGGCTAGGTTATTTTTTTCGGTTTCGGGCAGATCCGATTTTTTTCATGGTTTTATTTTAAACTGGAATACTGTTGTATTCATTCTTTACTTTCAATTTAACGCACACTGGAAATGAGTATTATTATATATGATGATTTGTGTTACTTAAAGTTATCAGATGTATCGACTTGGGCTGTTAATGCCAGTAACGCAATGTGTGATTTATATATTTTTTAATTGTCAGAGAGGCTTTATAGCATTGGAAACTAACATTTATATTTACATAAACTTTAGCCTAATTCGAATATGTTTATAGTGCAAATAAATACAACAAACAACCAACATCAATAAATGAGTCACAATAAATCCCCCCCAACCCCTCCCCATCACAAATAATAAAAAAAAGCAATTTACTTTAAAGTGGGCCATTTCATTGCTGTGATAAAATAATAGCTATTAAAAAAAAAATAATAATAATACAGTAACATATAATGCTATCCTATACAGTTTCCTGTTACACAATATTTCAAGACATATTAAAAAAAAATCTTTCCGGTAATGATAGAGTAGAGTATCAATCAACAGCACATTTAAGCTTATTGCATATTTATAGCTCTTTTATTCTTTCCCTGATCAATATGTTAAGACCGGTTTTGTTAAAAACTTTCATTTGGCTTTGGGCTCGAGAATACTGTCGTCTATTTATAGCACTGCTCACTTCACAACACATAACTTAAACTGATGTGTATCTGATCAATCGAAAGTAAACTGTTAGCTCTACACATTACAAAAATAGAAATATATGGCTGCTTCAGATGCACTCTAAACAAGAGCTTAAATAAATGAATTATCAGCTTTTCTTTTATCATTAGTACTTAGTACTACAGAACTTACTATAATTAACAAGAAACCATTGCTAGTAATGAAAAGTTTAGTAAAGAAAACAATGACTTCCTCCCAATACTTGGATTATATAATAAAAATAGTTATAAATTTATTATTAAAAAATCTGTATATATATATATATGTGTGTGTGTGTGTGTGTGTGTGTAAGAATAAATCAAATCACGTAAATAATGAAAACAAAAATTCACAGAAGCAATATACAAAGTCTAAAGTAGGCCAAGTCATGATTGATAAGTGAAGTCTCTAAGTCTAATTAATTCAACTTTCCGGTCATTCACTTGGTCATCCGCTGGCATCATCATTATCAAATTCAAGTTATATATTTATTCATACGAATTCATAGGACAAAATGTTTGCCATTTTTAAAAACTTGCACCAGAGAAATTAAAAGGATACTAAAGGGAATATGGAGAAAACTTTTAAATTAATTTATACAAAAATAAAGATAAAAACAAAGAGGGAAAAAATGGGCGTGTCAATTGTTTACGACATTGCAGACACAGTTTATGGCAAAGTTTCTGCTCCTCAATTCCTTTTTTAAACAAATACACCGCTACGAAATTATACACATGAAAACATTAAAAGAACTTACCTGTCATTTTCCTTAACAGAAAAAAATATTCTTTAACAACAAACAAGAAAAGTTGAAATGTTATTGTTGTTTTGTAAATCCTTTTTTTGTCGCAACACGGTTAGTCATGATGTGGTTCCGTGTCGTGTAATGTCACCTTTTCGCCGTTAACACACCTGAAAATATTGACCAGATTTTTTGTTAAAAATAGGCCATCGTGATTTCCCACAACAGGTATGATTCATGGGAAATAATCAAAAAAAAAAAAGTATCCCAAAATAGTCTCCCCCTTTAGTTTTGATTGAAAAACAAGCTCGAACAAACACATCTGTAAATAAATGTTATTTATCAAGCTACGATAACACACTTTTAAATATATTCGGGGTGGGGAAGAGGTGGACACCAAATCAAGTTCATGATTATGGCATTTTCACCATTTTCCCTAATTATTCAGTCATTAATATTAATGAATAAATACAAGCATAACAAGGCTTTGTACGTTTTTTTTAAATACAAAAAAGGTCTAAAATATTAAACGGCGTGTTTAATTTTTATTGCAGTTATATAACATAACTTGTTTAAAAATGTTCGCTAATAACAGCAAAATGTATAAATTATGAAGTAAGAGGTTTTTTTTTTTAAGTTTTACATTTCCGCATTGTGAACTTTATGGAACTTCCCACTAACGAGATCGAGGCTTAACGGTTCAGTGGGTGAAAAAAGAAACAAAATTTGCGTAATCAACTTTTGGTAAACAATGGAAAAACTTTTTACAGACATCCCTATAAATAAGAAATATTTATTGAAAAGAATGCAACAAGTAAAATACAATCCAGATAAAGTATTTATATATTTTTTAAACATATTATGTTAAATATATTTCTTTTTTTTTAATATAAGAAAATACGATCGTCTTAGACGTCTGCTACAACCCTACTGTCTGTGGAGTGCGGAAAAACTGGCGTTTAACTTTTGGCGTTATACTTGGAACAAAAAATTCAAATGTGTATAAATGTGGAGTCACATACTTAATATAATTGTTATTAGTATTTGACAAAAATTAAAATCGCTAAAAATTAGGTTAATTTACGATATTTAATAAATGTTCGCCTCTTCAAGTCGAAACTCAACTTCCTTAACAAGCACGGTAATATGATTCAGGACAATTGTGTTACAAACACACAACAACGAGAAAGGAAATTTTCAGTAAGGCTTGCAAAGAAAAAGAAAGATACTTCTGTTCTCCCAGCTACTGAAAACTGTGATGAAAAAAACTGTTCAACTGAAATATTAATTGAAAATGATGATGTATTTGACATAGAGAAATTAAAAAACTCTAAACAATTTCTTGAATGTCTTGAGCTTAAGCCAGTTAAGCTAGAACAAAACCAAGACAAAGGAAATTCTTCTGGCATTGTTAACTTATGTGCAGCTACTCAGAGTAAAACAAAGTTTAAGAGAAACTTATCTACAATCAATGAAACTAAGTCTAAAATAAAATCCT
Organism: Bulinus truncatus; assembly: GCA_021962125.1. Taxonomy (NCBI): domain Eukaryota; kingdom Metazoa; phylum Mollusca; class Gastropoda; family Planorbidae; genus Bulinus; species Bulinus truncatus. Next base: position 4,409,657 of record JAGDYQ010000030.1, on the reverse strand, counting down.
CGAAAGCCAGAAAAGCCCAAAGACATTGTAAGAAAATTAACAAATCAAAACATTTGACTAATGAGACAAAAGAAAACGAAACAACTGCAAAACAAGGATATAATAATATTAATGCTTCATGCGATGACAAGTCAGAAGAAACAAATATCATCATAGATGAGAAGCCATTGGAGCATAAAAAGAAGGAGAATTCTAGTACCAAATCTAAGACATTGTCAGACAGATTTCTAGGCAGAGAAACCACCTGGGAGGGAGATAATCTTGATAATCAGTGTGAAAAAAAATTGAAACAGATTTATATATTTCGTGATTTGAATAGAATTGCTCCCATTGACGATAAAACTTCTTTCAAGGATGAAGCAGGGACTGACTTGTTGTCTGCTGTAGACTTGAATAGACATGGGAAAAAACGAAGGTATGATAAGCTGATGAAAAAGTTGGAGGATGGTGAGAGAATTATTGAATCAAATTTAAAAGAAGTGAAACTAATGGAGGATGATGACGGAGACAAAGAAGACATTGATCATTGCGTAGAAAAATTGAAAGAAAAGCTTCGAGTCAGGGAAAAGAAAAAGTATGAATATTTGATCAACTACATGCGAGATCAGTGGAAAGTGGACCAGCAGAGCTTTCAAGATCTTTTACCTCAGAAAGTCGATCAAGTGAAAGCTGATGTTGTTAAACAGCTTGGTGCTCATACAGATAAAGTTGTGCCGGAGAAACGCCTCAGAGGCAGGCCAAGGAAAATTAACGCTTTAACATCTGAGGAGAAAAAAGAGACTTCCGCCGCAAAAAAGCCCAGAATAAATCCAACCAAAAAGAATGGCAGCTCTCAACGAAGGATAAATTCTGCGTCTCAAAGAGGATTTCCCATCAAATTTCCTAAAAGCCTGCTGCCTGATGCCAACCTGGCACAAAACAGACACAAATTTGAAAATTTTCGTCTTGGGATAGTGGACAAAGATGGTGGGCAAAAAATAATTGAGCTAAACTGTGACACTTTGAATCAGGCTAACCACGTTGATGATAGCAACAGGTTTGTGTTTATAAACTTGTATTACCTTTTTTTTTTTTTAAACATATCTTTGTAATTCTAGGCTCAATTTGCTTACAGTCCCATGCAGCTAATACAGTCTTAGAGTTGGTGGTTTTAATGACATCCTTCAGACCTGAAAAAATAAAAATTTCAGCCGTCTGTTTCGTTAAAATTGAAACCTACAGGCAGGAAGCTGTATGCTTTTTACCTAGCTACATTTTATATTGATGAATATCTTATATGTCATTACGATTTCTACAGTTGAAAGAATTTGTTTGATTTGTGGTCTCACCCTTAAAAAACATAAGAGCACTAAAAAACTGTAATAGCTAAATTATTTTATTACAATTCAAATAGTCTATTATAATACTTCCCAGCCATGATGTTAACTTTGAGAAAGTCTTCAGTTTTCATTTGAAAAAAAGAAAAAAAAAACATTAAATGATACTGTCAGGTTTATTTTAATATCAGCAGCAACAGTCATTCCCTGATTTTCATGCAGTATTAATTCACAGCATTTGAGCCTACTTGGTTTTAATCATGTCAAGTTGCATACTTCTCTTGAATCTATCTAGCCTATGTGCTTTATTCATGAATATTATATTATGACATCTTTTAAAAATGTTAGATATCTAAATGTTATAAAAGATGGACCAAAAAATATCTGAAAAATAGTTGTTGTTTTTTTCAGTCCTAATACATCACCATTTAAAGAAGGAAATTCAAATCCGCTCTCGCTGGATTCTTCAAAACTGTTTGGTAAAAAAAAAATGTTAGATAACTTTCTGTGTGTAAATCGGTTAGCACTGATGTAGATATAAAATTTCATGAATAACGTATACTCTAGCTTAGTGATTACTTGTTTATTCATAACATAATTAATGAAATATATGTTTCAGTTAAGTGCTAACTTGCTCTACTTATAACATGACCTGAATGTATTTTAAAGTCTCTCATGCTGTGACTGTGAAGACCCCTCCAACCACCATCACGTTGCCTTCGATATCGTCTCTGGAGAAAGATTATGAGCTGGTCAGTCTGCTACCATCATGCCCTCCGTGTATTGGCAATATAAAAAATGATCACTTTTATATTCCTCAGTCGACATTTGATCAGGACGGAAAGGTAGTTTTTTTTTTTGGTTACTGATAAACTCTTTCTCATTCAATTGTTTATTAATGAACAACATGCTTGTTTTTACTTGGGACTTTTTTGTGTGGTTACTTTGGAAAGGTGAGCGAGAGGCCACATCCTAAGGTAGATATCAATGTTTGAGAATTAGGCAGATTTAATTTTGGGCACATCCGGCCTAGGCACATCAGGCTTAGACCCCTGGTCCCAACTTCAAAAGGGCCAGAAACCAACCAACCAACCATTTTATGTTTCATCTCTTTTTTTTTAAAGAGCCTAAAATTGTCTTTTGCGTTCAGGACCTCAGCCACTGTGTAGAAAAAGAGCCACTGTAGAAAAAGAGCCATTGTGTAGAAAAAGAGCCACTGTGTAGAAAAAGAGCCACTGTGTAGAAAAAGAGCCACTGTAGAAAAAGAGCCACTGTGTAGAAAAAGAACCACTGTAGAAAAAGAACCACTGTGTAGAAAAAGAGCCACTGTAGAAAAAGAGCCACTGTGTAGAAAAAGAACCACTGTGTAGAAAAAGAACCACTATGGAAAAAGAGCCACCATGTAGAAAAAGAACCACTGTAGAAAAAGAACCACTGTGTAGAAAAAGAGCCACTGTAGAAAAAGAGCCACTGTGTAGAAAAAGAACCACCATGTAGAAAATGAACCACTGTAGAAAAGGAGCCACCGTGTAGAAAATGAGCCACTGTAGATTAAAGGGCATATTTAGAAAAGTTGCATTTGTTCATTATCTGCAAGCAGTTGCCTGCCAGCAATGATCATTATCTTCTGGCAGGTGTGTTACTTTGGTAATGTCATTATTTCTATTTCTCTTTTAAATAGCTATCTTTAAAATAAAATTTGATGATAGGTTATTTAACTTTTTTTTTTCAGACAAGCATGATCATAGTTGGTCCCTTCTGCATGGTTTTTGAACCTAAACCACGCCTTGTTTTGGTCTCACCTGAACAAAGTAAGAAAGGTCCCGCCATGATCCTGAGAAGAAAAATTCACTCCCCAAGCAAAACGCCACCCAGAGGTAATATGAAAACAAGTTCAAATTACTTTTCAATCCATAAATGATTTACAGCTGGGTGAATTGGTTAACAACAGGGAATGATTTTTAGTTTTGTAAAACGAATTATATAAAAAAAAATTTTTTTTTTCTAAAACTAAACATTAAGTAATAAGTAATGTTCTTTCTTATTTTTTTTTTCAAATTACAGGTTGCCATTTTATGAATTGAAAAATTAAACATTAAAAATATCTCTATACTTTTAGTCTACCCAGAGCCGTGGGGTTAAAACAATGCCCTATTTTACTTGTTATTGGATACATACTCATACTAACTGAATAGGCACTGTTAAAACTAATTTTGAGCCCTGAAAAAGTCTCATGGCTTATAACTGTTGCATGTCAACTTTCTGAAAAATGCCATATTTGTCTGAGTCTCCATAACCAGAATTAATAAATTGTGTCACTATTATATTTATTCACACAAAAGATGGGCGGGAAAGATAACAGTGACTGTAAAAATTCTGTACGCTGTCAGACTTAATACAGATGCTGTACCCAAAAAAAGTTTGACAGTTTGTGTTATAAAAAAGGAGTGGCTAATATAATGGTTATATTTTAACTGCTTAAACAAACAAGGAGTGTATGGCCAACACTGCAGAAAGGAGACACACTCTCTTAGGTCGTTAAGACATAGTCCCATAAATGTAGATGTACTTGTATCTCTTTAGGAATATCATTTTAAAAATTTTTATCTGTGCTGCTTAACAGATTTCAGGATACGAAGAGATTCATCAAGGACCTTCCGACCCTCTGAGCATACGCTGGTGGAATTTAAACGGGGAGAACAAGGTGACCCAGCTACCGTTGCGCATGATCATGATTACATGACACCTCTGGAACTAAGAGACAATGTCAGGCGATATTGCAAGGCAGTTGCCAAGCACAGTGCCAATGCCAGATTCATAGATGCTCGGTAGGTTAACCCAAATAGATATCAGATTAAATTTTCGTTTGTTTTATTTCAAAGAATGTATAACAGTATTTCAAAATTGTGACATTTTAATGACTTTTCAGTGTTGAAGATATAACAAAAGAAGAAGATAACCTGGTTGTGACTATTAAGGGAGATAACTTGCTTCGCAGAGTCAAAAATTTGTCCAGTTTATCCCAAGTTCCAATGCAGAATAATGAAGTCAGTCATTGTCCACTTTATGCACAGATATATATATATATATAAATTATTACCTTAGGTCTTGGCACAGCTAAATTATAAATTAATTACCTTACATCTTGGCCGTTCTTTTTTTGTTTTCTAATTTCTCAAATATTATGGACTATTTGACAATAATAATCAAAATGAAAAAAGCGTTTTCTGTTATCCTGCCTTTTGTGAAAATTTATTCTTTGTTAGCTTTGTAATTGTAACTGACCAGACTGATAAGACTATTTATTAAGCCAGATGATCATAGACTGTTATTGATTAAGTCACTAGACCAGGGGGTTTGCACTTTATTTTATCAACTTGTGTGTCACAGTGGGCTCCTAAATTGACAGAAGGGTTGGAACAAGAGCAGATAAATGGAGTTTTATGTGAACTAAAATAAATTCAATGTAAAATGTATTAGGAGTGTGGGTCAGATTAGTTAAGTTACTGTAGTTTGCCCATCTCTGCCCTTTTCACCATGTCTGAAGATTTGGCTTTTTACTATTAAATATCCAGTTTACTGCTGATAATTTTTACGACTTACTCTTATCAGTAAAAGGGCTTTTTAAAACTATGCTTTTTGTGTGAAAAAAATATAAAAAAAAAAACTGATTGGATCGTTGCATGCTATTTGTGGAAAAATTAAGCCCATTGGTGCCTTTCCATATGACATTTAATTTGATGATTACTTATTACCCTATTTGGACATTTAGGATGGAATGCCCATAGTGTATAGCTTGAGCCAGATCATGATGTCCTCTTTACAGAAAGCCCAGCTTATGTCCAAGAGAGAAGAAATGGGTGAGTGGCCAGATTTTGTCAACAGGTAGTGTTTGTTTTTTTAATCAACATATTGGAGAATAGAAAAAGAGAAACCAAGATTAATTAAAACTATTGATACATCCAATTAAACCATTAATAAAAAAAATGGATCTCTTCCCCTGTAACAGGCTTTGTTTTAGTCTACTTGATCTCTTGTTTTTTTTTTAACCTTGACAGTAAAAAAATTTAAATGTTACTTCTGTACTTTTCCAAATTTTTGTTCTTCTACCTTTGGCTCTACCGCCCATTGAGGGCCCTGGACTGCCATACTACCCTTCTCCATTTTTCCCGATCCATGGTCTTCTTCCTCCACTCTCTCACTTCTATGGGTTTAAGGTCTTTCTCCACTTCCTCTAACCATCTGCTTCTTGGTCTGCCCTTAGGCCTTTTCTCATCGGGTGTTGCCTTATAGATTGCTTTACTGGCCCATATATTTTTCCTGAATATTTTCCTTTCCAAAGTGTTTAGCATATTTTCTTCTTGTTTGCTGATGGTCCATGTTTCACTACCATATGTTACTGCTGGTCGGGTCTTTGTCTTGTATATGATATAATGGTAGAGATTAAAAACAGACAGGGAACAGAATATATTACACACTGCATAAAATACTGAAAAACAGACAGATCTCCAGAAAACTTTTCCTAATTGCATGCCATTTATATTGTTAGCATTTCAATCGTTTAGAAATGCATAAATGATTTATGTGTGTATAGTTAACCCTTTCGATGCTATTGACGACTATAGTCGCTCACAGTCTCGCTGCTATGGACGACTTTAGTCGCATTTTTTTCCTACGCAAAATTGCTAACGACGACTATAGTCGCTCTCATTCATTTGTACTAAAACTAAACGTTTGTTTTCAGCCAAAGTTGGAGGGGACGTGCATTGTCTAGTTCTTCACTTGGTTCGCTTAAAAAAAATGTAGAAAATGTATATTTACGTTCATTTTATGGAATAATTTGAATGAAATCACGGCGACACGCCCACTTCACACCTTTTTTCTGTCCCGGTGATCGGTCAAGTTTTGCTACCTGACTTTTTTTTTACCTCAGTGCATGGCTCGTTTTACCCCTACTGATTTTAGTGATTGTCGGATAGAAATGTTTAAATGTTATATTGCTAGGGCCTTGGAAAGAGATTGTCATTTACTATTTCTATAATGGCAAGGGTGACAATCTCAACGATACATAATGTCAGAAATGAAATATTTTGTTATCAGTCTGTCCAAGGAAAGACGGGCCAAGACTATGCAGAGTAGAAACATTAAATTCAGTGGGGTCGGGGTATGCCAGTTTGACTATAAGGGACAGGGAGACACTTGTACAATGGAAACAGCTGACCACAAGAGATAGTATCAGTAGGGAAAGGAGTGGGCGGGACGGGGCTAAGATTTCACTAGGACAGAGGTTACGCAGAGTACATTATTCAGAGTGGAAACACCTCCAGGTGGAGAGGGCGTGAAAGTAATACTAGTTTAAGTTTTGAGATAGAAAGGCAAATATTATTGTTTCTAAACTATGTCTCCACAACAGCTAATCTCCGTTTATTGTATCATCTAAAGGAGAAAAGTGTGGTATGTTTAGACGGACTAAGAAATTATTTATGAATGGAAAACGTTACACTGTTTGGCTTAATTTGGGACTTGAAGCTAAAAGTCAGATTTATTGCTTGTTTTACAATGACATAGTGGTAACACGGCTGACCATCTCCACAAAAGAAAATAAAAATTGAGGAAAATTTATAGTATCGGTCCATCTAATAACATGAACGTTAGATGCTAGGAATAATAATTTAGGTTATCTTTTAAACTGCATTGAAATAAAGTTTATATGCTTATTATTTTCGTCTCAAAATAAAATCACATTTTACCTTTACTTACTTTTTTAATGACTTGAATCATGGAATAACAATTTAAATAATCACATACAATACAAAATTACACTCATTATAATTTACAACAATGATATGCATATGATGTGTATGGCTTACTACGTGAAGATCATTTGTTTTTTAGGGATATTTGTTTTGTCCCAGTTGCGGCTGATAAATTATTTTATTTAAAAAATGACAATACAGAAAAAACATCAAAATCATAAATTATTTGTTTAACACGGTTTATATAGCGTGACTATGATTATTTCTCTAAATTCTCTCTCTCTCTCTCTCTCTCTCTCTCTCTCTCTCTATCTCTCTCTCTCTCTCTCTATTTTATTATCTATCTAGCTATCTATCTATCTCTTCTACATGTTAGTATCGCTCCTCCCAAACACCCTGAACGGTCATAATTATAGACACAGTGATACTACCCAACCCCATTATTTTCTGGCCACTCCCATCACACTCCACCTGAACGGCTTAAGTGCAATTAGGGTAACGTCGGGCGAGAGCAAGTGACAATATACGCTAAACAAATCATGTCAGACAAGTATTATGAAAAGCTTTAAATTATAAAAAAAAAAAGATTTATTATAAATTGTGAAAACAACAACAACAAAAACAAAATGACAAATCTTGAACGTATTATAAAAAGCAAAAGTATAAAAAAAGAACAAGACCAATTTTAATAAAATATTCTGGGTACACTAAAAATGACCAACACCGTTGGTGTCCTGGGGTCACCTGAGGTCGGAAAAATAACTCAGCACAGGTAGAAAGTTTTGTATTTCGGAGCTTAGCACAGGGAAAGACAGCAAATGTAGAGAGCTTAGCATCGAAAGGGTTAAAGTACATGTACATATTTTCTACTTAAGTTACTTTATGAGCAATAGAAAAAATATTTTTTCTTTAATTCTTTTTTTTTCGGTTTGATTGGATAGTACTTGAATCAAGGCAGTCTGGAGATTACAGTCAGATTCTCTTTCCTTTATCATCCATGGGCGATGTTGTGATGGAGGTGCTTATCCCCCCAGGTGGAACTGAGATTGAGCCAAAACCCAAATCAAAATCTTCAGATGTCAGTAATCAGAAACAAAATGAACTGTTGTCTTAGTTAAATTGTTCAGTTTAAAATGAGTGCATGGCACAGAATTTACATTTGTGTTTTTTCTTTCATATTTTTACAGAATTCAAACAGAATACAGGATTCAGGTATGTTCAAATCTGTAATTAGGTTTTTTTTTTCTTAAAAAAAATTAAAATAAATTCAGATGCAAACTTTTTGCGGCCCTAAGATTTGAGCAGCCTCCATATTTTCTATAAAATTAAAACTTAGAATTTTTCAGAAATCAATGTTTACGGATCTCTTCGTAGACTCAAATATCATTGTTTATGTACTGCTTCAGAGGCTCAAATATCATTGTTTATGTAATGCTTCAAAGGCTTTGATTCCCAACCCAGAATAATCCCTCCATGTTGGTGGGGGACTTGCCAACTAAAACACAATTTATCATTTATCCCTTATTAATTATTAAAAAAACTGAAAAAAATGTTGGTACATGTATTACAAAAAAAAATTACCATTTTTTTTTTTTTTATTTATTTTATTTACCATTTTCATAATCTTATTCATTAATAATTCTTTTAAAGTATCCAATCCTGAAATTATGGAGAATTTTAGTGATGAAGTGAAATTTCTCAACATGGGCGAAGTGAAATTTCTGAACAGTAACTCTTGTATTGACTGTGAAAGTCCAGATATTTCACATGCACTCAGCAGTAAGGTTATTTTTTTTTTTCAAAATTTTATTGTTCATTATGAAGATTTCAGTCTTTTATGCAGAAATAATACTTTTAAAAACATTGTAACGAGACAAGTTTCTATCTGCTTAGTTAAGAAATTTCTCATAGCACATGTGGAATAACTCGACTCGAAAATCTTTCATTCTTGCTCGAAAATTAACTCTAATTTCTAATCAAATGTCTGTTAGTGATTCCTCTGTTGACCGGATTCCTGATGAAAATGATATTTCTTTAGTTAAGGAAAATATTGCTCCAAATGTTCAAAATGCTGCTTATCTGACCTGGTAAGTTTTTTTAGACTAATTGAATTTTTTTTAAATTTTATTGTATTTTTAGAAATAAGAAGGGAAAATCTAAATTTCTAGATATATTTTTTATTATCTTGTCTAATTTAAAGATTATTTTAATAAATAATATGTTTCATATTTCACATTTTGGCAAAATAGAAAAATAGATAATTGATGGCTTTTTTTTTTACATCAGCTTGTTTACATAATCACTTTATGGAACTGATTTTATGCTATTGTATCAGTACCTACAGCTTACCATCATGCAAGAAATCATTACTTATTCACCCCTATACAATTTCTAATTTACTGAAAATTTTTTTAACATATATATAGCCATATATATATATATTTTATTTAGTCCAAACAATGGACATGGGTCCCATTCTGGTGTGGGGGGGGTATGATTAACAAGATCCTGGACCATCGTGCAAGATCCATAAATTCAGGCCATCCTGAAAGTCTGGGCTGCGTTTCTTAGACGCAAAACCCACAAGAAAAACAAGAAAAAAAATGTCAAAATATTCACTAGACCAGAATGAATAAAAAAAATTAAGTGTTCTATTACCTGAACATGAGGTGAACTCTTAGAAATGTTTCTAAATGTTACTAATCATCTGCATTTTTTTTTTCTGCAAGTTTTTCATCTATCTGCTAATATTCAGATCTCACTGTATATCATGAAGCAATGCTTATTTTTATATATAACTATAACTATTATATATGTATATAACTTTAACTATTAAATATGTTTATAACTATTATATATGTATCTAATGAATCATCCTTGTTTAATTTTATTTTAGGTGCATTCATCAAACTATTTTTCACTCTAGACCTGATGCGGTATATCTGCGACTCCACCAACAACCATGCTGTACAGATTAAGAACAACAAGATGTCCGTGTTTCAATATTGGATAAATGACACAACTCAATGATAGTATGTTTTTACTCTCTACTAATGTACATGAGTATAGTGCAGGGCCACTCTCTACTAATGTACATGAGTATAGTGCAGGGCCACTCTCTACTAATGTACATGAGTATAGTGCAGGGCCACTCTCTACTAATGCACATGAGTATAGTGCAGGGCCACTCTCTACTAATGCACATGAGTATAGTGCAGGGCCACTCTCTACTAATGCACATGAGTATAGTGCAGGGCCACTCTCTACTAATGCACATGAGTATAGTGCAGGGCCACTCTCTACTAATGCACATGAGTATAGTGCAGGGCCACTGCTATTGAAAGCTGTTTGTCCACAGATATTTCATTTTATGGGCTGTGGGCCAGGGCATTTATGTCTAAAATTAACATTCAAGCAGATCATGTGTTATTTTTTAAAGTGTCTGACTTGAGTCTAGAAAATAGGGTTGATAGTATTTGATAGGTTAGAAATTTACATGAGTATATCAGAAGAAAATGCATGAGATTTTGGCAGCCATGTAGAAATATTTACATAGATGAAAGGACGGTTAAGGATCAGGGCTGTATATGTAAAGTTGGGGGTGAAAATATGGGTGTTATCAGTTTCTAGTAATGGGTATACTTATAATTTTGAGGTTTATTCAGGGAAGGAGTTAGATAAAAAGTAAGATCTGGGAATGGGTTAGCACATGACGTAGTAATGGGATTATGTAAATCTATAGTGTGGCAAGGGTGTGGGTTATATATGGAGAACTACTATACATCTATTAAATTATTTTTGGAACTGTTGAAACAGAAAATTGTTGCATGTGGTACATTACTTTGAAACAGATAAGACATAACCAGATCAGTTAAGGAATATAAAAATATTGAATACAATAGTGTTAGGGGTAGCAAGAGATGGGTCATTTAGGGTTAGTTCAGTGGGAAGATAATAAAGTAGTTACAATGTAAACATCAATTCACAAAAAATTATCAGATAGATAAAACAGTTTGTTAATAGAGTTAATCAGGTGTCTTAGGAAGATATTTATTAGTCAGCCTAGAGTCATTAATGATTATAATCAATACATGGGTGGGGTCGATAGGTCAGATCAGTTGATAGGTAATTATGCAGATCTTAGGACAACTAAAAGATGTTGGAAAACAATGTTGTATCACTTTTTAGACATAGCTAGGGTAAATTCCTTTTTATATTTTTTCAGGAATTTAGTAAAGATAATATGGTCATAAAGCAGCTTCATAGACCTGAAAAAATACGCTCAGAATTCACATTTGAACTTGTTAAAGAACTGGTCAGGTTAGACAAAGATACAGCATTTCCATTATTTAAAGATAGTAGAAATAAAGAAAGAGTTAGCCGAATAGATTATCGTCATGCTTCTACGCCTGATCCAAATGAAGTAAGAATGAATTGTTGTAGATGTTATCATTTTGAAAAAGTGTAGGGTAGCTAATAAATGTGCCAAATGTGAAAAACATTTCTGTTTCACTGGTATGAGAAATTGTTCATTAGATGATCACCTCAGCTTATAACAGCTAAGGTTCTGTATTTCATAAATTTGCTGCTTGAATCTTTATTTAGTCATTATGCCTAATAATATTTTGTTTTAAAATTTTCTTGTCTATGCTTATGTATGTGTTACCGTGTAAAGTATGAAATCCGTTATTTTATAGAATATCTAGTTATTCCATGAAATTACTGATCATGTCGGTTAAAGTGTGTAATGTTATTAACGGATTTCATACTTTACATGGTAACATATGCATTTAACACATTGTTTTAGCTTGAAATATCTAAAAGTAATTGTTCAGTTTTTTTCTGAAGTGTAAAAAAAAAATTTCTTGTCACATAGCTTGTCTTTAAAAAAATTCACCGCCTTATATTTTTCATGTTTGCGTATATTGTTTTAAATATATTGTAAATATATTCACCCATTTCACTATATTTTTGTAAAGAATTTGTCCAGAAGTGAATAAAAAAAAACTGTGCAACATGAGTAAATCATGTATACATGTAGATTACTTATGAATTTGATTTATAATTTGGCATACTTTTTACCTTTCACCTTAAAAATAAAATATTCAAACAAAGCATGTTTAAACACAAACACACACACAACTTTTTTGTTGTAGCTCAATTTGTTTAATTTTTGCACATTTTGTGTTACATATTTGGTGAAACAAAAATAAACTTCAATTGCACTAAATTTTTGTATAGATTTTTTCTTCATACCTTTTGTAAGGGAGAGCGTGAAAGTTGCTTTGAACAAAAGAAAAAAGAAACAATTCATCTCATGTTCAATAAATAAAAATAGTGATCCCATTTGAAATTAATTAATATATTTATGAAGCCCATCCACTTCTGGTCAATTTGATTTATAACATAACTATTAACTTATCCCGTTATCAAATGGACTAAGAATGTAAAGGTAACCCTATTTTGGGTAAATAACCTTGAAACATCAAAAGAAAAAAAATTGTTAATCATGCTTTTTATTTGCTTATAGTTTTTAAAAATTGAATTTATATTTGATAAGAATGCTAAATAATTTAACCATCGTGTCTGTTAATAAAAAAATGTTTTTTTAAGACTTGAGGGAAGAAACTGTTGTGCTTAAGGAGGATGATATTGTTCCTGTGGAAAATGAATCAGCAGCCGATGGGACAGTCCAGCATCCAAGTCTTCGATGCTGCAAAGTGTGTTTACGCTTGTTTCCTAGTGATTACGTCTTGTTCACACATGTGCGCTCTCATCATGCCACTTGTGAGTCAAGAGATACTGTGTATCTCGAAGAGCTTCGTGCAAGAAGCCACCTGGCCTGTCCCGCATGCTGCGAGCCCCCTGTTTATTTTGCTACCCCTTCGAAGCTCAGACGTCACCTCCGGCAGCATCACGGCATCGAGCATTATGTAGAGACCTGCAAATTTTGCCGTTCTGAGTTTTTGGATAAACACGAGCTGGATCTACATATGGATCTCTGTCACAATGTAAGTAATTTTGAACTCTCAGCGACCTTTTGTTTTTTTTCATTTGTGAAGGAAAACGACTAAAACTGTGATGGATAGATGTTTTCAAATTTTAAAAGGTAAGCATCCAGCTACGGTAGGCCTGTTGCTGAGCAGGTAAGCATCCAGCTACGGTAGGCCTGTTGCTGAGCATGCTGTAAAAAATAATTTTTTTTTCTGAAGCTTAGATCGTTATTTTAGTCTTCGCTTCTAAATTCTGTTTCATTGTATCTTTGGTTAGGTTTGCATTTATCATGAATAAATTATGTTTTTTTATAACAGATTAGATTTTTTTGGTTAAACTTAAACAGTTATAATTACCATTGTAAATTTTCACCATGCTGTTCTGTTTCCCGTATATTTTATTTGTTTGAATAAAACTTTAATGTTGTGTTTTTTTTTATGTTTTAAGGCCTACCCAGGTAGAGGACTTGTTAGTCTTTTGACCCCCCCACCTTATCAGATGGTCAGAAGTGAAAGATCTTTGCTTTCTTGTAGCAGGTATTCTATTTTCATTCAATTTTATATATATATATATATATTTCAATGTACATACTCCGGATTTTAAGATGGCAGGTAGAATATATGAAGTCATATAGCCCATTAATGGGACGGTTTTCATGATGCTTTTCTTTCATCCCCACCATAGTCAATAGTGCGATGGCCATGGAGGCGCCACAGGAGATGTAGCGGAGACATAAAAGTGCTTTATCACACGACTACCCGTCCCCATTGGTATCCCTGTAGTGTCAATTATTTATTTTGATAATTTTTCTCTCCAGGTGCAATATTGTATTCAGTGACCGGTCGTCACTTTTGAGTCATACCTTGAAGGTCCACCCCGAGCTGAACCAGTTCAACATCTGTCGGCTGTGTGATAAAGTTTTTGACTCTTGCCCTGCATTGCACAAACACTTGAAGAAAGCCCATGAGCAGACCCACACCGGAGAGCTGAAGTGTCCGTTCTGCCCGGCATGGCTGCCAGACATGGATCTGGCCTCTGTCCATAGACTGACCCTTCATAGTGGTGCTGTCCCAGTGCATTGTCCATTTTGCGGTACAGGTGGGGATTATATTTAGTGTGCTTCATTATTTTATTTTTTTCTAAACAGGTGCGAAAATTTTTCTCGGCATATAAGAGGACAGCCTGCACACCTGTTGACGGGACCTGCCCCTGAAAAAATTGCAGAATCAATTTCCCTAGTTACTTAGAGGCCCTTTTCTCTGAGATAGTATGTAGTTCTCAATAAGGAATATGTCTGTCATTATGTCTGTGGAAATCCATGTGAGGGCAATCAAACAATTTTTAGCTACCTGTAAGAGTTAGTTGGACTAACTAACTTTGCCATTACTTAAATTTTATAAAAGATCCAGACTTGGACAAGGATTAAAACCTTGTTCTTTTAAATTCATTTGCAATCTTCACTCACTCATATTAGCTACCGTTCAGAGTTAAAGTGGACTAACTAACTTTGCCATTACTTAGTTTGATAAAAAAAGATCCAGACTTGGACAAGGATTAAAACATAGCTCTCTTCAATGCATTTGCAATAAGTAATAGAATTTTATAATACCTTTATGTTTTCAGGGTACCAAAGTCTCCATCCGATGTATAACCATGTGAGAATTCAGCACCTGCAGACTGAGGCTCACATTTGCCCGGAATGCCAGGCTAGTTTCCCATCCAGCAGAATGTTGTCTGAGCATGCCAGGAAAGTCCATTTAATCTCTCCGCGGATCATGAAGGACACCTTGCTGGGTGCCAACGGTACGACCTACTGCTGCCCGTTCTGCACTGTGTCTTTCATGCGCACGTACGACCTGGCGGTGCACGTGATCAACTCTCACCGGGACCACCTCCTCCCGGCGCAGTGCCACGTGTGCATGCAGTCCTTTGTCAACGACATTGTCATGAAGATGCACATGTCCGGCGCCCACAGCTTAGATGTTGATGGCAGTGATGACAGCAGCTTCTACGACAATGGAGACCCCGTGGTTCTAGATGCTGACCCAGGTCTTTATGGCCACAGTGATGGATATGTTGGTAGAGTTCCAAGCAGGAGACTTGTACCTAGGCATATCATTGACCACCAGGACATACTGGAAACCCAAGGTAAGAGTTTCTTTCTCAAAATAATAGTAATCAGTGTTTCTTTTGTCTGGTGGAATGCACCTGAACGGCGTTCCGGTACCTTTTATTTTCCGTAGACTTTTGTACGTTGTATGATATTGTTATTGAATGATAAATAAGTCAAAGAGAATTTATTAATATTTTTTTATAAATTTTTTATATACATTGTTACCAATCAAACATATTTAGTTACATGCAAATTACACCTTTTTTTGGGCACTCTTCCACATTAAAGAAATATTATCCTATATATCAGTGTAGCAGATGACATTTGTTTTGATACTCAAATAATAATAAATGGTTCTGTGGGAATTAGACAAACTTTGTCATTGAAAATTTTTAATGCAGTTTTACTCTCAAAATATTGTTCCATATCCTCATTTACCTACTGTCTCTGCTTTCTCCCACAATGACAGAAGCTGGGCGATTTCTCCAAGAACTCGAAGAACGGGAGACAGAAACCATTGTGTATTTGAATGAAAGAAACGAAGTAGTCAATACAGGTAGATCAAAACAAAGTTGGCTCATTATAACCAATTTTAAAATTTTATTAACAAAATAGTTAATGTCAGCCTCATTTTCATGCTTTTTGAGTGTCTGGTGAATCACAGGGAGAACCCGAGAGGTGGTTGGCTACAGCTAGTTTGATCTCAACGAGCGATTGTTCTGAAGAAATATTTTTGCTCAGAAGCTTATGAAGTTATGTAATTAAGTGTGGATAAAACTAATTAAGTTTAACCTGTATGTTGGTTTAACATGTGTATCCTCTCTTTTTCAAGGAGAAATGTTTGGCGCCTGCTCCATCATTGAAGATGTCCAACTGTTGGGTGAAACTGGTGAGGAGTTCAGTCTTCATGGTGTAGACTACCTAGAGACACTCTCCAACGACAGCATTGCAGTCGGTGCTGATGTGGTTGCTGATGTGGACATGGAAGAAATGGCTAACGGCAGAGGAGTGGTAAGATCTCCCCTATGATTTGTTTGTAATTAATTAGTTTTTAGGGACACTGTCTTGGAAAAAGTATCTCCATTCCTTTTTCGGGGGATTTCGAATACATTTGTTACTTTATGGCCAGTTTACAAGTTTGGTGGTGAGGTCTTGGGAGTTCACCATTGCTAGCTCATAACACCTATTGATACTGCTGTGATGTATTTCCTGCATGATCTTCTCCGAAAATAGGTGAAATCGTTCAATACCTTGTTATTTTAATTTTGAGCGCAGGTTGCATTTGTGTTATCCGCCTATTGATACTGCTGTGATGTATTTCCAGCATGATCTTCTCCAAAAATAGGTTCAGTTGTTCAATATTTTAATTTTGAGAAATATTTCTGAATGCAAAGTACTTTTTATCTTTTATTCAGATGACCAGAAATCATGATCTGCTAGGAATGGCCCGTCAGTTTGAAATGGATGGTGTACTATATGAACTGGCAAGTTCCCATGAGGCATCTAATCATCATCATCTTCAAGGACCTAATGATATGCTGGGTATGGATGGTGGAGACAGAATGACCATGGATGCTAATGATTTTGCACATTTGTTAAGGCAGCAGGTTCAGTGATATTTTTCTAAGGGCCATTCAATTTTTAAGAATTTTTTTATATGCATTTTTTTTATTTTCTTTATCTGTAAGATTCCCTAAGCCAGCGGGTTTTTTTAAAGTGTGAGTCGCAAGTCAATTTGAAGAGGGTGACCGAAAAGTCTAATAATCATTTAATCGATGATGTCCACAAATAATTTTCTATTTTTTTTTAATAATTTTTTCTTACTTTTAGTGGATCACAAAAAAATAAAAAAAAAACAAAAACAACAGATTTAGTTGTGGGAATGGCAAAAGTTTGAGATCCACTGCCCTAAATTATTTCAAAAATGTCTCCCAATTTTTAAATAGATATACTGGTCAATCTCATTACAACCAACCTCACTTTTAAGCCAGAATAAGTTTCTTTTAGTTATGGTTAAACATGTGGGAATACTCAACTGTCGACATGAGAGTCCTGAATATTTCCAGGTCCTAGTGAAGTTGGTTAAAAGCCCCTCAAGTCTACCCACCTTTAAATGGGTTCCTGACTTTAAGTTGAGTAAGTAAAAGCGGCTGGGCATTGGGCTAACCACACAATCCCTTTATATGCTGAGGTTACAGAAACAGATGAATTCTTCACTTCATCTGCCTAATAGTCAATTTAAAAAAAAAATGAATTTTATTTACTGTATTTAATTAGTTTTTGATATAAAAAAATAGTTCCATGTAAAGCAGTTTGTAAATGTTTAGTGACATTCTTAAAGCCATAATCATTGTTATCACTTTAAAACAGCTGATAAATATATCTGTCCAGACTGTAAAAGTTAGTTAAAAGTTGTTTAACTTGACATGAATGTTCTTGTAGAACTGGTTTATTAAAAAATAAACATCGTGAAGGGTTTGTGTGGCTAGCATTACGCCCATTGAAAGCTGGGTGGACTTGGTTGATATGCAACAAACCGGAAAAATCCCTCAGTGATTTTCACTGAGGATCGAACCTGAGACTCAGGTCGACAGTTGAGCACTTTTAAAACGGCTTGGCCATCTGTCCCTCTAGCTAATGCACAGAAAGATATTGTTATGTAGTTTTATTAATTCAGTGGTCAAACACAAAGAACTTTTTCTTGTGCACCACCTGTTCCCAGTAGACTGCATTCTTGGTTCAATAAAAATTTTATAATTCTTACGATTTATTTTTATCAACATTTTTAACTAAATGGTTTTTTAATTTTCTTTTATATTGTTAGTTTTGTTTTGCCATTGAATTTCATTGTGATATTTTTTACTCAGTCTGACATACAGTTGGAAATTTAAATGTTTAACAAGAAGTTTTAGATGTATCAAATTATATTAAGTCAATTTTTTTACTTCTGATGCATTCAATTCCACAATTAACTAACTATACATAGATAAACAACTATTTTTGTACCTATCTAACTATAAATAGAAAAACAACAATTTTTTTTTATCTCTTATCTAACTATATTTAGAGAAAAACAAATACTATTTTACCTGAGAGAATGCACCTTCACTCTGCATTGGTATTAGTTGTTGTAATAAACACTTTCTGATTTTTTCACATATAGGAATTTTCAGTGAATGTTGTGATGTGACAAAATATTAAAGAAGATTATTTGTTCATAAAAAGAAAAAGTTATTGTTGAATGAAGTAACTTTCTACACAACAGTTAATGGTAAATGATTAATTTTTTTACTTGAAACACATTTTTTCACAAGACTTAATGGTACACAATTAATGCATTACTTGAGCACATTTTTAAGGCCCAATTATGATTCATAGGTTCTCTCAGCTTAACTTTATTTAAATCACGTCATCACTCTTGGTACAATAATTTATTCATTTTCATTTTGTGTTGTCATGAGTTCATTTTTCTGAAAGATGTTTGATACTTTCTTTTTTTAATGTTTCTGTTTAATAAAGATTGCAAAATAATTTAGACTGTCTCATTTCAATCAATGATTACGACAGTCATCAGCAAATCCTATAGATTATACTTGTAAAATATATGGTGGGTATAAACGAAAAACAAGATGATTCATGGATTTTGTTGTTTATATAGGTGTATGTTATGTTATTTACATGTTAGGTAGGTTGACTTAAAATTTGGCCGTTACTAAATAAAGTAAATAAAAAACTTCATTCACAAGATTAAAATTTTGTCCTCATAAAACAACTTACAAGATTAAATGTATGTCCTCTATAAAATAAAACAAAATGCAAACTGTGTTAGAATAATTATAAATTTATTCATGAGTACATTCAATATTTTCAATTATAAAAATACATTTACAACATGGATTCACATATTTTTAAAATCAGTACACTTCCAAAAGTCCCTTTCAATCAAATTTTATAAAAATTACTTCATTGTGGAAGAAAAACATTTATACCTGTCATTTTCTTTTGCAAAATAAAAATATATAAATATATATAAGTGTAATGTAAGATTTTTTTAACTTGGAAATTTTATCTGTAAAAGAACATCAAACGATAGTAAAAAAAAAGTATTTTTTTTTAGATTTTCAAACTCATTTGTTGGGGACCACTTGTTGAAAATGTTCTTTCCCTTTATAAAAAATTAATACATATTTACAAAATGAAAAATTTTATTGAAATACCATTAGAAAAATTATGAAACACCAGAAGACATGGTCTGTTGATTTGATTGCTGTTGCTGTGAATTACTGTCTTGAATCGTTGCCTCTGATGGTGGTCTTCAAAAATAGATTTATAAATGTTTGTTAATCAGAAAAAAAATAAATGAATTAACAATAAGCATCATCAGAATTTACACACAACTAATGCCAGGAAAAATGTATGTAAAAAAGATAATATAGTTAAATCAATGACTAAATAAAAGTGTGATTCATTTCTGATGAAAAGTACTTTTGATGTCCAATAAAATTCAGATTTTAAATATAAATACAAGATTTTACCTGGATGGACTGGGTTTAGGCATTTTGGCAAGGATGGGTTGAATTTCTTTTTTCTCATCATAAGTTTTCCACATCTCATATAATGAGACCATCATCTTTGTGATCTCCATACACTGGAGATTAGAAAATTGCTTTACAAACTATTTATAGAACAGCACCACAGAAAATAATGTAATCTCGTTGAAAATGGGGTTTAAATAGTTCTAAGGAATTCCGGATCAAAATTACGTATTACGGTAGGGCTATTTGATTTTGAAATAGATTTTAAACTGCTGGCTCTAATTCCATTCCAAGATTTCCTTACATCAATGCATAAAAGTAAAAGTTCCCCATAGGGTTCAGTAGAGGTCATCTGTTTCTTTAGCCAGGGCTATTCTATGGGATTATGGGGCTGGTGCAATGCTCAGCCACCTTAACACTTCCCAAAAATGCTGAGTACCCATTTGTCAGCTGTGTGGACTTAAGGACATTGACCAGACTCGAGAGATGACCCAGGGCTCGAACTTGAGACCTTTTGGTTAGCAGCTGGGCGTACCGCCACAGCGTCCCTATTTAATGCATAAAAGAAACCTGATATTTTAATTTAGCATAATGCTGATAATTTGAAAATGGTATCATGGATTCAGATGATACATTTTTGTGTGTGCCATAAAAAAAGAAAGATTTAAAAAAAAAAAATTCAAATAATTAATGGTATCATCAGTACCAGAACAAAATTAATAATCATACTTACTTTATCTATATCGACATTTAGCTCAGCACACCACGCCTTGATATCTTTCTGTTTTACAATGGCTGCCAGGTGTAAACAGGCTAAAGACAAACCGAAATTATTTCAAATGAAACAAATAAATAAGAATTAAAAATAAAAACAATAAGCAATCTTTATTTGGTCAGGGTCACTTTTTTGTTGGGCCTCCCCTGAAATTTAACCCTTCATATAAAAAATAAAACCACTAAATACATGTATAATACTGGGCATTATTGGTCATATAAGCATGACATGTGTCTGGTAGTTAATATGTCGCTGTTATAATTTTTCATATACATGTATTTTTATTTGTGCTTGTTTCAATTACTAAGTTATAATTGGAATTTATCAATCAACTGACACCAATTTAACAAAGAGTGTGTTGTGCGTCTAAGTCATTCAGAATAAATATTAAAATATCACTTTTAAACTTAATTGCTATTCATTTCAAACTACTTATGCATCTATATAAACAACAAAATACATCCATCATCGTGTGTTTTGTTGATACCAACCATACATTTTACAGGCATAATCTTTGATTTGCACAACAAATAACTTTGATGAATTTTTTTTATGTCAACAACAAGAAGGAAATATTTATTTGATTTTTCAAACATAATCATGGCTAAAAACATTTTCTGAATTACACGTTTTTAAGCCAGTTGTTTATAAAGACATTAACAGACTATTGCACTGTTAATAATGGCATTTCATTCATTCACAAGCAAATGTCGATTCCATGTTTTAATCAGGCCAGATATATATATCTGGTTAAGATTTTCCACGAGCTTTTGTAATTTTGAGTTTAGCATTTTTTTTTAAAAAGAGGGGGATTTAGATGTGCCCCATTTACAGTAGCAAAATAAAAAACTATAATATAAAAAAATAAAAAACGTTTATACAAACCTAGGGCTATCAGGTACGGAGGGTACAACAAGGGGGCATCAGTTCTTAGTGAGTCATTCACCATTTTCCTGAAAGAAACACAATATAGAAATCATCTAATTCTTTTAAATGCCGTTAATTTAATTTAAGTTCTGACCATTTCTATAAAATAAAACGTATGAACGTTTGTTGATGTGTATATCATTAATATGTAAATTTATGTGACATAGTTCCTTCATAATGCTAATCAGTTATATAAGACTTAATTAAGACTTTCAAAACAAACAAATAGTTCCCCTGCAAAAAGTGAATAATAATTCTTTTGTGGTTCAACTAATTTTTTTTTTAATATAAAAAAAAAATTCATGCGATGTCCGAACTTTTTAAAGAAAAAAATCCTTCATAGATTGGCATGTTGCCAGTTTATGAAAATTTAGTGCGAAAAAAAATGTAGATAAACAGCAGGAGGAAACCAGGCCCATTGGGAGCTGCACAATAATTATCAAAGAGCTGCACGTGACTGTTCTATATCATTAATTTATTCCTCAGCAACAAATATGTTTAGCCTTTGCATAAAAATTAAAAAAAAAAAAATTACTGGTGACCTATTTTGCTTGGTAAATGAAAGATGGACATTGAAGAGAATTTAAAAATGTACTTAACAATGTTTAAGGAAAAACAATAAAGACTGACCATGCCACTGGAAGAAGATCTGATTCTGCATTTAAATCAGCACAGAATTTAACTAAAGGCCTGTATGGGTGGTACATTATTAAACAGCAGTCCTATGAAAATAAGAACAGAAATCATTAAAATAAATAAATATATACATATGTATACATATATCTCCTTCTGAAAAGATTATTTAATTCAACCTAGCTGTTTATTATCTAAGTATGGTAAATATGCAAATGATATGACGATTTAATTCTTTATTTACTTAAGGCATCATAGTGTAATTGACAACATTCTTGCATGAGATTATCATTTAGTACATTGAACTATTTGTATCAGCTTTTAAAGAGTTTATAAAAAATAACACAAATAATACTGCATGTAAAAAATTAATATCAGTATAACATATATTATTTTACAATATCAACTGTTATTTTTTATTTTTATTGATTTGACTTCTAGACAAAAAATATTTCAAAAACCAAATGGTAAAAAAACAATTTGCAATTTAAGTGCATCAAGGTTATTAAAAAATAAAGCTTACCATCATCTCCAACAGATAAAACTCACACTCCAGCACGTGCTGTGTTCTGTATGGGTACTCTCCACTAAATGCATGGCTGAACTTGTTTTTGACTGCATTTTCATCACAAATTTGTAGGAGGGGGGCAGAGAAAAAAGCCACAAAGTTAAAAAAAAATAGAGCATTTTTTTTTAAAACGATGTAATAAAATATTTATATTGATTTTTTTGTGTGATTTATTTCTCTATGTTACCTATACTCTGGCAGGCTGTCATAAGCCGACTATTTGAAATGACACCAAATTCCTGAAATATAAATAGGCAGTGGAATAATGAATTAGAGATTTGCACATTTATAGAGAAATGAATGCAGAAAAAAAAATTAGATTGTTCATGAGGCAGAAAATCTTGAAATCCATGGTGAAAGTGTGAAGAAGCTAGATTATCACTGGACGGGATTTTAAAATGTTGCCCCCAGAGTATAAATAAAGGGACATCCAAAAATTCCTAAAACCATTCTATATCAGCAGGTAATCTTTAAAATAAAATATTTCTAACTTTTTTTTTTTAACTTCATCTAACAACTCAATCACTAGTTTTATAAATGTTAGGGCCGCAAAGTGATAGGATGCCATCAGTTTAGCCAGACTCTGCGACTTTTCACACATCATTTTCACTTATTTAAAAAAAACATGTTTTGTTAAATTTATTTCTTTTATTATTTTCCATATGATAATTATCATAGAATTATATGAAGAAGCATATAATTTCAAATAATTATTTTCAAAATTATAAAAAAAATATAGAAAGTCACACAATCTGGCAACTATGTGCACATTGTTTTTTTTAATTACTTATTTATCAATTTTAGTGAAAAAATGTCACAAATTTTCACATACCTCAACTTTAGATGCTAAAAAAGCGCAAGTTGGGGCCATTAACCAGGGATCTATACATTTTAATGAATTTCTGAAAAAAAAATAATAAAAAAGAATGAAAAATACAAATACTAATGATAATAATTTTTGTTATTACATGTATTTCTTTAAAAGTCACAATCTATTCATAACAATGCATTCACATTCTTCTTTTTTAATATTCAATGGAAAGGATGTTTAAAAAAATATAAAAAACGGTAATAAAATCAGAAAAAGATATCATGCACGAAGAAATGAGAAAAAAAAACAAATGTAACCTAATGACATAGTTTTAAATACCAGTTATATTATATGATGAAATAGATAAATTTACTCTCATCTGGGGATGCACAACCTTTGGCCAGAATGCAAATTAAGAGCAGATGGGGGTCCATAGAAAAAAATTCTATAATTCTTCAATAACTTATTGATATTAAAAGTCTGGTGGCTGTCCTAACTAGAATAGAACCAGGGACGAGGCATGAGTGTTGTCAGTCATATTTATAGAAAATGCTATATAATGGTACTATGTTTATTGGATATAGTTAGCATAATCATTTATAATAAAATGACTTCAAGTTTAAATATATTTAATATACATTTATATATAAAACTCTATATGTTGTTAAACTAATAATGTATACAAGTATATAAATTTATCTTTGTGCTTTGTATATAGCATAAAAACATCAATAAATTTTTCTTTAGAGTTATGACCGGCAACTCTCACACCTCGTCCCCCCCCCCCCCCGATAGAACATTTAATGAGGACGTCTGGGTTGATAAGGTTGTGCACCCATGTTGTAGACACATGATTATTAAATGAAAAATTTCAATACTTCTAGTTGCATCTTTTTACCTTGCATAAAATCTTTTAAAGTAAATCGTTGCTGTTGCGATCACCTGCTGCCTAAACTTCAGCTGTTCACCGAGAGCTTGTATAACTATCGTCAGATTAAAAGAAATATGTTGAAATTTACTTTCATCCTAAACACAAAGCTTGCACAGCTATATGTTTGGAAATAAAATAAATTGTAATTGCATTGTAAACATGACACCGCACATCATTTGGACAAATTAACAATGAATGATTTATTCATAACCGTACCATTTGCAAACAGCATTATTATTTTCTGATACTCTTCTTCTGAGATGACTGTCAAATCATTATGTCTTTCCCTGCACAAATCCTGTCTATCAAGTATCCATTGCTGGCTGTATTAAAAAATTAAAACACTTTCTTTAAAATTCGAAAGCAATGTGTCTGAATCTTTTAAAACTAAGTCAATAAAAAAAATGTGGTATCCAATGTAACCATTATATATACTTTAAATTATTAAAATACTAATAAAAAATAAGAAAGTCTTCGATGCATTTAAAGCCTTTATTTAAGCTAGTGACACTCTACGCTAAACATTGCATTTAAATTAGCTTTATAACAACATAAATTCTTTTAAATTGTATGATGAAGCAGGTGAAATCCACGTGAAATACCCATGATTATATCTTCATCCAATAAGGCATAACGAACTCATCTATCTAGAATCTAGTAGTTAGTTACTTACTAGTGAGAACTGGCCCAGAAATTTCCAGCCATGTCCGAAGTCGGCGATCAATTATCTAATGAAGTACAAGCCGACTGTCTAACGAATTATTAAAAAAATAAAACACTATATGTGTAAAGAAAATTGATCACAATTTTCCTCCTTTTAAATATTGCAAGCAATTTTAACTCTGTTACTAGCGTATGTAACACTGAAAAAAAGAGAAACAGAAAGTTAAATCATAATATCCGGTTTTAACGTAATTAAAATAATTTCGTTAATAGCAACGGGTGAATTATTTTTTCACAAACAAAAAGAGGCTCTTTAAGATTAATTTCATACATCGATTGACGTTTGAAAATCAACCTGTATTTCTGTTAGAAACGGGATAATAGATAATGCAGCGCGAGTAAAAAAATATCAAATATACAAAAAAAAAAAAAAAAAAACAAATACGGAAACAACTTTTTATTTAGCCATAAAAGTCATGTGATCAAAATATGGTGGCCTGTAACATCCCTGCCCCTTAATTATTTAAAGTGGATTACGTTAGGTTATCGATATTCCAATAAATAAACATGTAAATGAAACGTAATGTTTATATATAATTGTCGCTGAGATTACTTAAATAATGCAACAAGTAGATACTTTTCCCGTTGTGAAAAATCCATTTAATTTACAAACATTTCAGGTTAGTAAACAACATAATAAAATGATAAATAAGTGGAATAAATAATAATAATACTATTGATGCCAACAGGATAAATTGCATCTTCTTATATGTGTAATGAAAGTGTTAAAAATATACAATTTATGTATTTTATATAACACATTTCTATTGATAAATCATAAATAAAAAAATTGCTACTATCTAACTAATTACCCATCATTTGTTACAATTTGTACAATATTAAGCTTTAAAATTACATTTATTGGTAGTATATGGATAGTTTTATTAAACCTGCAAACCTGGAAAATGCTTTTATATAGTAGCCAAGTGTTACAGAAAGCTACTCATAAGTTTTTATCACTGGGTTGTAGGGTGTGGGGGGGGGGGGTAACCATTACATCTTAATCCTAACTACAGAGATGATGAGTCAGAGGAGCATGCTCTATAGTGACTATACTTTTTAATAACACTCAATTTTATAAAAAGCAACAAATTTCTTACATTTTAAATGTTGTCAATGTTCGTCTTATTTATGACTGACAATGACAAAAATGCTAAAAACAGTGTTGTGGTGAATAACATTTTCTTAAACAGCAATACCTATAAGTGTGCTAAAAAGATTTTTACTTTTACTAGCATTCTTTAATTAAATTGTATTGAAAATGTTCTTAAAATGAAAACATGTAATACTTTAACCTAGCAGTAAATTCATATATCCTAGTAGATAAACTGCTCAGTAGTGCTATCGTGGAAAAAAAAGGTTTGCAGATCTGGTCTATTTATGGCAGCTGTTAATTTTTGAGTTCTCTGCTGCTTTTTAGGTTATGATTAGAAATACCTTTGGATTCATTTATTGTGCTGTCTTACTTATGTAACATTCACTTTTTTGTTTGCTTATTTTCGAAGTAAAATATTTTTCGATAGATTTTCACCATTGCTCACTTATGACATAATATTATTTTTTTCAATAGAGACGACTGCGACATTTACATAGCATAGCAGTTCGCAATTTATATTGTCCAAAGAATCATGATATTGATTTCAGTCAGCTGAATGTCTTCTTTACACTCCACGCAGATGAGAGGTCAAAAGGTAATGATAAAGTAATGATAAAGGTCAACAGTACTCCATAAACTTTTAGATTTAATTATTTTCAAATTTTATTCACTGAATAAGCATAACTTAAATAAATTGGCATTTATTTATGAAAAGATTGAATTTACTAAAAAAAAAACAACAAAAAGGCTCATAAATGTGCCATCTATTATGTTCAATTAATGTACCATGTTCATAAAGCATCTTAGTTTTTGTATTTTGTGATTTCGGAATATTCTTTTCCCAACATATCGAACTTACAGCATTTTTTATTTAAATGCAAAAAAAATGCTATGAAAATACAAACAAATAAAACATGTATTGACTCAGTCACATAACTATTTTTTTTTTTTATTTTGTCACTTGTTTTTTAAAGTCTAAATTAAGCAATATTTCAAAGAAGAAAATTAATATAGTTTGATATAAACATTTAGCTTTTAATGAACAATCATTTAGATGTGTTTTTTTAAAATAACTTTTAACATATTATTTCTCAGCTTTTTACACAAGTGAGAAAATAAGTGGCTCATTGGTAAGTAACTTTTTTTTATGGTCATTCCGCTTATTGTTATGGTCATTCCGCTTGTTGTTATGGTCATTCCGCTTATTTTTATGGTCATTCCGCTTATTGTTATGGTCATTTAGCTTGTAATTTATTTTAAATCACTTGTCAAATTACTTTTCTCTTTTGTATATTACAGAATCCTACCTGGCAAAGTTTTGATCTACAAAGTTGTGACACAGATGTGGATCAGACCGCAAAATGTATCCTTTCACAAAGTTTCTGGAAATGTGTTGTTTTATTTGGCTGTTTATGAGTGACTTGATTGTTTAATTTATGTTTATTTTATATTTATTTTTTACCTTCGTCATGTATAATTGCTATTGTATTCCACTTTATTATTACATTTTTTTTTAACAAATTGTGACTTTTAAATCTTGTTAAAATTTATTCCTTCTCAAGTTTGTGAGAATTTTAAATTTTGCTCCTTGAAATCAAACCTATCTAACTTGGGTGTTTTAATTTACATAATGAGTATCAGTTTATTATTTTTATAACTAATTGCTAAGAGAATTATCAGTACATGTGTAAGTTAATTGAGTATTTTGTGGATATGAATATGTATCACTAAGTTAAAATCAGCCACTTATGAAATTCTCTGAATTTAAGCTATGGCAAGTTGTAATTAGGATGAAATGTTTTTCCTTGAAAAGAAAATATGAAGCTTTTTTGTAATAGTTCAAGGAAAAAACAAAATAAAATCAGGTCCAATATAAACTGTTAGGCAAATTTGTTTTTGTGTGACTTGTGGTAAAAATCAGGTCCAATATAAACTGTTAGGCAAATTTGTCTTTGTGTGACTTGTGGTTAGAAAATGTCGTGTCCTCAAGATTTTTATCTTACATATCAACCTTAACTAAGTAATTTAGTTGTGGTCTTAAAGATTTGGTTCTCATATGAGAATGTGTGTAAAATTGCAATGGTGGCCCATGTATTCTTGACTGGTCTGGTATTTTACTCCAGTAAGGTAAATTGGTTCATCTTCTACGTGGTTGATATTTTTTGGGTTGCTACTATCATACATTTAAAAAAAACTTAAATTCTAGGATTAAAAAGTTTATTTAATTGCTTGAATTGCATTATGTAATTGGATGATTTGATTTTTTTTTTTTTTTCATAGCTTTCTGTGCCTGGAGTGAAGTACCCACCAAACACATTACTGTTTGGTATGTTCAACAACATCTTCATTTATTATGATCAAAACGCATCGAGTCCTCAATTGGATCAATGGGTATGTTCTTCAGTTTTATTTGCAAAAAAAAAAAAATCCGTGTCAATAATTTAATCAATTATGTTTATTTACATTCACAGTGGTGATAATTTTTTTAACTTTCTCAGTTTATGGATGAGTCAAATAATTAATAGGTTTATTTACAAATATATTTTTTTTTTTACGGCTGACTAGATACCCGATAAAAAAGTCCCGCTTTTGAATATACCTGCAGTCGTCAAAGTTGATCAAGCTATTCAGAAGCCATCATATAACATCAACTCTCTCACAAGGTTAGATTTTCTTGAAGCCGATTTTATTGGAACATCAACTTATTTAACTGTCACTACCAATAAATTAACTGTATAAGGAAGAAATTATGGTACCTAGTTTTAAAATTTTTTTACTGCCAGCCATATGAAATAAATAATTGGTTAAACCGGTATTACACTCATATCGACCCAATTAATTGTTTTGGAAATAAAAAAATTATTTGAAAGGTTAACACCCAGTGTAATAAAAATTTTACTTCAAGTTTGTGAAGTGGTTTAAAAAAAGTTTAAGAATTTTGATAGTGTATAAAACATAGAACAAATTTTTTAAAATGTATATTTAAAAAAAAAAAACTTTTCATAATTATCCCTGATCTGCGTTAAATATTGCTTCATCCCATTTCAGAATTCACACCGTACAGAGAGCCACCAGACAAACACAAGCATCTGTTAAACGGATACATTCTGATATTGAGGATAAATTAATGTCTTCTAATGAAAATTCCGAAAAGGTAACCATTTATTTTTACACAGACTGTACGTGACTCATGTATTAGCTTTCACATAATTTTGTAAAAACTTGGCTAACAGTGTTATTTACCTGAAGTTTTTCTTTGTACCGTTTCATTTTTTAGTTATCATCAAGGGAAGTACTTCTGATGAAAGTACGGCAGCTCAGAAAAGAATTGCTCTGGCAGACGCAGCAGAAACAGTCAGAACAAGATGCACTTGAACAGTATAGAGTACAGCAGGAGATAAGAGGCAAGCATGAATTATTGGCATTATCAGCTTTTTTAATCTATTGTATGTACATGGTGCTAGCAGTTGTTTTATTTTATTAGGGCTTATTCATTGGTTGAAATACCAGCGGTTGTTTTATTTTATAAGGATTCATTCATTGGTTGAAATACCAGCAGTTGCTTTATTTTATAAAGATTCATTCATTGGTTGAAATACCAGCAGTTGTTTTATTTTATAAGGATTCATTCATTGGTTGAAATACTAGCAGTTATTTTATTTTATAAGGATTCATTCATTGGTTGAAATACCAGCAGTTGTTTTATTTTATAAGGATTCATTCATTGGTTGAAATACCAGCAGTTGTTTTATTTTATAAGGATTCATTCATTGGTTGAAATACCAGCAGTTGTTTTATTTTATAAGGATTCATTCATTGGTTGAAATACCAGCAGTTGTTTTATTTTATAAGGATTCATTCATTGGTTGAAATACCAGCAGTTGTTTTATTTTATAAGGATTCATTCATTATTTGAAATTTTATTAAAAATATATGATAAGGAATCATTTAAACCTTGCTGTTTAAATTGTTCATGTAGATATATTAATTTTTTTTTTTTTACAGCAAAATCTTTAAAAGATAAAAGAGTAGTTCTAATGAACTTTGAGAAAGATATTGAAGAAAAAAGAACGCTGCATATACAGTCCCGGTAAGCTAATGTTGATTAATGATTTGCTTTTTTTTGTGTAATAGTCAACAATCTGGACATTAATCAATAATCATTGATCGACTTACAAAATCATTCACAAAAATTGGACGTTTTTTTTTTTAATCTTAAAATAACAAATCTGCATTTTATGAAACAATTTTGAATTAAATTCGTTTTAAAGTTTCAGTAATAAAATACCTTTTAATATTACATTTTTTCACAATTTGATCACGTTAGAACATGATTTAAATGGCAAAATTTGTTTATAAGGTAAAATTTATAAATATAAGTGGTTCTCAAATTTGGACACCAAGTGACCCCCCCCCCCCCACTATGAAAAGAGTTTTGTATTTGTCTAGTATTCAAGATGTGATATTGTTATACAGGGTTCTATAAAGTTGAGCAAGGGATGGATTCAGAAATTAAAAAAAAAATGTATACATTATGTTTGAAGAGAAAATTTAGAACTTCTATTAAACTTTGTTCGTTTCTGCATCAGGTAATAGCATCACAACAAAGTGTCCTTGTTTTTGAAGAGATATGCCTTTGCATGCTTGTTTAGAACAATCATTTCTAATCTTGAAAATAACACCCCCATGTAAGAAATTGAACACTGTTCATGAATCAACTGAAATTTTAATTGAAAAGGAGAGTATATATATATTTTTTTTTTTTTTTTAAATTTTCTGAATCCATTCCTTGATAATCTATCTGTGAAGTCTCCGTGAGGCGATGAGATGTTTACCTTTTAGATTCTATAAACCATTATGGGACTGTTTTTACAGTGCCCACCATTCATTCTCGCCACAGCCAATAGTGCAGTTGTTATGTAGGCACCACAGGAGACATGGAAGGTTCTTTTGCCATGACCTGAAAAAATCCCCTTGGCTCTCACTGGAGATCAACCCAGAGACCCTCGACAGTCGAGTGATTTACTGGTAATCTCAAGAGCACCCCACCAGAGTGTTAGATTGAAGCTCAAAAAGGATTTTAAAAATATTTTGGTCACTTTCATTTTTAAAGCTATGGAAATGTTGTATTATAAAACTATTGAAATGTTGTATTATAAAACCATTGAAATGTTGTATTATAAAACTATTGAAATGTTGTATTATAAAACTCTTTCAGAGAAATGTTAGTCAAAGAAAATGCTCAGGTCCTGTTCCGAAGAAAGCAAATCATCAGCGAGATGGTGCATTATATTTATCCCATCACAGAGGTACAAAACGTTTTGTAAATTTAAACTGAATGTGTTCATCTACAACAATCATAGATTGTAGCTTATGGATTGATCTAATGGCGATTGATTGTTTATTATGGGGTGGTCTAATGACGATTGATTGTTTATTGTGGGGTGATCTAATGACGATTGATTGTTAATTATGGGGTGGTCTAATGACGATTGATTGTTTATTATGGGGTGGTCTAATGATGATTGATTGTTTATTATGGGGTGATCTAATGACGATTGATTGTTTATTATGAGGTGGTCTAATGACGATTGATTGTTTATTATGGGGTGGTCTAATGATGATTGTTTTTTATGGGGTGGTCTAATGATGATTGATTGTTTATTATGGGGTGGTCTAATGACGATTGATTGTTTATTGTGGGGTGATCTAATGATGATTGATTGTTTTCTTTATTTTTTGTTCTGTTTAGGATGAAAAACATAATTTCTATATCAATGGTGTCAGACTTCCAAATGCAGAAGACTACCAAGGTAATAAGAGATTACTTGTATTATCCACCAGCTAATAAACAGGATAAAATATAGCTGAACATAATCAGAAAGTGTGTATATTTTATAAATAGAACATGGATATATTCTGCCATAAGCAGAACAGGTCAGCAATTCATGATCAGAGCAGGTCTATATTTCATAATCAGGTCAGGGGTATATACTGTCACACAGGTGGTAAATAGGATTTTATCAAAGTGGCTAAATTAAAGCCAATCAAAATGATACTTTTTTTTGCATGCACCAGAATCTTATGTTTTTATTTTATCAAGCCAGCCGATTGTTCAGTATTCAGTGTTTGGACTGCATGCCTGTTCATTTGCCCATCATTTAGACCCATCTGGTATGCATGAGCTACCATTGCAGTTTTACGCACTTCTTCAAATTAAAACAAATTTCTCAGACCACACCTAAATCACTCCGTTAAGGGGCTAATATTTGGTAAAAAAAAGTCACAAAGAAAACATACTTATTAACCATAAGTCACAGAAACAAAGTCTAAGACTTAAGATAATATTAAGGCCTAATTCATCTATATATTTCTGTAATATTATACTATACATATGCTGGCGATTTGTTCCATGCACATTACAAAACAAAAAAGTTTTTAAAATAATTTGTAGTTAAAAAATATATTTTTTTTTAACTTGAGGAACGTCAACAAATAATGTGTGAAACTATTATTAGGCTGCAATAAGAAAAGATGACTGTAATTATGTTACCTTTGTATCCCTAGGCCAAGATGAAGTCAGGTTATCTGTAGCGCTGGGCTTTACCTGTCACCTGACGCAGATGGTGTCCCATTTCATGGACATGCCCCTGAGGTATCCCATGGTGCACAAAGGGTCACGTTCCACCATCATAGACCATGTGCACAGTAAACTTACTGAGAAAGACAGAGAGTAGGTTTGCAGTCATATATATATTTTTTCATCACTTGTAGTAAATTATTGAATTTGTCTTTTCTTGACTACTAAACCATATTCATTCCTTAAGATCTTTCTGTAATGTGGTAAATAAAATAAATTTTTTTTTCAGGTTTCCGCTGTTTGGCAAAGGAAAAGAAAAATTTCAGTACAATTACGCAGTCTTTCTACTCAATAAAAATATAAGTCAGGTAATGATATTGACATAAATTGAGTGAAGAGTTTTTTTTATGTGGCTGTAGAAATATTTTTAAAGGCTATGGGTATTTCCTGCAGAGGGCATATTGTACAGGTGTTCTTGTAGCTAGGGATCTTCTCCATTGCAACAATGGTAAGGCCTCAGAAAAAATATCTACGAAAGAATTATTAATTCGCTTTCAAAACACATTAATATATTTTAAAATGCACTAATCCTTGTTCTGGGTTTTTTATCAATTATATTTTTTGTTACATCTGATGTGATAAACCCATTCTGTAGATATTTCTCTGGTATTATTCAAAGATTACGTAAACCCAAACTGGCAATTAATGTAACATGCCACTTAAAGTTGTTGGATAGTATTGAATTTTTTTAAATGTATTTTTATGACCGTTATTGTATGATGGTTGGTATGGAAAATCAGTTGAATTCTTGTTTTTTTTTGGAGCTGGATTAAAAAAAAACAAACAAGCAAAAGTATAGATACATTTTTTTATGATAAATTTATGATGGCATTTAGAACGACTTAATAACATGTCATATTCTGTTCATTGCTATTGTTTTAATTGCCACTCCATGTTTTTAAATTTCAGCTGAGATTTTACTGTGGTCTCGGAACCAATGATTTGAGACAGACTTTACCCAACCTCAAATCTTTATTAGAACAGAGACTTGGTGTAAGATTGTAAGTAACTCTTAACATTTTTTTACATTTTATTTTATTTTTTTTTTTTTTTAAATTTAAGATTTAATGTGTCGTATTAATGCTTGTAAAGGCCTTGGGTGCACAAAGAAAATTTTGGGCCTCTTTGAAAAAGAGCGAAGAAAAACAAATCAAACCAAGTGTAAGACTGGTGTTTCACAGGGCCCTCTTTCTGACGGGGCCCAGGGTGCTCTCCGTTAAATCTGCTCTAAAAAAATAAAGTATAGGTAGTTCTGTTGACTCAAGGGGAATAATCTGTTGACTCAAGGGGAATAATACTTCTAGTTCGTTCTTAGTCTAATTGACACAGTTTCAAATTTGTAAAAACAGCAATTACAATTACAATAAAAAGATTCTTCGCCCCAGTCTTATGAACTATGTTAGATCACTTTCCACTCATGAGTGATAGGTGGTGTTTTCAATTAATTGTATGTAGCATGCACAGAAAAATCATCTGATCAAACAAATGTTTCTGCAGGAGTCCATCCTTAGATCAGCATGGTCACGGCTTGCAGTCCCCGCCAACCACAAGCATTGGAGAGTCACTGGCAAGCAGGAAGAGTCAAGTGGCAAGCAGCAACGCTTCTAGTTATACGAAAAAAGACTTGGCATCCGATGTGGATGCTGCAGACGGGACCTTGAGACCTCCGGCGGCCTCTGACACGGCACACCTTAAGGCGGAAACGGCCGGTTTTCAAAACTTTGACAGCTGTTCCCTCAGCTCTGCTCACAGTGCCGCTCAGGATTCTGTTCAGTCAGATGACAAAAGTTTTAAACAGCAGTCTGATCCGGCAGATGGATACCATTCGAAAGCTCTCAACGGATTTAAAGATAACAATTCACGTGATAATGGTGTGGCGAAAAATGTCCATTCGTCAGAGAGGACAATCAGCGAAGAGGACGAGACTGAAGAACTGTTCAAACCTACTGATGATCATTTCTTTAAAGTGATTAATCAGCCGGTGATTCAGGAGTTCAATAACCTCAAACATTTGGAGGAACAGGACAACAGTTTCGTTCAAAACCTCGCCACAAACGGCAACACGCTGACCAGTTTCAAACTTTTAAAGCGCAGAATGCCTCATCAGAATGCGTCGCCAGGTTCCCTCAATGGACCACCTAGTCCGCCCAACGAGGCCCAGGTCAGTACAGGTCAAGACCAAAGCTACTCTGCCGGCAGACAGTCGCTGATACACAGTATGAGCACTGACATTCATACAAATCTTTACACTCAGAGCATTAACTATGATGAGGCTTACTCTTGCGAGACCCCAGATAAGACGCTGGATTAACCTTCACTTTGATGATATTTTTTTTAAAAGTTTGTCCATCCGTTAATCTTAAATATCACTGGATAGATAGGTATCACAACACACAAGCTTTTTCAGCTCCAGTATGGCATCATGGGAGTGAAAAAAATCTTTCATTTTAAAATATGGCTGACGGAGCATATGAGATCATCTGACATTCAAGTTTTGATTGAATGTGCTGCTCTGCAGATGAAATCTTGTATGTCAACAATGAACGGGGTTTTGGTTGTTGTTGTTGTTATTGTTGAAATTCAGCGTAATCAGCTGAGTTGGTTTTTTTTTCGCTGCTGTGATTTTACCTTTTGTCACAATTTATTTTTTCCTCATATCTTTGTGTCATAATTATAAGTTACAGAAAAAAAAAATGATCTTGGAATGTTTATTGATTGCTCATGTAATTTTTTCTAAACCATTTTTTGTTTTTGTGCTTGTTAACCATTCAGAGAATCTCCTAAATGTAGGAAATCTTGGGAAAATGCATTAATATACATGAGTAAGTCAACGTAATACACTTTGTAGTGTATGTTGGTCAGTGGCATGATATCAGAGGCACAGTGTTAAATTTTAACAGCATATGATACAACTTTTTTGACTGAATGGGGGGGGGGGGGGTCCATTAGAATTGAGTATGAATTGAACTATTTATTGCTGCCCATGTATTTTATTATTATTACACTGTCTTCTCTTCACTACTAGTTAAAACCTGAAAGCGTGCTGGATATTTAATTATCCTTTTTTTAAGGTTACGTATTTTGTTTTATCTTTCCTCGTTACTGGAAAACTGTGTCTTAAAATCTGAAGGTCTTTTAAAACCACTGCACCAGTTTTTTCTCTGTTCACTGGTGACATTGATGTTGCTCTCTTGAGGAGACATGCCGCATACTTTTGTCTGCCTTAGGAAGCTTATGTGTTTTATTTTTTTAAATGTTTCGCAGATAAGAATTTCACCAGTGTCCATTTGTTAATTTTTTTTTATCTGGGTGATTCATTGGGGTCTGTTTGCAAATGTTGACTTTGGCTGTGTGTATCGTTTGTATTTCTCGTTTGATAAATTAATGTCTCTCTTTCATGTGAGAGCACAGACTTATCCATACAGAAAAAAACACAAGTTGACGGAACGCTTCTGCTAATCAGCTGTCATAGTGGAATCATTTTACAATGGATGTTTGAGGCTGGTTGATTTTTCCTTCATTGACATAGTTTATTTCTCCCAAATTTATGTTCTTTTGTCGGGTTCATAAAAACTTAGATTAAATCTCAGTCAAGTATTTCATACAAATAATATCCATTGTAAATGTTTAATAACTTTTTATTTTTTCCTAGTTCAGAATATTTGTTATTATTGTACTGAATTTTCAGGGAGATAACTTTGTCAAAAAGTTTTGAATTTCTAGTACTGTCCCCTGCTATATAATTGAAATGAAAAGGCTTACTTTTAGATTCAAGATATTCTTTTCACTCTTCTATAAATGGCTCTAGATCACTGGAATATTTAGTTTGGATAGAAATGCCATTTTTTTTTACATCCGTATTTCTATTTTTTTTTTTTTTTTTTGAATAAGTAAATATTCTATCATTTGGTTTGTTAAATAAAAGTGTTGGCATTTGGGTGCACTGATTGTATCTTTTCCTTTGGTCTTAGAATTACATACATTCATGGTGCAATAAATGGAAACACTGTTCTTTATGATTTTATATTTCAATTCTGCTTTGTTTTTTTGGATCATTTTGGATGGGGCAGATATTTTTTTTTCACGAACATTCCCCACAT
This sequence comes from Bulinus truncatus, assembly GCA_021962125.1. Classification (NCBI taxonomy): domain Eukaryota; kingdom Metazoa; phylum Mollusca; class Gastropoda; family Planorbidae; genus Bulinus; species Bulinus truncatus. Next base: position 4,372,739 of record JAGDYQ010000030.1, on the reverse strand, counting down.
AGTCTCTGCTCAGATTTTCCCCACATAGTCTCTGCTCAGATTTTCCCCACATAGTCTCTGCTCAGATTTTCCCCACTTAGTCTCTGCTCAGATTTCTTTGTTCTCTGTAAGGATTGACACATGTGAAATCACTGGTTATATATATATATTTGTAATACACAATTATATATGTAATCATTGGTTTGTCTTAATACACAGATCCATCAGGCGCTTACCTGAAGAATCCCCCCCCCCATGCAGTAGGACGGAATCATCCTAATCAGCTATCAACATCTCCTTCTTGTGAGTAGCTGTCGTTATAGCTAAGACAGCTCGGCTAGTATCCAGTGGTACTCATAAACTATCTCCCCCACCTTTTTTTTTTTCACGACTCTCATTCAGGCATATGTTAGTTTTCTCTTTAAACGGATTGGATTTACGACTTTCTTTTTGTGAACCTGATTTTCAGGAAATAATCCGAGTCATATACTGTGAGTACCACTGCATATTCTCACGCCGCGTACATTTTTTTCTGTATAATTACTGAGTTTGCGTTATATTGTACCCTTTAAAAACATACCAGGGAGTACTGAATTTACTGAGATAAAATACCTCTCATTACATTTGAACACACTGGCGTCATGCATGAGCATAAACTTCTCCTGTCTGGACTTTTTGTAAGTCACTTCTCTGACGTTGGGTGGAAACTAGTATTTGAAGAAAAAAAAAGACGCTACGGGGGAAATTTGTCAAATATTTTTGATGTAAGGTCTACATCCTGTAGCGTGGCGCACAATTTTGGAGGCCCCCAGCTCATTATGATGTGTTCCCCCCCCCCCAATACCCCTGGGCCTTGCAAACCCCATTTCAATGCGATCATATCTACTTCTACACATCTTCTTAGCTCTGTACTGTAGGGCATCACCCACCTTTATAATCCTCCGGCTGTGTTTTCATTTCACACACTGCATGCTGCCGGAAACATTTTTGTCTCAGATTACGACTTATCACTCATGAAAAAAACCAGCAATACAGTGCGGACAGCCTGTTTTTGTTTTTAACATGTAAAATTTAACTAAGTAATTTTTTCCCTTTAAAAAAAATTGTTCTTTCTTTTTGAACCTGTAAAGACCATTTTTTTTTTCAAGATCAGTGCACTATGTCAAAGAATGTGTCATGGCATAGGCATCCCGGCATAGGTCAACTGCTTCCCAGAATGAAATAGAAAGAATAAAATTTAAGTTATTTTAAATAAAATTTATAACCCTAACCAAGTTAGATCCTTACCGAGAGAAAATTTCCCAAGTCCACCTTACTACAATGGGTAGCTGATATTGTGGAAGCATGGGCGTTGATCTGGTTGCATACTAATGTCTCCCCTTGGGGTGTCTTCATGGGCACTGCACTCTCAGCTCATGGTTGGCATGAAAGACAGGCACCAAATAAGCCATCCCATTGGTGGGATAATATAAGCCATCCCATTGGTGGGATAATATAAGACATCCCATTGGTGGGATAATATAAGCCATCCCATTGGTGGGATAATATAAGCCATCCCATTGGTGGGATAATATAAGCCATCCCATTGGTGGGATAATATAAGCCATCCCATTGGAGAGATAAGGACTCAACAGATAAATGTCTCATCTTTTATTCTTTTATTTCATAGAGAAGTTACACACAAAAAAAAAAAACTTGGATAATCCTTTTTCCCCATAAAGAAAAGTTTCACATTTTATTTTACACAGTTTTCTGTATGTGAGAAATTTTTAAAGAGATTGTCTGCTATGAGAAAGTTGATCCCATAAAATATGTATAAATTGTTTGAAACATTTCATGTGAATGTCATGTGCTCATTTTTACACATGTTTTTATGTTTTGTTACTGTTCATGTTATTTTTTAAAAAAAACTGAAACCAATTTTTTTTAGCTCCATTTTGGTATTTTTTTCAAAGTGAGAATCATAATTAAAGTTGGAATAAAAACTGAAATGTTTAAAAAAAAATCCTAACAAATGCTGAGTAGAACCTGTGAAGACAATGATCTTCACAAAGGAAATGAATCTGATTTGAATCTAGTTTGATTTGTCCTGAAGATGTTTACACCTAGTATTTATCCAGTATTTTTTTTTTCATAATCTTTGATCCGAAATTGAGTTATAAAACCATGTGACCAAATTTCGAAGGTCAAAATTGTTGAACATTGCAGGAAACAATTTTTTTTTCTTAGTTAATTTTTTTCTGTATAAGTTCTTGACACCAATTTATAAATGTTTTTTTTTTTGTTTCAAGCAGGATTCATTGTAGTTCATGATATGTTACACTTTTAAAATAATTACAATTTTGTTTTCTGGGCGTAGGTCAGATGGCCACTGTCCATTCATTGCTTCACTTTGTGTGATAACATTCCGTAATAAACAAAAAAAAATGTAAAGTATGGTACACCAACAGTGTCATTTATTTTTAAAATATGTCTTGCCTTGTACTTTATTGTAGACCATAAAACAGTACGTATGGTGCACCAACAGTGTCATTTAGTTTTAAATATATGTGTTGCCTTGTACTTTATTGTAAATCACATACCTTTTTAGCCAGTGCCGGCCCACTTGTCTCTCGTGCCCTGGCACAAGCTGAACTTAACAGCGCCCATCTGATGTACAGTTTTTTTTTTTTTTTGGAGAATCCTTCCAATGAAAGAAACAAACAAAAGATATGACCATACAAAGATTTAATATGGTGGATTTTGCCAATTTACCCTTACATTGGTCGACACAGATTTATTAATCCATTTAATCCATGCATCGGTCCTACTCATATGGATTAAGCCACTTAAGCCTTACATCGGTCATACACAGATTGATTAATTTAAGCCACTTTAGCCTTGCACTGGTCCTACACACATGGATTTAGCCACCTCAGCCTTGCTCTGGTCCTACATACATGGATTTAGCCACCTTAGCCTCGCACTGGTCCTACACACGTGGATTTAGCCACCTCAGCCTTGCACTGGTCCTACACACGTGGATTTAGCCACCTCAGCCTTGCACTGGTCCTACACACGTGGATTTAGCCACCTCAGCCTTGCACTGGTCCTACACACGTGGATTTAGCCACCTCAGCCTTGCACTGGTCCTACACACATGGATTTAGCCACCTTAGCCTCGCATTGGTTCTACACACATGGACTAAGCCACTTTACCATTGCCCGTTGGGCGTGCATGCCTTCACTGGATGTTGCTGAAATGTTTCTTTGTGCACGAAACTGCTCCACTGTGAAAGATCCAAGTGACGTCAACATTAATGATACACAAAATAATGGCATATGGTAATGTTCCTTGAATGGTGTAAACCAGAGCACTCCGCACTCCCCCCCCCCCCTCGACACAGTTGTTTAAAAAAAAAGAAAGAAACTGTGTGGGTTTATTTATTTGTATGATTGTTTGATAAATCAAGTTGAGTTTTATTAATCTCCATCATTTTAGACGGTGGGGTGGAGGGGGGGGCGTGGCTAATATTTTTAACCCCCGGGAGAGAACTATTTTTAGCCTCAACCCCAGTTGCGCCCTCTGCTGGCCCATAGTCCTCGCCACCAAAGTACTGAAATATTTGACGCCTTGGAGGGGGGGTGCAAAGTAAGGGGCCCCCTTATGAGGTGTGGGATGTGGGGTCGGCTAGACTGTCCCCTAGTATGTCTATATGAACTGCTCTGTTCCACCAATTGTATGGATGGTAGATGACACCATAGATATATAATTTTTCTAATGTCTACCGTCGCCCCCCCCCCCTTCTCCCAACGTTTCGATGTAGGTTAATCTAATAGTACTAAGGGAGTATCCATTTCACCAAATTAATACAATTCTCACGTTGGTATTTTTATTTTCTTTAATTTTGTGATTGATCTAAGGAAAAGCCAAAGTAAGCCAGTCATTCTGTCCATCTGTTCTTCAAAGACTGGCCTAGCTAAAACAATGAAAGCGGTACTCTCGGGACCGATCAAATCAAAAACAGTTCCAACTCTAGAACGCTTAGCGCCAGTGTGTCACATTGGGTTAGAGATTAAGTCGTCTGCACAAATGTTTAAAATTGGTCCGTATTTGAAAGAACGTAAATTGGTTGGTAAAATGAGCTCGCTGGTCACACGTCAGTGTTAGACTGTAACCCCCCCCCCCCCACTTATACAGGTCTCAAGTGTTTTTACGCCTATGTCATTCTTATGGACAAACTAGGAAACATGGGGCCCCAATTGCAAATAGTTTTTATCCATATTTAAAAAAAAACAACAAATATTCTGGTATAGGGGCCAATCACAGTATTTGACCAAATGACCCACCCCCCAAATATCTCAAAGTTACTGATTCCCCCCCACCCACCCACAGGAATGGCTTTGCTTATAAATACGACTATAATTGAGGGCAGAGCCGTTCTGAGGTATTCGGGGCCCCCTAGGCAGTGACTCCCAGGAGATGGACCCGCAAAGTAAAGATATTTGTTGAGGGCCTCTTAGAATTCGATCAAATTGGAAGGGCCCATTTTCTAGCGGGGGCCCCTTAAGCGGTTCTCTAGTGTGCCTTTTCATAAGAACGGCCCTGTAGGTGGAAACTTTAGCGCCCATGAAGAGTTCACTTTTGGGTGGTGGGGGGGGGCACCAAACATCTCCTCTCATCTGCCCTACTGAATACAAAAAATTCAGATCGATGTCTGAATGTATAACAACAACTGAGAGACAGTCATGAATACGTTTTAAAAAAAATCTACTTGTATAAAAGTACAGTATTACTAATGTATGTATAAAAGTACAGTATTACTAATGTATGTATAAAAGTACAGTATTACTAATGTATGTATAAAAGAACAGTATTACTAATGTATTCTTTTTAAAAACTGTAGACGTAGTTTTTTTTAAAAAAACTGGACTGCTTTTAATGTAGTTAACCATGGCAACAGAATAGTCCATTATGTTCTTTAGGGATGAAAGAATGGACTAAGCCACCAAATTTTCACAGGATGTCTAAAGTACACAGGAAGAACCCATTATGTTTAGCCAGCCAGAAATCGGAAGAATACTTTTGGTTAGGCAGTGTCTTAAGATTATGTCTATCTATCTATCTATCTATCTATCTATCTATCTATCTATCTATCTATCTATCTATCTATCTATCTATCTATCTATCTATCTATCTATCAGGGTTGTTAGTAACGAAGTATCGGTATCGGCCAATACAGTATCGGCGATACTTTTTTAGTATTGGTTGCTGTATTGCCGATCCTTTTTGTAACATGTATTGATTTGTGTATCACCGATACATTTTAAACGAAAAATTTTCGATACTCGATACCAATACTTTTCTATTGCCACTATTAGCTATTTGCAGAAAAACAATAGCGATTTTAATGCCTTGTTTTAAGAGTAATCTAGGCTACATACATTAAATCTACACTACTAGTCATCATAGCCAACAACCAACACTAACACCACCCACCTCCCCACCAATACTAACACCACCCACCTCCCCACCAATACCAACACCACCCACCTCCCCACCAATACAACCATGGTCGGCGAGTTGAAGGAAAAAATAAATTTTCTTTTGAAGTTCTTTCTTTGCGCGCCTATGTCTATAAATGTTATTCTTATACTCTTTCATTCATTTACTTTCTTTCTATCAACTATTTGTTCAATGTTTCAATGAACGGCAGAAAATAAAACTTTATTTCTTTTTTATCGATCTATCAGTAATTTATTTATATTTATATATTGTTTTTATTTATTAATTCATTATTTTAGTGTTTACTACATTTCATTAAAAATAATTAATTGAATGGTATTAAATTCTAAAACTGCATGATGTAATTAAAATTGAAAGCTGTGTAATAAAACAATATCATTTAATTAACACATATTATATAATTAAATTATATGCTGAGTTCAACAAACAATAAAATTATGGGTGGTTAATAACAATTAATTGAATATAAATACATGAAAATTAACAAATTAATAAAAAAAAATATCTTGTAAAATGAAACTCTTTGATGCAACCGCATGGCAATTTTCAAACGTTCAAAGTAAAATTATTTTATTGATCGGTCGGCTTTCATTTTTCATTGTTTCATCTTCTGTTGTTCTTTCATGTGTCAACATTATACATTCTTTCTTTGAATTATATTTGGTTATAGTAACAGTTTTTATAGAGTTGCAGAAAAAAAAATCAGTAAATAACACAATTCTATAACCAGATCAGAAAAGATTTTAAAAAAAGGGAAAAAAAAACCCGTACACAGAAATTGACACGTCTACATAACATTACATCAGCGATATGACATTGAAACAATAGGATTGGCATTTCTTAATTCTAATGTATGACCTTGAATGAAACAATTAGTGAACATCTGTGTGTATTTTTTTTGGGATGGGAAGTTGGGGGCGGGGGGGGAGGGGTAAACAAGACTTACGTGTGGGCGAAGTGTTACAAAAATATGACAGAGAAGGGGTGAACATGGGTTGACATAGGAGCCGTCCATAAAGTACGTCACGCCATTTTTGACGATTTTTGACCCCCCCCCACCCTGTCACAAAGTGTCACAAATCTCAGGACCCCTCCCCCCTAAAGTACGTCACACTTTTGAAAAAAATTTTCATTAACAGCTAATTAAAATTTAATCGAAAACTTAAATCGCACTTCACTATTAAACTGCCTTAAAATATAAATATTAAAAGAACTATCAGATTATTAAATGACTTTAATAGTAGAATAACCAATTGTCAACAGTAGTCTCAGTTATTCTTTGAAACAGTAACTCAATCAATTGAATTTGAAAAAAAAAATGCAAAAATTAGACTTGAAAATTATAGAATAAACATCATTTCTCGCTACCTATTCATTTACAATGAGTGGGGTCAACTTTGAGATAATCTTCCGATTATGCATTCTATTGACACAGGATAAGAAGTAGATTAGCGAAACTGACCTCAACCAGTGATTAAATAATAAAAATGGCAACAAAACAATGCGACTAAAAAAAGGACTAGATGGACAAATTATGTGAGCAGCTCTGGTGCTATATTGAATATGTTTATAGTAAGCCTGTGAATTATGTTTTATTTTTTAAAAAATCACTAGAAATCATCCATCCATTGTGAAGATAAGTGTTCATCCATAGTTACGACTGACATAAATCTTTCCCCATCATCGTTTCCTGGAAGATTAATTGCAGACAGATCAACTTCATCCTCATCTAGCCACTCAACATCCTCTGAATGTGCATTTTCCATTCTGCCAATAATTGCCATGAGTTCTCTTTGCCTTCTAGCAGCGATTCTCAAAGGAGGACGGATGCATTTTATCTGAGTTGATTCTGGAAAATTTGGGGTTGGTACATTCTCTTAGGTGACGGGTGGTCGAGTGGTGTAGAGCGCTTGACTGTCGACCGGAGGGTCCCGGGTTCGAATCTCGGTGAGAATCATAGGACTTTTTCAGGTCCTGGTGAAAGTCCCCAATTCCACCCAGTTTTAAATGGGTACCTGACTTTATGTTGGGGGAGTAAAAGCGGTTAGGCGTTGTGCAAACCACACAATCCCTTTATATGCCTAGGTTATAGAAACAGATGAATTCTACACTTCATCTGCCCCGATGGCCCTATAGGGCTAAGGGAACTTTACTTTTTAACATTCTCCTGCGCCCGAGCTCTGTGTTATCCTGTATGTTTCTTCAACATTGTTAGTGAGGCAAAGTATAAGTGACACACTTTGCAAATTCGATCATGTAAGCTGATCTGCAAAGATGGACAATAAAGATCATATGGTTGCACTTTAAAAACTCTTGTTGAACTTGGCATAATGTCATCAAATTTGAGAATTTGTGCCACAAACAATGAAGGAAATTTATGAGCATCTGCATCTGCTCTTTCTGAAGCTCTGAGTCCATCAGTTGTTTGGTTGATTGGGATTGGATTTGAAGGAGGAAATAATCTCAAAGGTAAAACGTTGAAAAATGAGCTCCGTACTTTGTCGCAACATTTTATGTCCTGACATTTCACAATTTGAGAGAAGTATTGGCTGGTGCGAACATGATGGTCAAACCATTCCTTATCCTTCGACATCAGTCCTGCTGCATCCAATTCAGATTTCTTAGGGTTGATATATTCTGCAACTGTTGGAAATTGTTTAACAATCACATGCGACCAGATTTCAGCTAAAGTTTCACCTGCAACACTTGAAGTTTGTTCTTTCCAAATCCTCATTTATTGTTCTGCCCTGCGAATCAAAGTGACTCCCATAATGTTCATTTGGCATTATGACACCAGACAATTCTATGCTAAATGGAGCCATTTGACGTTCCACGCGATTATAAGCATTTCTTCCTGGTGCATTAGTTGCAAGGAATAAGGCATCAAGATTATTTTAACGAAGTGATGGATTGCAACTTCAATTACTTTTTTTGTATTATAATACAAATTCCAAATTTCTTGATCAGTGATAAAATTATGCAGCCGACAACAAAGAAATAATAACACTTTCGATAAGGTTACACATAAAACAAGGCTTCGCAACAGTATATTAGCGCTCCTAACTAGCATGAGGAATTATGAACAACACATTGAAAAGATATGCATTTCATGCTAGTTTGAGATAAAACTAATTCAAGTGTTTCTTAAAATTTTTTGAAAATTATTTTTAAAACTATTAAGTTTTAATATAAAAATAAAAAATTAAATTAGAAAGAAAATTAAAAATATATATAAAAATGTGACGTCACACTTGGCCTGACCCCCCCTCCCCCCGTCACAAACTGTCACACTTTCTTATACCCCCTCCCCCCTCTTGGAGCGTGACGTACTTTATGGACGGCCCCATACGTCATTATATTGAGAACTATACAGCACGAGAATAGCACGTGTTTGGCATTTTTGTTGATTAAAAAGAAAATATCGGTTTCGGACTATTGGTAAAAAGGCATATCGGTCGCTCCCTAGTTGTATATTTTTATCGCATTTAAAACATTGAAGTACGCACTAGTCGTTGCACTCAGTCATCTGTAAGTAGTCATGGCAGAAGAGACAATTAATATTCCTACCGATTTTTCAAATACCTGGGACCAGCTGAAAAAAGGGGCAATTCACTGTATAAATGCTTACACTGCCCGCCCGGATTGACTAACAAGTCTTTATCGTGCCATAACCAGTCAAGACAAAATTTGAAGAAGCATATAGAGGTAAATTTTAAATAAATGAATAATATAAATAAGGTTTTAAAACCTAAAACAACTAGAACGTTAGAATTTACAAAAGCTAAGTTAGCTTAAGATATTTCTCATTATTTATTACTTGTAGGTCAATAGAACTATTTGAATAACTTTAATATGTTATTTATGGATAAGTTGTGACACTGCACAAATACAGTACTTGGATTATTATTATTGTTTCACAGAGACGTCATGGAGCATTACTTACCAAGTTTGAGATGGCTTGTAATATAATTCATGAAAAATTGATACGAAAGAAGAGACCCTCAACTGAAATTAATAGTGGAAGTAACAATAGCAATGACGATGACACTGGTGGTAGTTCTCATTGCAATGGACCAGCATTGAAACAAGCCAAGATTACATTTTGCCAGCCCGTCACTCAGCATTTATTAGATGAATGGGTTATGGATTCAGTCTTGCCTTTCCATAATATCGACACCGCTAGTTTCAGAACGTTAATTAATAGACTTACCAGGCAACAAATGATGCCTCGCTGTCGACAAACATTGACAAAACAACTGGAACATAGATTTGAACTTCGTAGGCAGCAGCTGAAAGATAAGTTGGCTTCAATTAATACTGTCTGTACAACTGCCGATTGCTGGACGTCCAGACGAAGAAGTTTTATTGGTGTTACTGTGCATTGGTTAGAACCTGTGTCACTTGAGCGAAAAGGCTGCTGCTTGGCCATGCGTAGAATAGTTGGCCGACATACCTATGATTTAATTGCCAAAACACTAGAATCAATCAACAGAGAATATGAAATAAGTGACAAAATTTCTTTCACTGTAACAGACAGCGGATCAAATTTTTTAAAAGCTTTTCGCTGTTTTGGACTGAATAAAGATGAAATGATGAACTTAAGTATAAACAATGTGGATTTAAATGAAGATCACAGTCAGGAGCAACAGGATGATGAAGATGTGGATATGGAATTTGTACTAATTGATGATTTACTGAATCCACCATGTGTTAATGATGACGAACATGAACAGATTATTTACCAGCTGCCACCACATCGTAAATGTGCATGCCACTTGTTAAATCTTGTTGTTACGCGTGATGCTAAAGTACTACAAGAAGTAACCAAACGGTTGTCAGTGTCAACATTTGCAAAGTTAGTAGCTATCTGGAACAAACAAAATCGCTCACCTTTGGCTGCAGATGCAATCAAAGCGGCAATTGGCACGTATCTCGTTACTCCCGGTGAAACTCGGTGGAATTCCACTTACGATTCTGTTGTAAAAATACATTGCTTACTATCCAATCCAGAATTAGAAGTTAAACTTGATATGTTGTTTGATGACCTTGACATCAAGAGACTGACTCCGAAGCAGAAAATATTCATAGCAGAATACATTGAAGTATTTGCTCCATTGTGTCGTGGACTGGACATTTTGCAAGGAGAAAAAAATATTGGATTTGGCTATTTGCTGCCCACACTAACCGTTATAAAAGGCCAACTACAGGAAATGATTGTGCGACATAAACACCCGCTCACGGTGTGTGAACCCCTTGCCAGAGCTGTCATTGATGGAATTAATGCGCGATTCGATTATATATTTTCTGACCTAGAGGCTAAACTGGCAGCAGTTGTCAATCCAAAATTTAAGACCGACTGGATTGACAGCTTGGATCACAAGGCTGAAGTTGTACAAACATGAAAGCGTTCGTGCAGTGCACTGAGTGCAGTTCCAATTCAACTTACTCGGCAGGATGGTGCAGCTTCAGTACAGTCAGCAGTACCGATATCCGAATCTACAGATTTTTTTGCTTGTTTTACTGCGCGGCGGATGGAGCAGGACGAGTTGCTTAATAGCAACAGTTCTGCTGAAGTAGACAGTTATCTTGAAGATAAATCACCAGAAGCGCTGTCATTAGCAGCCTACCCAAGTATTAAGAAACTATACCTGCAACTGAACACTGGACTTCCGGCTAGTGCTGCAGTTGAACGCCTGTTTTCTTTGGGTGGGCGTGTTTTTATGCCATTACGTTCAAGGCTAACCAATGATCATTTTGAAATGATGGTCTTCTTACGTGCTGCCAAGTGGTAAAGTGATTGGGCTACAAATTGTGCTTTGATATTGTATTTTATAGTTTTAACTTTTTTGAAAATTAAAATATTTTGTTGTTCTGAAAAGTATTGGTATTGTATTGGTATCGATTTTGGCAATACATTTTTACTTGAGTATTTGTATTGGTATTGGCGATACTATTTTAATGAAGTATTGGTATCGGTATTGACGATACAATTTAAGAGTATTGTTAACAACCCTGCTATCTATCTATCTATCTATCTATCTATATTTATACACCATCCATCTTCCCACCTATCTCCTCACTCATCTTTTTTTAAATATCTCAATGATTCCATGTATCCTCGCATCTCTCTACTTGTCCCTCTTTCCGTCTCTCTATCTGGCACAGGTCTAACAGAGACTACAGACTGCAGACGTCACATGGCACCTGGGACCCGATGCATACAGGTCAGTGATAGTTTTCGTGTTTTCTTGTGCGTAACATTTTGTTTCGAGAGTATCGCTCTATCTCGACCTGCATGCAACCTAAGTGGTTGGAGAGAGAGAGAGAGAAAGAGAGAGAGTGAGAGAAAGAAAGAAAGAATAGACACTCAAAAAGAAACTAATGCAGAGATGGAACAAGGGTTTTAAAACCTCGGTGACATACGCACCCTTCCCCCTTTTCTTTTTCCTCTGACTGAACGCTTGCAAATCTCGTTTTAATTGTTGTTGTAGAATGTTGCGGACACAAATTAAAACAAAAAAATAGATAAGGAATAATTTTAAAAAAAAACACAAAATATAAACACAATATAAACACAATGTAATCATAATAATACATATACAACACAAGCAGAATATAAACATATAATAAAACACAATATATACATCTGAACAATTTAGACAGCTTTTCAAATTATCAAGTAACAAAAAAGAAAAAAACCACAGAAAACATCGCATTTATAAACTTGTACACATTTCTATAAACTTGTACACATTTCTATGAACTTGGCGCGTCCACCGCAATAACCCTGTCTCACAAGTCACAATTTGATTAGCAAGACACGTTTTTTTTTAAATAAAAAAATCTGTCAAGACCAATAAATATCGGTCCACGTGATTCTCATTGGTTGATTCCCCCCTTCCCTCCCCTCTCTCTTTCTTTCTCTCCCAATCCAGTCAACCATTACATTCGAACACACGTGCTCGCGAAATAATTCAAGCGCGCGCGCCCACTGATGGCTTTACGCTCAATTAAAATCGAGTTCTAAGAAGAGTTATTTCATCTTTGATCTGTCGATTTTTTTTTGTTTTTGAATTCTTATTTTGACCCAGTAGTAAAAGTGTCCAACTTTACATGCTATTTCTGGGTACAGGAATATGTATCTATCTAATAATATAAAAGCGATTTGGGTTCTGCGTTAAATCGAAAGTAAAGAATTAATACAACAGTATTCCAGTTTAAAATACAATCATGAAAAAATCGGATCTGCCCGAAACCAAAAAAAAAAAACAACCTAGCCTACCGATCAAGCCTAAGGGGATATAACTCTCTGCGAAGGTTTTGCAGAGTACAGCTAGTACACACACACACACGCACGCACGCACGCACGCACGCACACACACACACACACACATATATATATAAAGAAGGACACACACTTACGTTTCGACACAGTTCATGAAAACACTTTGAATTGTTCCCACCGTTTCTTGACTTCTCTTTATGCAGAGATGCCCAGAGGACTACTCCATCCAGCTTGAGTTGGGTATCTGACTTTAAGTTGGGGGAAGTAAATGCGGCTAACCACACAATCCTTTCATATGCCGAGGTTATAGAAACAAATGAGTTCTACACTTCATCTGCCCCGATGGCCCAAGTAGGGCTAAGGGAACTTTACTATACTGGATGAGTTGACAGATAGAAATATAGAGAGACAGAAAGAAATGAATAAACTTATATATACAGATAGATTGACAGATAGACAACTAGACAGATTGACAGACAGATCCGTGACATAAGAAAATGCGTAAAAAACCAGGTGATGTACTGTAATCTGCTATCACCCTTTGAACTTCGCCCCCTCCCCCTGCCAGGTGGATGACTTCATCAACCGACTGTGGCCCCGGGGGAGGGGGAAGGGGGAACTGTCAGCCTACCATCTGCAAGGCTAGGACTGGATGTGTTTCTGTGGATGTAGAAATGACAGGTGATTTAAACTATCCCCCGTCTTGACATGGATGACATGAGTGAGGGGGCCCTGTACCCAACGCATCTATCAACACACACACATACACACACACAAAATATGATCTTTCACATATGTACGTGTGTTTGTGTGTGTGTATCGAAATAGCGATTGGAGCGAACATTGCCTCATGAAGACCCGTACATCCGTTTTAGGGGGTTTATGCAAAGGTAAATTCGCGCTCTGGGAAGAACTTTTTTTTTGGGGCCCCTAGGCAAAGTAACTCTTAGGGGCCCTTGGCCAAAGGTACATATGGAAGGGGGGGTGTACCTGCAAAACTCCTGTCAAGGCCCCTACCCCCCCCCACTCAAAAACAAATGATTCAAATGCCACTAATACAGGGGAAGTCAGTTTTGATGTACACATTCAAGAGTTAACACCCTTTGAAATGGGAACTGTCATTTGAATATTATAGCGATCTGTGTTCACTTGATGTGAGCTAGACGTGTTTAAGAATAGACTTAATTCTTCGAGCTACTAAACATTTATTTAAAGAAACAATTATGCAGTCAGGAATTGGGGGCCTGGGGGGAGGGGCTTGGCCTATTTGAAGGCCCCTGCATTTTGACATTCAACACCATGACATGAGATAATGTACTTAATACTTAATGTAAAAAAAAGCTGGAGACCCGGGGAGGGGAACTTTTGAATTTGAACCCCATCCTCCCCCACCATAGGTACGCCTCTGTATGCGGGCACGTTTTTTCAATGTAAAGAAAAATGATCCGTGATTATTTTTTTTTTTCGTAAAAAAAAGTTTTCGAGATTATTGTTTTTTACATGGAAAAATGAAAACCAAATATCGGTACATATGCTTTGATTTTGGTTACGATTTGTAGGCCTATTTCAGAATAGACAGACATACTGGCAGACTGGAAAACAGGTTTACAGTCAGACAATATATCATATAAGACAGATTTACGAATACATGTTGCTAGATTCAGGTCAGACAGCCAGACAGCCAAACCGACAGTCGGACAATATATCATATAAGACAGATTTACGAATAGCTAAATTCGAGTCAGGCAGCCAAACAGACATACTGACAGTGATGCTGTAAACCGAACCTACAACCCTCGCTGCCACTGAATGGTGTAAACAGAACCTACAACACTCACTGCCACTGCCGAACCTACAACACTCACTGCCACAGGAATGGTGTAAACCGAACCTATAACACTCACTGCCACAGGAATGGTGTAAACCGAACCTACAACACTCACTGCCACAGGAATGGTGTAAACCGAACCTATAACACTCGCTGCCACTGAATGGTGTAAACCGAACCTACAACCCTCGCTGCCACAGGAATGGTGTAAACCGAACCTATAACACTCGCTGCCACTGAATGGTGTAAACTGAACCTATAACACTCACTGCCACAGGAATGCTGTAAACCGAACCTACAACACCCACTTCCACAGGAATGGTGTAAACCGTACCTACAACACTCACTGCCACAGGAATGGTGTAAACCGAACCTACAACACTCACTGCCACAGGAATGCTGTAAACCGAACCTACAACCCTCGCTGCCACTGAATCGTTCAAACAGAACTAAGCCACTCCCTGCCCACTGAATAGTTATCAGGCGAACCTACAACACT
Source organism: Bulinus truncatus (assembly GCA_021962125.1). Taxonomy (NCBI): domain Eukaryota; kingdom Metazoa; phylum Mollusca; class Gastropoda; family Planorbidae; genus Bulinus; species Bulinus truncatus. The sequence goes on along the minus strand of JAGDYQ010000030.1, from coordinate 4,357,642 downwards.
CCTGCCACAGGAATGGTGTAGACCAGACCTACAACACTCACTGCCACAGGAATAGACAAACCGAACCTACAACACTCGCTGCACTGAATGGTGTAAACCGAACCCTATAACACTCACTGCCACAGGAATGGTGTAAATGAGCTATAGCACTCACTGCCACAAGAGATGGTGTAAACCAGACCTATAGCACTCCTGCCACAGGAATGGTGTAAACCAGGCCTATAACACTCTGCTACCATAGGAATGGTGTAAACCGAACCTGCAACACTCACTGCCACAGGAGTGGTGTAAACCGAACCTATAACACTCACTGCCACAGGAATGATGTAAACCGAACCTACTACACTCACTGCCACAGGAATGGTGTAAACCGAACCTATAACACTCGCAGCCACTGAATGGTGTAAACCGAACCTATAACCCTCGCTACCACTTAATGGTGTAAACCGAACCTACAACCCTATTACCACTGAATGGTGTAAACCGAATCTATAACACTCACTGCCACAGGAATGGTGTAAACCAAACCTACAACACTCGCTGCCACTGAATGGTGTCGGCGAACTACAAACACTCACTGCCTGAATAGTGTAGCCGAACCTATAACCCTCGCTGCCACTGAATGGTGTACGCAGACCTATGTACTCACTGCCACAGGAATGGTGTAAAACCGAACCTATAACACTCGCTGCCACTGAATGGTGTAAACCGAACCTATAACCCTCGCTGCCACTGAATGGTGTAAACCGAACCTATAACCTCGCTGCCACTGAATGGTGTAAACCGAACCTACAACCCTCGCTGCCACTAAATGGTGTAAACCAAACCTACAACCCTCGCTGCCACTGAATGGTGTAAACTGAACCTATAACACTCGCTGCCACTGAATGGTGTAAACTGAACCTATAACACTCACTGCCACAGGAATGCTGTAAACCGAACCTACAACACCCACTTCCACAGGAATGGTGTAAACCGAACCTACAACACTCACTGCCACAGGAATGGTGTAAACCGAACCTATAACACTCACTGCCACAGGAATGGTGTAAACCGAACCTATAACACTCACTGCCACAGGAGTGGTGTAAACCGAACCTATAACACTCACTGCCACAGGAATGGTGTAAACCGAACCTATAACACTCACTGCCACAGGAATGGTGTAAACCGAACCTATAACACTCACTGCCACAGGAGTGGTGTAAACCGAACCTACAACACTCACTGCCACAGGAATGGTGTAAACCGAACCTACTAAACTCACTGCCACAGGAATGGTGTAAAACCGAACCTATAACACTCGCTGCCATTTACGCTGCCACTGAATAGTGTAAGCCGAACCTATAACCCTCGCTGCCACTGAATGGTGTAAACCGAACCTATAACCCTCTCTGTCACTGAATGGTGTAAACCGAACCTACAACCCTCGCTGCCACTGAATGGTGTAAACCGAACCTATATTACTCGCTGCCACAGGAATGGTGAAAACTGAACCTATAACACTCGCTGCCACTGAATGGTGTAAACTGAACCTATAACACTCACTGCCACAGGAATGCTGTAAACCGAACCTACAACACCCACTTCCACAGGAATGGTGTAAACCGAACCTATAACACTCACTGCCACAGGAATGGTGTAAACCGAACCTATAACACTCACTGCCACAGGAATGCTATAAACCGAACCTACAGCACTCGCTGCCACTGAATGGTGTAAACCGAACCTACAACACTCACTGCCACAGGAATGGTGTAAACCGAACCTACAACACTCACTGCCACAGGAATGGTGTAATCCGAACCTACAACCCTCGCTGCCACTGAATGGTGTAAACCGAACCTATAACCCTCGCTGCCACTGAATGGTGCAAACCGAACCTACAACCTTCGTTGCCACTGAATGGTGTAAACCGAACCTATAACACTCACAGCCACAGGAATGCTGTAAACCGAACCTACAACACCCACTTCCAATGTTTTACCACTAAAGAAACCGTTCGAATGATCGTCTCATAAGAGTGTTTAAACCAAAAAGGAAGTACGCCCATTTAACGAATTAAAAAAAGATGACGTTTTCAAGCCCCTTACATTCCACACGAAGTTTTGCACCTGCGCAGGTGCACACGAGTGAGCAATAATGGAGACAATTGCTCACCAATAAAAAAAATCTTAGGGGCTCTCAGAGTGTTTCAAGAGGTTGTGAAGATTTTTTAGGGGGATGGGGGGGCTTAGGGAGGGGCTGATTTGGGAGGGGGTTATTATGGGATGCGGAGCCCCCCGAGGGTGGGGGAGTATCATGTTATGTAAGAATTACAATTACCTCAAAGAACTCAAAGAGACTTTTTTTTAAGAATGAATAAAAAGGGGTCAAGGTACTTTTAACGGGAAAAGAAAATGTCCAGCTCCCGGGGTGAAGTTCTCAGTGCGTCACGTGCCATCTTATCCCCCCCCACCCCCCCACCTCAACCTAAACAGAGAAACACCTGGACACACACCGATGTGATATATTTGCTCTGTGGGTAGGTCGGTTCAACAAGGTCGACCCCGTGACCCCCACCCCCACCCCCACCCCAACATCCCTTAAAGTAAAGGTCTTTTGATTCACTTTTTTAATTTATTTTTTTTATTTTGATCTGATGTAGGTAAGTCGGGTTTTTTTTTGGAAACTAGATGCTAAAAAAGATAGACATACGATGGCCAAATGAAAAAAATAAAAAATCTGGGGAGTGGTGGTAAGAATAACATTGGAGATGTATGCATCCGTTGACTTTCTGTAGGAAGACATTCTAGTTTGCTCTCGTTACATGAATGTAAGGAATGGGACTAAGAAAGTTGAAGACTTGATTAAAGAAAGAGGGCGGGGGGGGGGGCATGACGGAATGGGGAGGTGGTGATGGTGTGTGGGGGGGGGGGGGATGTTTACTTGTGTTGGTATACAAGGGATCTAAATATTGAGGCCAACAGCGGTGTTGCCAAAATGTTTTGGACCAAAGTAGCGCAAAAAAAAAAAAAGAGAAAGCGATTTTGGTGAAATGTAGCACAATGTGGCAACATAGCCAGCGAGGTCAGCACTGGGGTGGGCACGTGGGTGGAATGACAGAAAAAAAAAAAGTAAGGAATTCTCTACGCCTAAACACACGTGTCTGCACCTGCACTGTTTCCCCCTCTCTCCCTGCACTAACCTAAGAACAGCCGAACGTTCGATATTCCAAACCCCCCCCGCCCGGCCCCCGTCCCAACTTCCAAACAATCCTAGAACCCGATGAAAATGAAGAGAATTTTTAGAGCATTTTCGAAAAAAAAAATGCTCTATTGTCCCCCGTTTTGTCTGTCTGTCCGTCATCACCCTAGATCTCAACAACCTTAACTCCTAGACCCATGATGTATATATCATTTTGTAGGTCTTGGCCTGCCATGTGTGCAGCAAAAGTTCATTTCGCTCTGACCTCTGAGGGCCGTAAAAGGGGGCTTATAAAGTACCGTTTTTTACTATATAAGCTATATTAACAAAGGAGCGCCCTAGATCTCAGCAACCATAAGTCCTAGACCCATGATGTATATATCATTTTGTAGGTCTTGGCCTGCCAAGTGTACATCAAAAGTTCATTTCGCGATAGGACCTCTTAGGGCCGGGCTTCAGGGCTCCTAAGCGGCTTATATATTGTATATATGGCCCCATTCTACACCTTGTACGTTCAATAACCCATTCATTTGGTGCGAAATACTGCAGCACGTAGTTTCACCAAGATTTATTAAGAAACTCATCAAATGAAATAGTAAGCTTGTGTTCTGAGTTTAATTGAAAGTATCAGAGCTATGCAACGATTGACGGAGTTTTCCGACGATTAAATGACTACAATTTCGAATGTTTTCAGTTATGTCCTACTTCAGTAACCACAAACCACTTGTAGTTAGATTTAAGAGAAAATAATTTTTTTTCAATTATAAAGAAACGTCTTTATAATATTTTTTTTTACAGATATATGCATTACACAATTGAATGTATAAACATTTCCAAAATTTACAAATATTTACTGAAAGCTAACAAACGTACTGAATCATAACACGAAAATGCGCTAACACGTCCTGTGTCCAGAATGGAACAGGCTTAATTGCTTGATTTTGTATATAGAATTATCACGTTGTGAAAACATCTCGTATTGTTCCAAAAATTTATTCGCATTCCATGCTAATTTTTCACCCGATTCTTCCAGCGGTTTTTTTTTTTGTAATATTAACAATCGAGTGCAGTGGTCCACCAACATTTACCATTCTCGACCCACTGAAATACATGCTCGTTTTTTTATTTTTCGTATCCCGTCTGTACGGATCGATAAAGAATTAAAATAATATCAATACATCCTGTATATTTTTCAATAAACAAAAGTTATATTAACATTTTATGGCGGCACTCTGTGAAACACCAGCCCTCGAAACACCAGCTCTCGAAACAACAATGTGGGGGGGGGGGGGCGCTCTCCAGATTTTGAGAGTCACGGACTTTACAACGTCACCGATTTAAAAATATTCTACATCTATCTTTATGAATGCGTCTCGACATAGCAACCGGTAGCTCTCGTCTGCTAATGTAATTGACCAACCTGTAATGGCGGGTGGTCGTATGCCCGAGTGGCGCAGAGCGCTTGACAGTCGACAGTAGTTTCCCGGGTCAGTGCCAAACCTATGGATTTAGGGGCCCGAGGGGGGGGCTTACCCTCTTTGGTAGCCCCCTGCATTTTGACATTCGACATCACGACATGAAATAATGTACTAAATATTTAATGTAAAAAAAATTTGGGGGCCCCCTTCAAGCTGGGGGCCGGTAAATTTTTTTAGCGCCCCTTTATTTCATCACCACCGTAGCCCGATACTGTAAGCCCATGGAGGCACCATGACTTTCGTAATGAACTATTTTTTATAGCTTTGAGAAATTTACGAACAGTACTTGTTTCGTAAATTATTATTATTTTTATATTAAGAATGATCCACATTTTGAATATCCCATTACGCAGACGTGAAGTGTTCATTTCGAGGCTGCTGTTTTTTAATGCGTGACCTTTTAAAACAATTTCGTTGAAGTGAGAACGTGGGGAGGGGGAGGGGTAAGGCACGATGCCTTAGGCTATGTACCTGTGGGACGAGGTAACCGGTGAGATAAAGAGATCATTCCTCATAAAATAGAAGTGAACATAAACTGGGAAGTACTTCACTTCAAGTTATCAGGCGCGATAACTCTTACCATCCCAATCTTGCTCAATGAAGTTTTGAATTGTGCCCCCCTTTTTTGTGCTCTTGGTTTATAAACGGCTTCTGCGGAAATTTAAAAAAAAACATTTTTTTTTTAGTTTTCTCATGTTTATTTTTAGCTAAATGTCTAACAACCAAAAGATTGTTTATCATTCAAACTGTCTTTTGGTGTTAAAAAAAATCACACGATTTAACATGTTTAAATTTCCTGCTTAGAAGAGTGTCTATCACCCTATAACAATCACACCGCGGCCATTTTGAAACCTCTTGAACAAGCCATTCAATGATTTGATTTACTTCCAGATGGAGTAGTTTCCCTTGTTTTTATTTTTAACTGTCGACTTTTAAGATATGTGCGTGTGTGTGTGGGGGGGGGGGAGGAGATGACTCATCATGGCTGGCCATTGAAGAGAAGTGGACACGATTTACACTTGGGTTTTATTGTCCATCTATTACATCTTTTATTTAAAAAATAATAATAAATTATATAGTAACTTTTTTAATGAAAAACCAGAAAAATGAAATCACTTTTTGAAATCATTTGGTATCTTTCTACCCCTTAAGCTGAAAACAGGATAGGAGTACATTAGGAGTACACGAAAAATGATATCTACAGACATGTCTTATATTGTCTGACTCTTCCTTTTACGGCCGGAGCACTGTGCGCGTGTTTTGGGCTCCGAATCGGAAAAGGGCCGCTTGTGTCTCTTTTTTTCCACTGTCTCGTTACGTGGATATATGTATTGTTCAACCGCACACAGTCAATATTAATTTGCTGCAAAAAAGTACTTTGAAACATTAAAGGGATACATCGCCATAACGTTATTTTGAAAACGGGCATCGTCGGGAATTAATTTTATAAAATCATATATACGAGTATACGAGTGCTTCTTTCCCGCTGCACTGATTATATCCCTTATATATGTTTAGTTCACTTGTAACAATATCTTGTAAATATTCCAGACCAGCTAAATACACATATTAATTTATGTCATCATCAAATTCAATAAGACGACAAACCGCGCATGCGCCTGGTCTTAATGTTAAAATACACACGGAATTGTTTATATATTTTTTCTACTAATTTAATATATCAACTAAAAGGCTTTATCTAGCATATCATCGCAGTGCAGGAATTTTCGTTTCGCATTTTCAAACCCACTTCCTGTTTTTATCTCGCTGGAACAGAACATAATTCAATAGACAATAAATAACCCATTTAAACCGACACTAATTATTTAATTAAATAACGAAAATAATTTCCGTTTATATGGGCGAAAAAATCCCCCCCCAAATAAACCCATAAAAAAACTTGTAATGAAAGACGTCAGAAGCCATTGTTATTTTAAAATTAATGTTCGCTCTCAGTTTGTAATTGAGTGGAAAGGTTATCCTTGTTGTCGCCTTCCATGTTAGTCAGGAAATTGGAATTTATTTGGCCCCACATTAACGTTTGTGTTGACGTATGCTTGAAATAATGTCTGGTTATATCTGTCTGTCTATCTATCTATCTATCTATCTATCTATCTATCTATCTATCTATCTATCTATCTATCTATCTATCTATCTATCTATCTATCTATCTATCTATCTATCTATCTATCTATCTATCTATCTATCTATCTATCTATCTATCTATCTATCTATCTATCTATCTATCTATCTATCTATCTGTCTATCTGTCTATCTATCTATCTATCTATCTATCTATCTATCTATCTATCTATCTATCTATCTATCTATCTATCTATCTATCTATCTATCTATCTATCTATCTATCTATCTATCTATCTATCTATCTATCTATCTATCTATCTATCTATATATATATATATATATATATATATATATCTGTATGTCTGCCTGCCTGTTTGTCAGTCTATTTATATGTGTCTGTTGTCTGTCTTTCTGTCTGTTGTCTGCCTGCCTTCTATCTATCTATCTATCTATCTATCTATCTATCTATCTATCTATCTATCATATTTCTGTCTGTCTATCTGTCAGCCTGTCTCTGTCTATCTATATCTATCTACCCATCTCTCTACTTATAACTTATATATATATATATATATATATATATATATATCATTTATCTGTCTATCTATCTAGCTGTCTGTCTTTTAGTCTAACAATCTATTTGTTTGTCAATTGACTTTGTGCCTTTTGGATCTCTTTTTATTCTTATACATCATGCTTAAGGATAAAAAATGTCGAGAGAGGAACTGGAGATGTGTGGAGACACAAAGACAGAATTGACAAAGACACAAAGTTAAATTGAGAGAAAGAGAAATACACAAGTTGAAATGTAATTGAAACCTTAGAACCGTCTGGAGGGTTGGAAATAATAAAAAAAAAAACTGACAAATAAACCTGTCCCCCCCCCCACCCCCACCCCGCCCCTGTCTCCGTTCAATACGCCGCAGTCAGTGTGGAAACTCCGTCATTTACTTGATGTGTCCACACACCCACCTACCCCCTTCCCAAATCACCAAGGGACTGATTATCGTGATTCCCTCCACCTCCTTCCCCCCTAAACACACACACCATATTCTTAATGTACTGAAGTCCTGCAGCGGCTCGCGGGGGGAAACCCCGGAGAGAAGTTGGCAACTAGGAACTCACACCCCCCTCCCCTCTCCACATATTTCCGCCCTCGGAGACAATTCTCCCCGAATAGCGCCAAAAAAAAAAAACTAGGTTCCGACATCTACTTGGCCGAGATGAAATCAAATAGCGCCCAGACAAGGGGAAGTAAATGAGACACTTTTTTTTTCGTAACAGTTACCTCTCGTTTTTGACCATTTTCCACCCTGCCCCGCCCTTTTCCCTCAGATTCCGCCTCACTAAGACAAAAGATGGAAGGTTGAGCAAACAGCGGCCCGACAAACTGTTTAAAGTGGGCCGCGGGCTGCCACTGGTTTCAGAGTGAAGCACAGCTCATGGCCCGGCCCGCCAGGCAAATTTACGAACCAACAGCGTCTCCCGGATTTAAAAAAATGTGCTCACCCTCAATCTTAGACCGTGTAGCTCGGTGATCTCGCCCACAACATCCCACAAGTCAAATGGTCACAGTTTTTTTTTTGTGTGTAAAAAAAAAAAGAAATTCATAATTTTAAACGCTTTTCCGGGCCCCAAATGTGTTTGGCGCCACTTGCGGCCGTACAATCTGCACTACCTTTCCTCGATTGCTCCTCTACCCATCTCTCTCCATCCACCTCACCTCACCCCACTTCCCCTTCTAAATGTATGGTTTATTTGCACTAACAATTCTATTGAGCCTATTAAGCTTACAAACGCTACCATGAAGCCTAATCGATAAGAAATAAGCTAATTTATTGATTTCGTTTTTGTTGTGTGAAACAGACACCTCACACCCCCCTCTTGGAGGGAAGTGGAAAATTTTATTTCAGATTCTGACTGAATCATTGGCCAGTTTTTTTTTTGTTTTTTTCGATCTGTGTCCCCCCCCCTCCCCCCCCTCCCCCCCCCTTCCCATCTTTCCCGCGATGAATCTTTCTCCAGTAAATTTATTATAATGGTAAACACCGGCACAATCCACACACACACACACCCTTCTCCCCACAACCGCCTTTAATGTCTTTCAAAATGTTTTTTTTTTGTAGATCTACGACCCATTGGGAATGGAATGGAGGTTGTGGGTGGGGGGGGGGGGTTCAAGGACGGAGAATGTTCGCGTCAAAGTGACCTGGGGAATGAAATCAAGCCCGTAGGCGATAAAAAAGGACGCTGCGGGGGGGTGGTCCTACCCAATGTCCACTCATGTCTTGTTGGTCATCTGGAATTTGAGGCAGTCTCGAGAGTGTGATATTGAGAGAGAGAGAGAGAGAGAGAGAGAGAGAGAGAGAGAGAGAGAGAGAGAGAGAGAGAGAGTGAAGTGTCGTAAGGGGAATTGTACGGGCCAGTTCACGGGCAAGGGGAGGTAACAAGGTTACAGATAGTAACGTCGTTAACCAAGCCCCGTTTGGGTGATTGGGTTATCGTTCTTTTTTTTTTTTGGGTGGGAGGGGCGGCCCGGGAGGGGGCAGAAGTGTCTATGTAACGACAAGTTCTTAGCGAGGTTACCGACGCTCTTTTACGAATGCGTCAACGTCAGATGTGGGTGCAGTGCCGGCCTTATCGTTGCGAGCGCCTAGTCAAGTTGAGCTTGGCCGGAGTCCCCCCCCCCCCCTTTTCAATGTGGCGCCATGTTGTACCTCTTCCCTCCCCCCCCCCCCAACCGTGCAGATAAGTGAGTCGCTTGCACCCTGAGCCGTCACTTTGCTGGTGACATGATTGCACGGCGATTCACTTTCCCTCACCTCTGGGAAAGAACTGTGTTGGGGGCCCCAATCCATAGGATTGGATGAAGCGTAGGGCCCATTTTACTTTTGACTTAGGGGGCCCATGCATTGAAACGGCCATACTTGGTCTTAAGAAGACTTCCGGCGAGCCCATGGTGGTAAACCGCCCGTAAAAATGAAAACATTGGGCGCCCTCAGGACCATTCAACGATACAGCTACGCACTGTGATCTCTGACCTCCAATAATTTCCGATCCCAAGAATTTCTGACCCCCAATAATCTCTGATCTCTGTGATCTTTAATTTTAATGATTACTGATCCCGAATTACATGATTCTAGATACCTAGCCCCCCCCCCGCCCCCGGTCCCCCCCCCCTTAAACCCCGTTGTATCTCCGTAGTATCGCAACTGTCGCTCGGATTTTTTAGAAAAGGGCGTTACAAAAAATACAAGAAGACCGCTGATACAGCTGCGATAGTTTCACCTTTAGATAAATTACATCAATTTTACAATTATCTGCTCTCGGTGTAAAGATGAATAAAAGACTGAGATAAAAAAAGGAAGATAATGAAGGGAAGAAAAAGGAAAAACACGTGTGTTAGATATGTACATACAAGATGAAAGATAGATAGATAGATAGAGAGAGAGAGAGAGAGAGAGAGAGAGAGAGAGAGAGAGAGAGAGAGAGAGAGAGAGAGAGAGAGAGAGAGCATTGGTGTTTAGGTAAAAAGTAAAGCGGAAACATAACCTTCAGTAAAAAAAAAATATATCAAACGGCAGCGAGTGAGGAAAAAATCTGGCTAATTGAAAAAAAGAAAAATAACCCAATGACGTGTTTTGAATCCATTCATTAAATGAAATAAAAGGTTGGCCAGGTGTTCAGAGTTCATTCCCAGCGTGTGGCAGAGATGAAATGTTGCCAAGTTGGTTTACATCATTATTGCGCAGTTTGAAAAAAAAAAGAAAATGGGCTAATTATTTGGAGTGAGATAAAAATATGATGAGCTTTGCATTTTGTTAAACGGAGATAATATATAACAAAAAAAAAAAGTGAGATATAAGATATGATTCAAGCCGCCGGTTGGATTGAGACTGCACAAACAAAGGGGTCGAGGTTCAAATCCTGGTCAAATAGATTTCTTTCGTCTATTCGTCATGTGGTTTACGATGTGTTGGTGATAGGGGAAACGGCACTGTGACGTTGATCAGGTCAGAGGATATCCAGTTGAACAGGTCAATTTAAGTTGAACTCATTTGACCTCTTCCTGCGCCATGCCGTCTTTTAGAATGGGCGCTTCTATGGTCTCTCCCCCCCCCCCCCACACACACACATCAGGCCTTAACCAATCTCAGGATGGAATCAATACAGTGGACATCGAACGTACAATATTTTAAATCTGACCTAAATTCGATAACCAAAGCTAAACTTTACCTGCAGTTCTACCCGCTCGTTCACGACCCCCCCTACCCCCTCCTTCCTGTCGCGTGCTATTACAACTGTAATCTACAGATATATTTTCCCCTCCCTCCACCCATCACTACTACATTACATGCTAGGGACACGTCAGAATGCATCAGGAAGATTTTTCCCGCCATAAAATATGTTGCCGAGTCTACGGCAGGCGGCCTCTAGATTCCGTTAGTGAGGAGTGCATTCTGGGATTGATGGTTATGTGTGTTTGTGTGTGTGTATCTGTGTGTGTCTGTGTGTGTGTGTGTGTGTGTGTCTGTTTGTGTATGTGTCTGTCTGTGTACGTCCCTCCAGTGTTCTTCCAACCCGGGATACATATATTCACAGAATGCAAAGCTGCGAATTGTGTCCCACGTCAGAGACCCGCCCCCTACCCCCCCAGTTCTTCAACCCCCCCCTCCCCCTCCCCTATCTACTCAGGACAAAGTTGAACAGACGAACAGTGGAACAAACCAAGCCCATCTGCACATTTCAACCACACATAACAACCCATGTCTATGCTCAACGCTTCATCCATGTAGAACAACCTCTGGACAACCCGTCCACCATCAGACAACCCGTCCACCATCCGACAATACTGTCCAACATCAATCCGCTTCATTCATACACAACGAAAAATCGGACAGCCCCAGTATATAATATACCTAAAACCTGCCAAGATGAAGCCCGAATTACTTGCCGCCTGACCAGAGAAAGCTGCATCCTCTCCCCCCCCCCTGCCCCACCCTCTAGTAATTTTGTGTTTACATCCTGCAAAATGTCTTTTTTTTTTTTAAAACAAACAAACAGACAAACAGTAAATCTGAAGTCCCTTCTGATGCGACATTTGGAAATAAACAATGTCTTATGTCATTCTTCATTCTTCCTCCAGTCACATGACCTCATGTGGAGGGGGAATTACGAACACCAGGGGGTGGGGGTGGCGTCGTCTAAATGGATCTACAAAAGTGAGCTGTCAACGACAGGGAGGGGGGGGGTTGATTGGGATGTGGGGGGGGGGGGGGGAGAGGTGGGAGAAAATCCCGCTGGTTATTATTTTCAATTTCACGCGGCCGACCGACCGTCTCGCTGACCACCACCACCACCACCACCAGGTTGTCCATGGGCGGGCCATTAATGAAAATCTCGGTTGGGAGAAAGGAGGGGTGGGTGGGGTATGTTCATTTCTAAGGCTGGTGGATTGTAGTCTTATTTATTTTTCAATGACAGTGTCGGCATGTCGGCTCTTTTTTTTTCCCGTTCGGTTTTAGTTTTAAAAAAAAAAAAAATGACTATCAAGTAAAACGATACATATGCTGAGTTCAAGTTTATCGATTTATTAATTTGCCCGGAATGGAGGGGGGGGAGGTGTTTTACAGTGATGTAAAGGCGGCACTTTACCAATACACTTGAATACTAGCCATACAGCGCTTAGTAAACTGGAGTGCATATCTAAAAATAAATAAAAATACAAAACAGGAAAACAAAGTCCCTCATTTAAATGCGTCAAATTTCTTTGAATAACTACGGCATTTATTGATGACGTCATTTGATAAACACAAATATACTCAGGGGCGCCGAGAGCCAACAAGGGCCCCAGGGCAGGACATCATTGCGGGCCCCTTAATAAACAATGAGTCGTGAAAAAATTGACATGGTCGGGGAGGCCGGACCCCCTTACAGATGCGGGCCCTCTGGCAATGACCCCCCCTGAATCCCTCTCGGCGTGCCTGAATATACTCTCGATGATGTTGCTATAAACCGACCATTAAATATATAGAACATACTTGATGTCAATAAATCTTTCAGTTCTCTAGTTGTAATAGAGCTCAGAGGTCCTACACACTTTTTTTAAAAACTGGAACCGAGGCTTGGCATTGCGTTCCCGTCTTTTTAATTTCTATTGGCTTGCCTTTTCAGCAAAGCCTAATGAAATATCAAATGAGATGATTTCATTAACTTCAGTCTACATTATGACTTAAATCTTACATCACGTCTTCTGCCCATAGTCAAATTATTTTTTTGCATGCATTCGTTCGTTTGTATTTATATGTTTGTAAAATATTCTACGCCTTTGGCTATAAGTTAGGTCGGCGATAAATACTTCCAAAGTATAACCTCTTTTCAAAGCATTTTTATTTGCTAGAATGTTTTTCTATTCCACTTGGTCGGGCAGACCCATCGCATCGGTCCTCATTAAAAGCAACAGCGAGTAATTCCCGTCCCTGCAATTTTCACCACCGATAATGGCTTCTCGCGTGTAGTCGAGAGAGTATGTGACCGTGCGACGTCGAGTTGCCAAGGTAATGACGCTCTAACTAAGATGGACGACTCTCCATGGCAACGGGACCAAGGGAGGTAAATTTCATTGCCTTGGCACGCATATCCGCAATGACACGGGCTAATAAGAAAAGATGGTCTGACTTTGTTTACGGTGTGACTGCCATACTAAAAGTTAGCAACAGCAACAAAAAGTAAAAAGAGAAGTTTCCATTTTCCAGCAACTTCATTCGCTGAAAGTAAAAAAAAAAAACCATTTTGTTTACATTTAGAATGATTCATTGCTACGGTTATCTTTTACCACTAGCTGTACCGTACCACTGCAAAACCTTTGCATAGAGTTATATCCCTTTAGGTTTGATCAGTAGGCTAGGTTATTTTTGGTTTCGGGCAGATTCGATTTTTTTCATGATTTTAAACTGGAAAACTGTTGTATTAATTCTTTACTTTCTTCTTCTTCTTCTTTGTTCTCGATATATGATTATGGAGGATTTCAAACGACCAGGCCTATATTTATGATGAACTGCACGGTGGCATCCAAGTCCGTCTCGCTCCCATAAAGTTTTTGATTGAAGGAGGTCATCTGTGGCCAGAACCTGTTGCGAGCTGTGTCATGTAAAGGGCATGTTTGGAGAACATGTTCTGCATTCTCTGGAGACATCCCACATTGGCAGTCCTCGCTGTTTACTTTCGATTTATTGCAGAAACCACACCGCTATTATTTATATATACTTTTGTCTTTTTCGTTGTGTTTTGAAAAGTTGTTTTTATAGTAGTATGGATGGAAAAAAGTGCTTTTTAGAAAGTAGTTAATAATATTTCAAACTAAGATGATTGGGAAAACCAAAAACGTAGAACACATATTGTTAAATAAAAACTGCTTTGGTCTGATGTATGCCATTGGTGGGAAAACATTTTCAACCGCGGGTCACGAGGGGTTCTCTAACGTTGACAGATGGGGTGGACCAAAGAGAGAGGTGGTTTTTATTTTATGAAATTATGTAAGTTAAATGTAAACTGAATGGACGAGTGAATGCGAGTGGAGTGAATGCAGGATCTAATCATACATCTGCCCACCCCATGATCTGTGGATTACAATAATGGGAGAATAGCTTTAGGTATAAAAAAAAAACTATGTCTGGTTTCTCATTGGTCAGTGCATCACGTGACTTGTGACTATGAGGGGATCTAAAATTAAACGCAATTTTCAATTTGTTTCTTTCCTCTTGTTTTCAAAACGAATCATTTTGTTTATTGAGTTATTTATAACGCACCCCCCTCTCCCCCTCTTCGCCCTTAACTCACAGGAGCGTCGACTCTTAGCAAGTGATAAATTGTTCAAAATCAACGTAATAGCAATACCCCACCCCGCCCTCTTCTATTTTTAGTCACACTTCACTTCCGTTCACCTAACCTCTCCCCCCCCACCCAACAACTGAATGCATGAAAATTTTCCCCCTATGGCGCGCCGTCGGCAAATCTTGCAAAGAAGGTGGGGAGGTAAAGGGGGAGGGTGGAAAAGGCCAAAAATAAGCCCCCGTCCATTTTTCATGTAAATTGAAGCTCTTAGACTGGAGTGGAGCTCTCTTGGATTTTGTGGTGGAACATGGAAAATGGGGGAAGGGGGGGGGGAGATAACCGAGTTAGTTTGAAAGTCTAAATATGTTGCTCATGAAATGGGAAGTTAGGAAATTGTCTGGCACACGTCAGGGGAAATGGGGGGGGGGGGGGTTTGGGGGCTGAAGAAAGGGGGGTAAAACTGGATAGTGAAAAAGGCCTTTTAAAAAATAAAAAGAATGAAATTATGGGATGTTTTGCTGCGCCATTGATGGTACGTACTCTGAAACTGTTTGGTTGAAATTTATTTCATAGAGGCTGAGTTATTGAATTGTAATTCAACGCGAGTTGGGTTGGATTCTGGGTTTTTTTTTATTTCCTGGAGATACTTCCACAGCCTGCCACAAAACTCAGACTGACATATATACAGACAGACGTGCACACAGACAGGCATGCAAACAGACAGACATACACACAGACAGACATTACAAAATTAAGACGTGCACACAGATAGACATACGCACAGAAAGACATGCAAACAGACAGAAATACGCACAGACAGGCATCCACACAGACAGACGTGCACACAGACATGCATGCAAACAGACAGACATACACACAGACAGACATGCACACAGGCAGGCATGAAAACATACAGACATGCACACAGACAGACATGCACAAAGACAGACATGCAAATAGACAGACATACACACAGACAGACATGCACACAGACAGACATGCACAAAGACAGACATGCACACAGACAGACATGCAAACAGATAGACATGTACAAAGACAGACATGCACACAGACACATGCACACAGACAGACATGCACAAAGACAGACATGCAAATAGACAGACATGTACAAAGACAGACATGCAAATAGACAGACATGCACACAGACATGCACAAAGACAGACATGCAAATAGACAGACATGCACAAAGACAGACATGCAAATAGACAGACATGCACACAGACATGCACAAAGACACATGCAAATAGATAGACATGCAAATAGACAGACGTGCACAAAGACAGACATGCACACAGATAGACATGCACACAGACAGACATGCACATAGACAGACATGCATACAGACAGACATGCACACAGACAGACATGCACACAGACAGACATGCACACAGACAGACATGCACAAAGACAGGCATGCAAAAAGACAGACATGCACACAGACAGACATGCACAAAGACAGACATGCAAAAATACAGACATGCACACAGACAGACATGCACACAGACAGACATGCACACAGACATGCACAAAGACAGACATGCAAATAGACAGACATGCACACAGACATGCACAAAGACAGACATGCAAATAGACAGACATGCACAAAGACAGACATGCAAATAGACAGACATGCAAATAGACAGACATGCACAAAGACAGACATGCAAATAGACAGACATGCACAAAGACAGACATGCAAATAGACAGACATGCACAAAGACAGACATGCACAAAGACAGACATGCACAAAGACAGACATGCACACAGACATGCAAATAGACAGACATGCACAAAGACAGACATGCACACAGACATGCAAATAGACAGACATGCACAAAGACAGACATGCACACAGACAGACATGCGCACAGATTGAATGCCGTTCAGTGTTTTTAGCTTTAAAGTAAATATAATTCAAGGTCTCCGCTAGCAAATCCGGCCCCCAATAAAAAAGAAAAAAAAAACAGCAGGGGTCCCATAATGTCCCAACGGGGGGGAGGGTGGGTGGTGCTAGGCTGACGCCAAGTTCGCCTGTCTATAAGAATGACCCTGGGTCTCGTGAGCCCAGTATGAGACCAAACCTCGTGCGAGTGTGAGCACTCAACCTTTGCCTGAGCAAATGAACAGTTCCAGGTGAGTCACGCATCACACCAGCCTGTAATTTGACGGTGGTGATGGATATTCAATGGTATATGTGTATGAAACTTTGATCCTGGTCACGTTCCCACTTTATAACCTATCCAGGGGCGTTCCATTTTTATATATGGGCGTCATGGGCGACCACACTATTTATTCCCAACCCCCGAGGAAACAGAGCAGTACTTGTGGATGCCCAAAACTATGGAATCGACCCCTTCCCCCAACTTCGAGTATTAATTTCAGTTAAAACCAGGTGATAAACAGGCCCGCCACAGTGGCTTTAGATTAGCGCCCTTTCCACGCCGCCCACGCCCCCCCCCCCTTTCAATACCCTTCGATGTCACCGCCCGGGGCCTTTTTAAAGACAAAAGAACGGCCCCAGGTGTCAGGACCGCTGACAGAGCCCTGGTTTAGTTGCCTGGTAGAGATGGCGACCACTGTACAGAAAGACTGGTAAGCCATGGACGACTTCTGCCACCTGGACCCCTTTCTCCGAAGTTCGCCCTTTGCATTCAGACTCGGGCAAAAGAAGTCAGATTTCCACCAGCAGCTTAACTGGTCTCATGAGAACCCCCCCCCACTCCGCCTACTCCCTCCTACCCCTCCACCCGGGGCGCGAGTTCTCACCTGTCATGAGTTACAGAAGATCTAAACGTTACTTGATTGTATTTATATGCACCCTCCCCCCCCCCTTTTTCCACTAACAACATAACTGGCAGAGTAATTCATGGTCTCAGTATTTACCTGTAGTATTACCTCTTTCTCTCTTTCTGTCCACCCGCGCCCCCCCCCCCAATAGCTCTACATCCTAAATGAAGATCACGTGATATTGTCATCTCCAGGTAGACGGAACATCAAGAACCCGACGCCCCACCCCCCGGGGGGGGGGAGTTCTAATATACTGACTTATTAGCTAATTTTATCTTCATTAACGTAGTTTTTTTTTCTGAAGGTGCTCAGGGTATTGTACATAGGTAAGTGAGTTGGTTCTACATCTTTTTATTTATATAGATACTGACTCCACCACCACCACCCAGCCCCGCCCCTTTATTACTTCCGTACTTTGAAGGCTTAGGTTTATTATTAGTATCCGATACTAAAAAAATAAAGATGTTTGCATCATCGATGAAGTCAGGTGACCGGCATTGGAGATATGGAGCGATAGAGTATTGGTCATATCTAAATTTGTTTCACTTTTGCTAAAGGGGGAAACCAAAACATTGTGTGTGTGTGTGTGTATGTGTGTGTGTACGTATGTGTGTATGTACGTTTGTGTGTATGCGTTAAAACACTCCGTTGAAAGCACAGTTTGACAAGAGCGACACACATACACACATACACACAAAACACACGTATACACACACACATCAGTTCATACACTCACATACATTCATGAACGGAAATATTTCACTGTCCAAAAATGAACTCATGAATATCATTTGAAATCCACCAAGTTATATGTCTGTCTTTTCTTTTCTGTCGTCTCTCATTTTGTGTTTCTATCGGTTCTACGTCTGTATGTCCAACTGTCTCTGTCCATCTGTCTCTGTCTATTCGTATCTATCTATCTATCTATCTATCTATCTATCTATCTATCTATCTATCTATCTATCTATCTATCTATCTATCTATCTATCTATCTATCTATCTATCTATCTATCTATCTATCTATCTATCTATCTATCTATCTATCTATCTATCTATCTATCTATCTATCTATCTATCTATCTATCTATCTGTCTGTCTGTCTGTCTGTCTGGTCTGTCTGTCTATCTATCTATCTATCTATCTATCTATCTATCTATCTATCTATCTATCTATCTATCTATCTATCTATCTATCTATCAATCTATCTATCTGTCTGCCTGTCTGGTCTGTCTATCTATCTATCTATCTATCTATCTATCTATCTATCTATCTATCTATCTATCTATCTATCTATCTATCTATCTATCTATCTATCTATCTATCTATCTATCTGTCTGTCTGTCTGTCTGTCTGTCTGTCTGTCTGTCTATCTATCTATCTGTCTGTCTGTCTGTCTATCTATCTGTCTATCTATCTATCTATCTATCTATCTATCTGCCTACCTAACCAAATGTATGTATGTATGTGTTTAAAGTCCCACATATCCATTACTCATCTTACATTAGTATATCAACGAGCTAACGAGTTCATCTTAAGTCATGCTTTGGGAAAAAACACCCCCCTCCCCACCCCTTCCTTTCGTTTATGAAACGTTAAGTTCCATTTTTGTCAACGCCAACAATTGAACGTGGCACCAAACTTTCTGACGGCCGGCCAGTGTAAATAATAAACTGTATCACTTACTGCAATTTCGCCTGTACATAAGCAAACCAGTGGCAATTCTTTCACCAATTGAAGCTTCTGTTGCTGACTTCTCTTGACTTGTGCGGGTTTGACTACTCTTGTCGGGTGCGATCCAACTAATCCGAGTTAATCCTTTTTCCCTAATCGAACATAACTGAAATGATAAAACCGCGACTCGGGTGATCGGATTAGATTATGAATATGTCTAGTTTAATTCTCGAAATAAATAAATAAAATAAAGCCTATTGTAATGGGAGCTCCACACTTCAGGCCAACAGTGTGTGCCGGCAGAAAACTAATTTGTGCATGGAAATGGTTCCTATTTTGTGTGCGATGTGGACTGGTGGTTTAATACTGAAGTTACTTCATTGGTACGTGCATATCCAGGCCGTTCTTGTGGGTGGGTCAACTAGGAGACTGCCGAGGGGGCCCACATTTAAAAAAAAGGTGGGGAGGGGGTACCTTGAAGTATTTGTTCCATTAAAAAATCTGATGTTAATTGCCTAGAGAGGTACTTTTACCTAGTGCCAATTAACATCTCTTGAATTCTCTCCCTGAGACCGCCAGAAATCTCTTAAAATCTCTGTCCTAGGCCCTGAAACATCTCGTAAAATCTCTGTCCTGGGCCCTGAAACTTCTCTTAAAATCTCTGCCTTTGGCCCGCAAATGTATCTTACCCTACGGCTTCTAAATACTTAAGAATGGCCCTAAAAGTTGTCAATGGTGAAACAGCCAGCTCTTGTGTTCTTAATGACTTCATTTCTTTTTCAACGTACAACACTTTCAATTAATAAAAAACAAGCACACACAAACATTTCTGTGATGAACTTCAGGGCTGAGACCAAACTAAAATCATTTTTTTTTGGTAAACTTACGTGAGAAAATATTTCAGATTCTTGGATCAATTGCATGAAAAAAAAAGCGACATAGCTTTTTATGAAGTGAATTATAACTTGAAGTAAAAGTAAGACATACTACGATGAAATAATTGCGTTTGAGGTAAGATGTGCTTCATTGTAATGGATGAACGGGATGTACCTTTCATGTGTGCAGGCTGAAACACTAAGTAACATGATTATCCCCCTTTTATCCAATACCCTGCTACTTACCTCATTACTTCCCCTTTTATCCGATATTCCGCTATTTCGGCCGAAGACTCGTTGGCTGTGTTGGTGGATTCGGCTGCATGGAATCTCGGCAGCAGAGATTTACTAAAGGGGATACGCGTTTTAAAATAACTGTTTGATTTAGTGGTCCACCAGTATGATACTGTTTAATTAAGCGGCCCACCAGTATGATACTGTTTGATTTAGCGGCCCACCAGTATGATACTGTTTGATTTAGCGGCCCACCAGTATGATACTGTTTGATTTAGCGGTCCACCAGTATGATACTGTTTGATTTAGCGGCCCACCAGTATGATACTGTTTGATTTAGCGGCCCACCAGTATGATACTGTTTGATTTAGCGGCCCACCATTTAAAAAGAACTGTCAATGTTTCAATCTTCCCATTTACTTTGCAAAACATATTTTAAAAAAAATGTTTATAGTCTGCTACCCAACACTTGGGTCGTAACCCAAATGTGAGAACCTTTTGGGGGAGGCGTACGACATGTACTTGTTGATATGTTTGTAGAGGCGAAACATCACCCACAGAGGCCCCCTACAATAGCATCAGTTTTTGTTAGGAATTGTACTGGAACCCTTGAGAATACCATAATTTGACTGTCAGTGTACCTGATCTGCCAGTGTAACTGATCTGCCGGCTGTCAGTGTAACTGATCTGTCAATGTACCTGATCTGCCGGCTGTCAGTGTAACTGATCTGTCAATGTACCTGATCTGTCAGTGTACCTGATCTGTCAGTGTACCTGATCTGTCAGTGTAACTGATCTGTCAATGTACCTGATCTGCCGGCTGTCAGTGTAACTGATCTGTCAGTGTACCTGATCTGTCAGTGTACCTGATCTGTCAGTGTAACTGATCTGTCAGTGTACCTGATCTGTCAGTGTAACTGATCTGCCGGCTGTCAGTGTACCTGATCTGTCAGTGTACCTGATCTGTCAGTGTACCTGATCTGTCAGTGTAACTGATCTGTCAGTGTACCTGACCTGTCAGTGTAACTGATCTGCCGGCTGTCAGTGTACCTGATCTGTCAATGTACCTGATCTGTCAGTGTAACTGATCTGCCGGCTGTCAGTGTACCTGATCTGTCAGTGTAACTGATCTGTCAGTGTAACTGATCTGTCAGTGTAACTGATCTGCCGGCTGTCAGTGTAACTGATCTGTCAATGTACCTGATCTGCCGGCTGTCAGTGTAACTGATCTGTCAGTGTACCTGACCTGTCAGTGTAACTGATCTGTCAGTGTAACTGATCTGTCAGTGTAACTGATCTGTCAGTGTACCTGACCTGTCAATGTACCTGATCTGCCGGCTGTCAGTGTAACTGATCTGTCAGTGTACCTGATCTGTCAGTGTACCTGATCTGTCAGTGTACCTGATCTGTCAGTGTAACTGATCTGTCAATGTACCTGATCTGCCGGCTGTCAGTGTAACTGATCTGTCAGTGTACCTGATCTGTCAGTGTACCTGATCTGTCAGTGTAACTGATCTGTCAGTGTACCTGATCTGTCAGTGTAACTGATCTGCCGGCTGTCAGTGTACCTGATCTGTCAGTGTACCTGATCTGTCAGTGTACCTGATCTGTCAGTGTAACTGATCTGTCAGTGTACCTGACCTGTCAGTGTAACTGATCTGCCGGCTGTCAGTGTACCTGATCTGTCAATGTACCTGATCTGTCAGTGTAACTGATCTGCCGGCTGTCAGTGTACCTGATCTGTCAGTGTAACTGATCTGTCAGTGTAACTGATCTGTCAGTGTACCTGACCTGTCAATGTACCTGATCTGCCGGCTGTCAGTGTAACTGATCTGTCAGTGTACCTGACCTGTCAAAGTACCTGATCTGCCGGCTGTCAGTGTAACTGATCTGTCAGTGTAACTGATCTGCCGGCTGTCAGTGTACCTGATCTGTCAGTGTAACTGATCTGTCAGTGTAACTGATCTGTCAATGTACCTGATCTGCCGGCTGTCAGTGTAACTGATCTGTCAGTGTACCTGACCTGTCAGTGTAACTGATCTGCCGGCTGTCAGTGTACCTGATCTGTCAGTGTAACTGATCTGTCAGTGTAACTGATCTGCCGGCTGTCAGTGTAACTGATCTGTCAATGTACCTGATCTGTCAGTGTACCTGATCTGTCAGTGTACCTGATCTGCCGGCTGTCAGTGTACCTGATCTGTCAGTGTACCTGATCTGCCGGCTGTCAGTGTACCTGATCTGTCAGTGTACCTGATCTGCCGGCTGTCAGTGTACCTGATCTGTCAGTGTAAATGATCTGCCGGCTGTCAATGTACCTGATCTGTCAATGTACCTGATCTGCCGGCTGTCAGTGTACCTGATCTGTCAGTGTAACTGATCTGCCGGCTGTCAGTGTGCCTGATCTGTCAATGTACCTGATCTGTCGGCTGTCAGTGTAACTGATCTGTCAGTGTAACTGATCTGCCGGCTGTCAGTGTACCTGATCTGTCAGTGTAACTGATCTGCAGGCTGTCAGTGTACCTGATCTGTCAGTGTAACTGATCTGTCAGTGTAACTGATCTGTCAGTGTAACTGATCTGTCAATGTACCTGATCTGCCGGCTGTCAGTGTAACTGATCTGTCAGTGTACCTGATCTGTCAGTGTACCTGATCTGTCAGTGTAACTGATCTGTCAGTGTAACTGATCTGTCAGTGTACCTGATCTGTCAGTATAACTGATCTGCCGGCTGTCAGTGTACCTTATCTGTCAGTGTACCTGATCTGTCAGTGTACCTGATCTGTCAGTGTAACTGATCTGTCATTGTACCTGACCTGTCAGTGTAACTGATCTGCCGGCTGTCAGTGTACCTGATCTGTCAGTGTAACTGATCTGTCAGTGTAACTGATCTGTCAGTGTACCTGTCCTGTCAGTGTAACTGATCTGCCGGCTGTCAGTGTAACTGATCTGTCAATGTACCTGATCTGCCGGCTGTCAGTGTAACTGATATGTCAGTGTAACTGATCTGCCGGCTGTCAGTGTACCTGATCTGTCAGTGTAACTGATCTGTCAGTGTAACTGATCTGTCAATGTACCTGATCTGCCGGCTGTCAGTGTAACTGATCTGTCAGTGTACCTGATCTGTCAGTGTACCTGATCTGTCAGTGTACCTGATCTGCCGGCTGTCAGTGTAACTGATCTGCCGGCTGTCAGTGTACCTGATCTGTCAGTGTAACTGATCTGCCGGCTGTCAGTGTACCTGATCTGTCAGTGTAACTGATCTGTCAGTGTAACTGATCTGTCAATGTACCTGATCTGCCGGCTGTCAGTGTAACTGATCTGTCAGTGTACCTGATCTGTCAGTGTACCTGATCTGTCAGTGTAACTGATCTGTCAGTGTAACTGATCTGTCAGTGTACCTGATCTGTCAGTATAACTGATCTGCCGGCTGTCAGTGTACCTGATCTGTCAGTGTACCTGATCTGTCAGTGTACCTGATCTGTCAGTGTAACTGATCTGTCAGTGTACCTGACCTGTCAGTGTAACTGATCTGCCGGCTGTCAGTGTACCTGATCTGTCAGTGTAACTGATCTGTCAGTGTAACTGATCTGTCAGTGTACCTGACCTGTCAGTGTAACTGATCTGCCGGCTGTCAGTGTAACTGATCTGTCAATGTACCTGATCTGCCGGCTGTCAGTGTAACTGATCTGTCAGTGTAACTGATCTGCCGGCTGTCAGTGTACCTGATCTGTCAGTGTAACTGATCTGTCAGTGTAACTGATCTGTCAATGTACCTGATCTGCCGGCTGTCAGTGTAACTGATCTGTCAGTGTACCTGATCTGTCAGTGTACCTGATCTGTCAGTGTAACTGATCTGTCAGTGTAACTGATCTGTCAGTGTAACTGATCTGTCAGTGTACCTGACCTGTCAGTGTAACTGATCTGCCGGCTGTCAGTGTACCTGATCTGTCAGTCTAACTGATCTGTCAGTGTAACTGATCTGTCAGTGTACCTGACCTGTCAGTGTAACTGATCTGCCGGCTGTCAGTGTACCTGATCTGTCAGTGTAACTGATCTGTCAGTGTACCTGATCTGTCAATGTACCTGATCTGTCAGTGTAACTGATCTGACGGCTGTCAATGTACCTGATCTGTCAATGTACCTGATCTGCCGACTGTCAATGTACCTGATCTGTCAATGTACCTGATCTGCCGGCTGTCAATGTACCTGATCTCCCGGCCAGGTTTAAAGACCGTTTCGCTCGGTTGTTTTTTGGAATAAACATTTCTCTCTCTCCCACCCCCCCCCTCCCCCGAGGACGTTCCGCGTCATGGATCCTTGACCCCTGTTAACGTGGAGATTTCGGACACGACCGGCCGGCCAACTGTTTGCTGACATGTTATTTACAAACAGCCGCTGGGCAGTTCATGTTGTAGCTCTGAATGGACCAAATTTATTTACTTCACTGGGTTATTTCCCAGTTATTTTAAACGGTTACATCCAGTGCAGAAGTAAGGAATTCTGGGGCCACCTTCTCTCTCTCCCGCCCCCCACGACAAACTATGATAGCCGGTGCATTTTTTACCCACTTTCCGGCTCAATTTTGATGCCAAATAAATAGATATATTTTGATTGGACCCCCTCCCCAATCCTCTTAATGACTTTGGCGACCCCTGACAAGTCTTCGGGTTCCCCCCCCCTCCCATCCTTGTATTAGTTGTACTATTTACTAATCATTCAGTCAATGCAATGTTTCAAAACTCGTCTCAACACAATGTTTTGCAGTTCCGTCATGCGCTTCCCCCCCCCCCCCCCCGGTTTCGCACCAAACGACGGTGCGGTTTTGGAATCTAAGTCGATCAATGTGAGGAAAGTATTTTAAAGCGTCATGACTATGACCCTATGACCCGACTTTAAAAGGGGGGTAGGGTGGGGTGGGGAGTGCACAACGCCGATTGCGATAAGGAGTTGTGAGGTTCAACCTGCAGATAAACAAGGGAAAGGAAAGGGGGCGGGGGCAGGGGAAACAATTCAATGATAAAACTGTGTTAATTACGGGGTGATGTCCCCTTCGCAATGATTGGTCACGTGATGATTGGCACGGGCTGAAAGAGTCGCCATTGTTGTTTTTTTTAAATTTAAAGTCGATCGAGAGCAGGTGTGAGGAGCAGATGACCTTTGGACGATTGAGGTCATTGTCCATACATGTGTGCCGTTCATAAGAATAGGCAAACCAGGCTGCTGCCCTGGACCTCCTAATGCCACATGGGGCCTCATTGCCACATGGGCCCCCACTGCCACAGGGCCCCCCACTGCCACACGGGCCCCACTGCCGGTATCCTATACTAAAGTGTAGGCTAAAGTATGTTTACTGAACACCATGGGTAAGTAGGAAGGGTGATGCGGGTTGTGCGGCCACACGGGGGCGCTGAACTAGGAAAGGGGGCGCCGAAAGATTTAAAGATTGTGAGGAGGATGTTAAAAAATGTAACTCGCACAGGGGAGCCACAATTGCCAGCTACAGCCCTATGTGTGTGAGTTGGACATTCTGTCGGACCTCTATCAGGACACTTCCCAGAAGCCCCGGGCTAAAATAACATTTGACGGAAACTAATATTACATAGAACTCCATAGAACCTATCATTACATACAACATATTGTTACATAAATCCTATTGTTACATAGAAGCTATTGTTACATTGGGTTCCAGAACGTTACGGAAGGTTAAGATTTTAGAAAGCTTAACGTCTGCTTCTAAATGAAAAAATATTACAAACTTTTCGACTTCCTTATAAATGAAGAACACTGGATCGAAATCAACCAACCCATCAATTATCAATAAGATTTGTAGAGACCCCATCCCCCCTTCTGGGAAAAGACACCCATATGACACAAGGGAGAAAATGACCTCAACTGAAATGAAAAATCTCACAACTTTGTTATAACTTTGTTATTATCGTCAATGATATGGATAGCCATCCGCGAGTATCGTTGATTAACGAAACAAAACAAGAACTATATAATCGATACTGGTATCGGAACTATCAGCCCTTCCATTGGAGGGATACCAGCCGTCAGGATAAATAAATCTAAAGCAAAAAAGAAAAATCTGATAGCAGACGCCAACGGGGCTGACTCGGACATGCGCAGTGGTGGGAAATGAAATTCTCGCGAGGACTGAAGGATTTCGCGATATTTGATTGAATGTTGTCCAAGTTAATAGAAGAACAGTCTAGCGATCCCGGAGAACTGTTCCCAAGGGAAATAACCGAGAGGAGTTAAGGAAAGCGGAATGAAGGGGTGAAAAAAAGGGGAAGAGACGAAGTAATGAGAAGAATAGAAGGAAGCTGTTTAGAAGTGTCGCTCTTTTTTCTATTTATAGCCACTGTGTCTGTCTGTTTGGACTGTGTGTGTGTGGGGGGGGGGGGTTGGTTAGACTAGATAGGGATATAAGGAGGGTCGTCTTCCGGGTAAGCCAACTTGGCCGCGGCTTAGGGCCCTGGTATACGGGCCCCCCGATGTTTTAGTTTTGTATTCTATCGATGCTAAAGAGGGCCTCAGAATTTGTATTTCTGCATAACCCCCTAACCCCCCCACATTCCACCTTCCCCGATATCTATAGAAGTCTGGCTAGGGCAGCCCAAGTACTGAGTACGGCCCCCCCCACACACACATTCCACCTTCCCCGATATCTATAGAAGTCTGGCTAGGGCAGCCCAAGTACTGAGTACGCCCCCCCCCACACACACATTCCACCTTCCCCGATATCTATAGAAGTCTGGCTAGGGCAGCCCAAGTACTGAGAACGGCCCTGATTCTCAATGTTGGCTGTAACAGAAAAAAAAACCCATTGGCCATGCCACATCTGGTGCAATTGTTTTACACACAACAACAGTAAAGAAAAAAAAATACGAAACTACCGCAGGCTCTAGTTCATTGATTGGTTTACTAGGCGATAGCCCAACTGCCTAACGCCCCATAGTTTGTCAGTCCGTAAGAACGGCCACTGTTATCAGGCCTAGAACATGTACATGAGCTGGGTGCACCTCTCTCCCTCTCTCTCTCTCTCTCTCCCCCTCCCTTTTCCAAATCACATCTGAATGTCTCTGGATTCAAAATTTCATAAGGCTTCCATAGATCTAAGAACGGCACTGTAGGTAATAGTAAATATACAAGTTACGGACATAAAAGCGTGTGAGCGAGTGCAGTGTATTATTATTTTTTTATTTTTTGTCTGTTGACATTATCGGTTTCAGTTGAAGTGTGTGTGTGGGGGGGGGGGGGATAAACATGGAAGAAAATAACTGAAGTATATTATTATCCCATAATAGGGCAAATCGAAATGAAGGGATGGGTGGCGGTGGGGGAGAGGGGGTAGGTGGAGAGAGAGAGAGAGAGAGAGAAACCCTCCAGTTTATTACCCAAATATTTCTATCTCTACTTCTTGGTTTCTTCATCACGGAGTCGTCTGACATCCTCTGGAATCGATTCCCTATTCATTCCCCTGGCTAATAGAAAATGTCTGTCTTTCACAAGGCCAAATCTGAAATTCATATCTGAAGAAAAGCTTCCCAGTGATTGCTTGAATTCAATTCGCCATGTTTCTCAAATTCGAAAATTCGGCTACATTAAGTCAGATGGCTTTATACAAATATGGGGGGGGGGGAGAGGGGGGGAGCGTGGGCAAGATGGAGGGAACAAAATGGCGGTATAATATTTTGAATGTTTTAAAAGGTTCTCAGAATTTTGTCTTTTTAATTTTTTAAAATGATATTTGTATGAAGTTATTGATTATCCAATCAATTAATCGAAGTGATTTATCGATTCAACTTCGGTACAAACATACAATCAGTTAAATGTTAATGTCTAAACAACTAACTGGAAGAGAAAGATTTGGCAAGGAGTCTAAAACTTGTGCTAGATGGGGTATAAATTTAAATAATTGAGCAAACAGAAACAGATCCTGAATGGGTATCTTTTTTTTTTCTCATTTCGGTCAAACTATTTTTTAGCCTTTGGTAAACAAAAAGTTACCAATAAAGTAAATATCAATTTTTATTCACTGGGCATTCAAATTGACTTAGCGTCGATATCATTTACTTTACTATCAACTTTTATCATTACTTCTGTCTTTACTTGTATCATTACTTCTGTTATTACTTGTATCAATAATTCTGTCTTTACTTGTATCATTACTTCTGTCTTTACTTCTATCATTACTTCTGTCTTTATTTGTATCATTAATTTTGTTATTACTTTTATCATTACTTCTGTTATTACTTTTATCATTACTTCTGTTATTACTTTTATCATTAATTCTGTTATTACTTTTATCATTACTTCTGGTATTACTTGTATCAAATAATAGAATTCAACTATATTCAATAACATTTCAACTCAAATGACAGTACACAACTATATTCAATAACATTACAACTCAAATGACAGAACACAACTATATTCAATAACATGACAACTCAAATGACAGAACACAACTATATTCAATAACATTACAACTCAAATGACAGTACACAACTATATTCAATAACATTACAACTCAAATGACAGTACACAACTATATTCAATAGCATTACTACTCAAATGACAGCATACAACTATATTCTATAACATGACGAGCTGTATGACAATACATGCACTGAACAGTATTCAATAACGTTACAGATCGATTGACAGTACTCAACAATATTGAAATGATTCAATAAGATCAAAGAGAAACTTCGTCAGGAAAATATAATATCACATACTTTTCTTTTTTTATTTAATAGATCAAAGATATTCTGTATAAGCACAAAGATAAAAAACATACAACATACAATGGCTGAAATAATGTTCACTCATACACACACACATAATTGTACACACTGTTTATATGTACACATCCCGTTAACACACCAAGTCCGCGCAATGATATATATTGCTATAAACAAAGCACATTTTGTTGAATAGTTATTTAACACACACACACACACGCGCGCGTGCGCGCGCGAAAACAACAGCCACAATACGTAAGCCAATCCATTGTATAAACAGTGAAATTGTTATTTAACTACACGCTGGTTAACACATTTAAAAAAAAAAATTAAAGTCAAATAAAAGACACACAAAGAATGTAGGAAGGAAAAAAAATAAAGTTAAATACATCATTTGTCAAATACATCATTTGTCAAATACACCATTTGTCAAATACACCATTTGTCAAATACATTATTCGTCAAATACATCGCTAGTCAAATACATTGTTCGTCAAATACATCGCTTTTCAAATACATTGTTCGTGAAAGTGTATTTCAAGACCATTTGTCTATTTTTAGTTTTTTTTTTCCTTCTTTTTAAATATATAAAAACCTGGACTACTTAAAGTCATGAAACAAAACAGAATGATTTAATTAACGAAACAAAAGAAAACAACATTTATGTCTCAACAAGTTCTTCAAACTCTGTGTTTTAAAACTCTGCATCAAATTGTTTAGGGATTTTCCGGGCTAGA
This sequence comes from Bulinus truncatus, assembly GCA_021962125.1. Taxonomy (NCBI): domain Eukaryota; kingdom Metazoa; phylum Mollusca; class Gastropoda; family Planorbidae; genus Bulinus; species Bulinus truncatus. Next base: position 4,327,987 of record JAGDYQ010000030.1, on the reverse strand, counting down.
GATCTTTTTTTTACCCATCCTGACTTTGTGATAAAAAATTGTTATAGCAGGAAGTCTGTAACTTGTGAATATGATTTGACAGGTTTTTGATATTTTATCATGTTTAAAAAAAAATAAAATAATTGTTCTTGTTTTTGCATAATAATAGTGTTATGGCGGGGTTTGGGGGGGGGGGGGAGTACAAAACCGTTCAGCAGGCGATGTCCGGCATTGACCGATTAAACGCTTCACGGGCCGGCTATGTGATGTGCGTGGCCCGATGTTGACACATTTGAGAGCTGGGTCTTAAGTTAGAAGTCCACCTTTCATCAAGGGGTCTGCCTTTTTCCACTATTTCACTAGACCAGACATCACTCGGTCCAGTCGGACCTTAAAGGCCGGCCCTGTTTTCTGATGTTTCACATCATCCGGTCAACGCGCTCAAAAAAACAAAACAACACATTAGGTGCAAAGATGACATCAGATGTCATAAACGGCGTCATCTAGTTAATTCAAAGATGTCATTCTTAGATGAATTCAGCGTCAGTGGTAGAGCTCTGCATCTAGTTTCATTGGCTCATCAAAGGAAAACAAACTTGAAAAAAACAACCAATCGTGTCATCTGTGATATTAGATATAAAAATCACTCAGCTGAGTGAATCATACCCTGTGATTCGTTCAATTCAAGCATTACGAAGAAATATATATCTATGTTTCTTTGTATCTATATATGTATTTATATATTTATCTATATGAGTATCTATCTATCTATCTATCTATCTATCTATCTATCTATCTATCTATCTATCTATCTATCTATCTATCTATCTATCTATCTATCTATCTATCTATCTATCTATCTATCTATCTATCTATCTTTCTTTCTGTCTGTCTGTCTGTCTGTCTGTCTGTCTATCTGTCTATCTGTTTGTCTGTTTGTCTGTATGTCTATGTATCTATCTATGTATATATCTATATTTCTATCTATCTATTTATCTGTCTGTCTGTCTGTAAGTCTGTCTATCTATCTATCTGTGTTTCTATCTATATCTGTATGTGTGTGTGTGTGGGTTTGTACCTAAGCGCGTTGGTACACGATTGATTCGTGCCGTATTTCTTGTTTTTTCAAAATTGTACACCTCTGAGTCTGTAACAAAACATTCCTGTGACGATTCTAATCTTTCTGCCCAGTGACAGCACTCAACGCCTGACAGTTTTAAGTAACAACAGAGAGTCTTCTATAAAGTTAGTACCGGGAAAGGAGGGGGGGGGGAGGTAAGTCTCTGTCACAATAGCAAATGGATGGGCAAAAACTAAGAGACTGTCTGGGCCCCCCTTTTTAAAGAAAAGGGGCCCCCTTCTAAATTCCAACCTTATATGATGCTCTTTGTGTCCTGACAGAAACATTTGCAAAGAGCCTCCCCCCCCCTTGCAAGTCTCGAATTAGTCGCACCTTTTTCCAACCTAAAGGTAGACCCTGTCTCTTTGAATATAAAATATACAAATTTAAACTCAGAATAGAAACAAAAAAAAAAATAAAGCAGAATAGTTGGTAACCAACTTATAGACGACATCACAATGACTGGCTGCTTAATTCAATCACCAAACATCTAAAAAAAATCTGATTTACATAATTTATTCATAAAAAAATCTGAATTAATAAAGACACAAAATATAAACACAATTTCAATTCCAATCCATCAGTTTTAATTTTATTTGAAAAAAAAATGACGTCAACATACATGAAGATTATGAATATAAAGTGATTTATAATATAAACATTTCATTATGGCAAATTATCTTTTTTTTTTTGTTTAAAAGAAAAATACAAACTGACAAACTGGCATGATGAAATGGACAGGATTTTTTTTGGAATTATTTCATTTGAATGAAAAAAAATCTGGGCAACACCGCACGCGATCAATGCAAACAAGGTTGAATTAATATACGGATAAATAGTGTAGACTATATGAAGAATATAGGTCAGAAACAATAGACAAAACAAGAGACAATCTTTACATAGAATATCTCCCCCCCCCCAACGCCTTTTTCTAACGACTTCCTTTTTAACAACTTATGTGCTGATTTTGTCGTTAAATGAACAAACCTATTTTTTTTTGTTCATTCATATATTCTGAAAATAACCTTGACATGTTCAAGTCAAGTGAAATCAGGAAGCGTATATTGGATGCCGTGAATTAATCATGTCGTCGCTGCATGTTTATCATTTGGTGTTACACGAAGCAGTTTTTTTTTTCCGGCGCAATCGCAGTTGAGGCGCCACGGGGGAGGGGGTTAGGAGCATAAGATAATGACGTCACTTGGGCGCGAACACGTGTCACTCTCACCAAACCCAAAAAAAAAAAAAACTGCCGTCGATTTATCACAATACAAATTATCACATTTTTTTTGGTTTGTATTTGAGGGTTAATGGAGTATTGGTATTATGTCTATTAGTACACACCGGTACACAGTCAACTAGGGAAAGACAGTATTCCTATGCCAGGTTGTAGCGTAGCAGACGTTAATTAATCCTGGTGGGGGAGGGGGGGGCGAGGGCTGGAGTCTTAACGTGGTGAAAAATGCCGCCCCTGAATGGCGGTAAACAAAAGTGTCGCGCCCTACCCATTTCTGCCACTCTCACGACAGGGACATGCCTTAAGACATAATATAGGCTATGCATGACGGTGACCACGCCCATAAGACATTCATGACTGGCGGGATACACAACTGGACCGCACAGTCACGTGAACAAACACACAAGTCCAGTGAACACGTGACCAGGAATAAAAAAAAAAACCACATGGCAAATTGATGTCCAGAGTTGAGAAAAACAAATAGTGAAAGGGTTCACAAATGAATGAATCAATTTACACTCACACAATTCCTCGACCCACGACGTCATACTAAACAAAATATAGATAGCTTTATTTGATAGTTGTATATAAATGTATAACATGGTATACATGTATTCAATGAAGATAGTCAGGGGTAATTAATATAAAGCGTTGTCATAAAGTCAGGATAATGCAGCGATTTTTCTTATAAAGATAGTCAGGATAATAATAATAATAATAATAACAATAATAATAATAATGATACAGCATAGCAACGAAATCTTTATAACATTGAAACACAACGTTCACAGATATTCATACAGTATTATCATGTTGCTTTCTTTTTTAAAAAAAGATAAAAAATAAATAAAGACATTAAACAACAGCCTTACGGTATTAAGCCTGCTATTTATAGGTTTGAAGGACTTTGGATTTTCCCGAACTGTCCACCCAGCTATTCAATAAGGATTCAGTGTGTTTTAAGTTCCAATATTGAACGTTATGATGGGGGAAAAAAAGACCGCCAAAATAATAATAATAATAACAACAACAATAACAGCGGATGGATGTGGCGAGGCTGCGTTTTTACAAAATGGTGGGGGGGGGGGTGAGGGGGCAGTCTGGCTTTTATTAAGAGTCCGTAATACGGGTGTGGGGGTGTGGGGCAGTGCTCGATTTAAGAAAAAAACCAGTGCCGGGGGGGGGGGGTGAACAAAAATTTCTGCACAGCCGGGATAAATGTCTATGATTTCATCCCCGGCTGGGATATATTAGCTAAAGCAGAGCCAGGGATGACAGGTCTCAGTGCCGGGGCTATCCCCGGCGGTAAATCGAGCCCTGGGGTAGGGGGTGGGGGTGGCGCTATCGTTGTTACAATTATTTGATACGTCATAGACATCACTGAACGTTTTCCTCAAGTGGATGGGTGGATGAGTCTCTTGATGTACAATTAAGATGCATTCATGGGGGAGGTTTTTTTATTATACTATATCAGTTGCTGTAATGGGTATCAGGGCTGGGGAGTCGGTGTCGGCTGTTGATGATAATATTTTGGCCGACACCCCACCCCTGATGGGTATTATTCAAGACCGTTATTATATATATGGGAAAATTATGCGATATTCTTGGGGTGGGGGGGGCCTAAAGCCATAAGGAGGGGGTGGGGGGGGTAAAAAATTAATTACCATTAAATATGATGCCAGTAGGGCCCCGAAAAGTACATTAGGGCCCTGGGTCCCCCACACACACACCTCTAACACCTCTATAAGACAATGTACTTTATGCTTGGCACTTTGGTTTCAGGTGTAACTTTTTTCAGTTTGCGTCTTCATACTGCTGTGAACTGTCTCATAGCAATGGGCTCAAAATCTTCATCTCATAGACCGTCAACCTTTGACTCGGTTGGCATGGGTTAAAGGTCAGATCTTTGTTAGGAATAATTTACATCTGGCATATTTACAAAGATTCATCGCCAAATAGGCTCAAATTGAATAGCCGATATAACCTTATATATATATATATATATATATATATATATATATATATATATACGCACTTGTTACGGGACCAAACGTGGCCATTATATTAGGGTATAAGGAACATGACATATATAAATTTTATTTTTTTTTCAGAATTTTTTTTTTTCAGGATTAGGGTTAGGGATAGGGATAGGGTTAGGGTTAGGGATAGGGTTAGTGTTAGGGTGCGGAGCAATATTATCTACGGCTGGTACCCGGGTAAAAAAAATACGGAGACCATACGTATGGTCCCGTAACAAGTGCCATATATATATATATATATATATATCTTTTGCAACTTATTCAAAAGAGCTTATTGATATTATTAAATAAATAAATAAAAAAGGACACGTAAGAAAGGAAATTAATAACCTAACCAATACAAAAAGCGCAAAAAAAAGCGGGCCTGAATGCGTTAAGTGGGTCAATGTTTGAAATGGTTCTGTACATTTCAATATTTGATTTGTATACGACTTCTGCATAATATGACAATAATGAATAAATTTTGATATTAGAAATGTTCAGAAATTTTGGCATTAAAATTATGAAAAGCGCCATCTTGTGGAACATTGAAAACAAAAAAACGCAATAACATTGGTTTGGTATTTGATGGTTGGTGGATGGTATTGATGGATAGTGGATGTTCTTAATTTATATTGTAAAATATTGTTGGACAGTGTATGGATTGTGGATGGTATTGACGGATATTGTAGGGTATTGATGGATTGTGGATGGCTAGTGGATAATATTGTAGGATATTAATGGATTTAGATGAATTGTGGATGGTATTGATTTATATTGTTGGGCATTGTTGGATAGTGGATGGATTGTGGATATTATTGATGGATGTTGTAAGGTATTGATGGATTGTGGATGGCATTAATGTATAGTATAAGGTGTAATGTTTTTGTACGGTACTGATTTGCAGTGGATGGTATTGATGGATGTCATGTTGTATTGATAGAAAATGTTTGGTACACACTAACAATCGTGTTGAGATTGTTTTTATCTGTCTCATTTCTTATGTTGATTTAAAAAAAAATTGAACAAAAGGGATTTGTGGTGAAAAAACAGGCCAGAATGTCTGAACTTAAATCGTGCCTCTTCTGATTGATATTCAAACAAAAAACATAATTTTATAACAAAGGTGGGGGGGGGGGGCTTGTCTTCCAACACAGGGCCGCATTAACGTATGGACACATTGGGGGCAGTTGCTTGATGCCCAACCAGCTCAGAGGAGGCAGTGTCTATCCATCGTTGTGACGCTCAAAAAACGGGGCCCCAGAGCCAGTATAGGAGGGGGGGGGCTCTGAATAAACCAGTTTGCTGAAGGGCCCCTAAGACAAATTGTAAACGGACAAATCGTTTCCTATTCGGAATCATGACAACTGGCAGTCGGAATAACGGAACACGGCACACTCACGTGATACATAGGCCGGTTCAGCCATGAATGAAACAATACGTGATTCAATTCACGCGCACCCAAACATGCTGCGCACATTATTACACAATAATGATAAAGATGCATCACTATGATAACAATCAATAGTGTTTGGGAATCAGAATGCATTAGGGGCGGGGGGAATAGGGGAATCGTCTTCAGTGATGTATTGGTCAAATAAGAAGTAAGGGAAAACATAGTGGGAGGACAAAAAAAAGTGTGAGTTGTCGGGACATGACAAAGTTCTGGAGGAACGCGTTCCGGTTCTGAAAAAAAGGTAAGTGAAACGTCGTTCCACCGCGTTCCCCTCCCAATACACCACTGATCGTCTTACAACAAAATATATTTGAGTATGGAAACTAGATTAAATATTAAGAACAAAAAAAAAAAAACTAAGTTAATTCTTACTGCTTGTGAGCTAAACTATCTGTTCTACTGAGAGCTACTTCTAGCTACACTGTTTTGAAGATCTTTTATGTAAAAGTCCATTGAATGTTCATATTTAACCCCTAAAAGATTGGAACATTAAAAAAAACTTCAGCAAGCAATCCAATGTCGTTTGTCATAATATTAATCCATGTATCAGGGGGGATAATCGCATACGGAATCAAGCAACATATTGTTTAGAGTAAAATCAGTCCAAATTAAATTTAGATAAGATTAACTAAAAATTATGAATACAACATAAAATTATTAAAAATTTAAGTCTGCAAACAATTCAGAGAAATAAATATCCAACAATTTAAACACAGTGAATGCAATGATAAGGTATGCATATATCTCACACAAAGATGGTATCAGCTGTGTGTTGATCTAACAAGGTTGAACCTTGCAATTTCCGTGATCAGACCTTGCCAATTTACAAGTCTACTACAATGCGACTTATCACGTATTTAAGTAACTGTGACATTCTGCCCCAACAGCCAATTTACCACCTTGGGATAAACAAAACAATGACGAACATGTTAAATAAATAACATCATTATTATTATTACAAAAAAAGTAAATAAACTTTCACCAGTGTTTCACTCAAATGTAAAGTCTTAGCTCAACATTCACCCTTTTTATTTGCGTGTAGGCAGACACACCACACACACACACACAACAAAAGTTCCGAATTTTTTGTTGTTTCTAGCTTGCAGTTGCAGTTTTTCTTGCAGTCTTTCCTTTTTTTTTATTGTTTGTTTCAAACTTTGAAGAGCCCAAAGTAACTCAGCTTGGGGTCTGTGGCCACCATGGAGATGTTGGAGACCTTGATGAAAATCTCATCGGCGTTGCGCAGGTACAGGACCGCCCCGAGGTTGCTGGTGTACTCGCCGAAGGTCTTGCTCTGCCCCCAGCACTTGGTGATGGAGTTCTGCGCCAGCTTCTCCTCTCCGCCGTTGTGGTAGAGTATATTGTACCTGTAAACATGGAGGGGAGGGGGCGAGGTGTGGGGTAGAGGGGTTGGGGGTGGGGGTCAGACGATAACGATGAAACAGTTTGTAAGGAAATAAAAACTCAATTAGTAGAGGGTTAAAATAATTGTTACGTTTTTAAAATATCTTATATATATATATATATATATATATATATATATATATATATATATAATATATATATAAACTAACTTCTCTGAAAAGTGTGGAAAGGGGGAAGGAGCGTAGCGTGCGGGTGGCCTGGGGGGCGGGCCTTTCCTTCGTTTTGTCAAGCCCCCCTCAGCTTGTTTGCTCTACTTAGTAACATTTCTTTCCTCTCCCCCCCCCCGCTAATGGCCTGGCCCCTGCTGTAGAATGCCTGGCTCCCTGCTATAGAATGCCTGGTCCCCTGCTATAGAATGCAAGGCCCCCTGCTATAGAATGCCTGGCCCCTGCTATAGAATGCCTGGCCCCTGCTGTTGAATTTTCACGCTACGGGGCTGGTGAGAATACGGTGTCACGTGACACTTCATTTCCGTTAAACAATTAACTGGAGCCGCCAAGCAAGCCGCCCCCTCCCCCCACCAATGAAACATTTACCTTCAATATTACTGAACGGAAGCTTAGTTCACACCGTAATTAAATAAATGTGTTCTATTTTTAGAATTCAACACGAGAGATAAGTAATTTGGTCTTATTATATTTGAAAAAAACAAGGAACCAAAAAAAAAACAACACTCTGTCCTTGTGAATTTCACCTTGAGATACTGTTTACTGCTGCATGAACAGCACTACTGCTGTTTATATTCACTTTCAAGGACGTCCATTGGGTTTAAGTGAGATTCCAATTATATATGCTATATATGGGGAGTTGACATGCTTATAATTAGTACCTTTCCAAAGTTTTTCGGGGCCATAGACAGAGACCTTGATATACAGTTATGGGGAGGGGGGAGGGATTCCTAAGCAAAAGTACATAACGGGGCTTCTTTATCATCGAAAGTTGGCCCCCCCCTTGGTAGTGGTTGGCTTGTTGGCCCTTTGTTTACAGGCACTTGTCAGGATGATGGGGAGGGGGCTTTCATTATGAGGCACTCACCTGTAAAGGTAATGAGACAGGCTGGGGAACTCAGAGCTGCCTCTGCTGCCATAGGCGTCGTTGTTCTGGACGTCAAACATTTCCATGAAGGAGATTTGGCTGAAACACGAGAAGTGAACATGAGCGCAGACCGCATGAAATACAGATCGCTTGAGTCTAATATCACGTGAACTGCGCACCGCGTGAATTAAGCACCGCGTGTACTACGCACCGCGTGAGCTACGCACCGCGCGAACTACGCACCGTGTGCAGTGAGCGCCGCGTGAACTACGCACCGCGTGAACTACGCAACGCATGAAATACGCACCGCGTGAGCTACGCTCCGCGTGATCTGCGCAACGCATGAACTACGCAACGCATGAACTACGCACCGCGTGAGCATCGCGTCGCGTGAACTACGCAACGCATGAGCTAAGTGTTACATAAACATAAGACCTATAAAAACAGCGACAGAATGTCACATCATTGCTCTGTGCTACAGTATCATTTCAAATGTGGCGTCGGGTGGTAGAGACATACTAAATGATATGAAGGTCGTATGTTCGAATCAGTGGCATTATTATGGAATGGCGGAAAGGGCTGTCTCAACTCCCCCCGGGGCAGCACTATGGCATCATTTGAAAGGGTGGCACTATGGCATCATTTAAAGGGCGGCACTATGGCATCATTTGAAAGGGCGACACTATGGCATCATTTAAAGGGCGGCACTATGGCATCATTTAAAGGGCGGCACTATGGCATCATTTAAAGGGCGGCACTATGACATCATTTAAAGGGCGGCACTATGGCATCATTTAAAGGAAGGCACTATGGCATCATTTAAAGGAAGGCACTATGGCATCATTTAAAGGAAGGCACTTTCACCAAGAATTTATTATTTTTTTTTTGCGCTGTCAAATTTTTGAAAAAACCACACCACGCTTGGAACCATGAGGTACCTTGGCTCAGCACAAATACACTCGGCGCACCATGAGGTACCTTGGCTCAGCACAAATACACTCGGCGCACCATGAGGTACCTTGGCTCAGCACAAATACACTCGGCGCATCGACTCGACTCTTTAAAAAGGGTGGCCATGCGGTGGGGGGGGGGGGGTTAAACATTGGGATATAAATGTCTCGCGTTCGAGTCCATGGGTACATCGACTCATCATTGGTCAATTGAGAGCTGTTGTCAATGAAATCTGTAGCAATGAATATTGTTTTTTAATCTTCGCCTCGTAATGTACTTACACCGTTTCTAGTTTCCAGACTGATATTATGCAAGGTAAAGGGGGGAGAGGCTAATATAAGCCTGCACCCCCTCCCCCCCCCACCCGGGGTAGGGGATATGAGACACCTTCCTAGATGGTTTTGATAATAGTCTTTAAAGATAATAATTGAAGAAGACACATGTATAAATGTTGTGCTTCGCAGCAGTGGAATAAATTATACTGGCGATAAACATTCGAGATGACACGTAAATTATCTCCCCCTGTGTTTTGCTTTTCTTTTCTAATTGTTACTTTCTTCTCGTGCGAGTTATTCCCCCCTTCTTCTATCCAGCCCATGTACGTGAGTGCACCTCTGGTCTACCTGCATTTCACCTTCGTCTGTTCGCAGCTTGTACCACACAGCAACTCTTTTTAATTATCTCAGGGATGGGGGGAAGGGGGGGGGTTAGTGTACCCTAGGAGTCAGGCAAAACGTATCTCTTTGTATGTGTTCTTAGATATAAAGTCGTAATCTGCAGGCACGCAGATCGGATGTACATATGTGGACTCACACAAACTTACACGCGAGCATACACACACACACACACACACACGTAACAAACGCATACATAACCTCCTGTGTAAATCTATAGTAGAAAGATAGATAGATACACTGATATATATATATATATATATATATATATATATATATATATACATTAGCGCTCCCCATTCAAAAACCATATAATATATGTAAAATATACCATTTGGCGCCCCTTTGTGTGTAGCGCCCTGGGCATGATAACCCCTTTGCCGCCGCCCTCACTACGCCACTGGTAGGTGGGATTCGACTGAAGCTTATATGGTAAAAATAATACGACAACCAGCAACCCTCCCCTTTAACCCGGCGACCTATCCTGACATCACCCCTACTTCCGTTGACTGGACATAAGAATACTGACCAGTCTATGTAGTAGTGTCCACCCCACCCTGTGACTGGACATGTACCGACCAATCTATGGAGTGATGTCCACCCACCCTGTGACGTAAATTGACACTGACCTGTATATGTAGTAGTGCCCGTCCTCGGGGATGACCAGCCGCCCGTGCCTGTACTCGATCTGGTGGGTGAAGGCGATGTCTGCGTTGTGGATCCACTTGCCGATGGTGTACTGTCGGCCGTAGACTGTTGGTGGTTGGGGGGTGGGGGATGGTGGGTAAGGAACAAGAGAAACAACGTGATTAGTACATTTCAGTACATATCAGTAGATTTTAGGTACATATTAGTACATTTTAGTACATATTAGAACATTTTAGTACATATTAGTACATTTTAGTACATATTAGTACATTTTAGTACATATTAGTACATTTTAGTACATATTAGTACATTTTAGTACACATATTAGTACATTTTAGTACATATTAGTACATTTTAGTACATATTATTACTACATTTTAGTACATATTAGTACATATTAGTACATATTATTACATATTATTACATATTAGTACATATTATTACATATTAGTACATATTAGTATTATTATTACATATTAGTACATATTATTACATATTAGTACATATTATTACATATTAGTACATATTATTACATATTAGTACATATTATTACATATTAGTACATATTATTACATATTAGTACATATTAGTACATATTATTACATATTAGTACATATTAGTACATATTAGTACATATTAGTACATATTAGTACATATTAGTACATATTAGTGCATATTATTACATATTAGTACATATACATATACATATTAGTACATATTAGTACATATTAGTACATATTAGTACATAATATTACATATTATTACATATTAGTACATATTAGCATGATATTAGTACATATTAGTACATATTAGTACATATTAGTGCATATTATTACATATTAGTACATATTATTACATATTAGTACATATTAGTACATATTAGTACATAATATTACATATTATTACATATTAGTACTATTATTATTACATATTATTACATATTAGTACATATTAGCACATATTATTACATATTCAGTACATATCAAAGTACATATTATGACATATTAGTACATAATAGTACTTTGAACATGAAACGTGCCCTTTTGAAGGATAACCAAAAGTACATTTTCCTAAGGTCCTCAAATGTGCCTTTGTAAACGGCACCCGAATATATATTAGCGTGGGGTTTGGGCACTTTTAACTATGCCTAGGGGCCTAAATCAACGATTTGCCTAGAACCCCCAAACGTACAATTTTCTAGTGCTCTCCATAAAAAATAAAGTAAGAACGTTTCTTAAAATCCATCGACAGAGTTCAGCCAACGTCTTGGAGGAGCGGACTTATGACGAATTGGGCCAGCGGTTCCCACATCTACAGGGGCGGAGGTTCCATCTGATGTCCGATAGGCAAACATCACCCCGGCCACCCGTGACCAAACACCGGCCCTTAAAATCCGCCATAAACATCAACGGAGACATTCCATCGGCGGAACCTATTTTAAAAAAAAATTAAACGTCCTCAAAACTAGTGTTGTTCTCGTTGACGAAAACTAAAACTAAAACCTTCGTTGACGAAAATGTTGACTTTTCGTCAACGAGAACAAAACTAAAAACTAAAAAATTATTAGGCAGCAAGACTAAAACTAGACGAAAAACTGAAATTATTACAGAAAAAACGAAATAAAAACTGAAACTAAATTATAGTGTTGCTTTCGTTCACGAAAACTAAAACTAAAACCTTCGTTAACGAAAATGTTAACTTTTCGTCAACGAGAAATGAAACTAAAACTAAAATTAGCAGCAAGACTAAAACTAGACGAAAACTAAAATTATTACAGAAAAAACGAAATAAAAACTGAAACTAAAATATGACCTGGGACTAAAACAACACTACTCAAAACTCACTTTTTGGACAGAGGACACTCTTTTTGGAATGTCTACCCATCCTGCTATATATATATATATATATATACACACACAGGTATATCCTGTCCACTGGCTTTCCTCTCCTAAGAACATTTTGTTCTATGAAATGTTGTATTGTTTTCCCGCCAAGCATTCCAGACGGGAATCAACGAACTGTCAGGTCAGTATTTCGGTCCAAATGACAACAGTTGGTTGAATGTTCTACTACGGAAGGCGAGGGGTCGGATGGTTGAGTGGTAAAGCGCTCGACTGTCGACCTGAGGGTCTCTAGTTCGATATGGATTTCTCAGGTCATGGCCATATCTCCCGTGGTGCCTCCATGGCCATTGCACTATCGGCGATGGTGGGGGTGAAAGAAGGGCACTGCAGAAACCGTCTCATATAATTTAATATATTATAATATTTAAGGGATTTCATCTCATCCTTACAGGGACATCACACACTACGGAAGGGAAAGTGGTGGGTTGGGGGAAGGGGGGGGATTCTCCGCCCAAGCTGAAATGTTTTAACGGTTATAAGGGGTTATGGCAGTATGCAAATACTGCAGTTCAACAGTTCAACAGTTCAACTTCATGAATGACTTCAACGTTTTAAAGTTATGACTTGCTGCGTCAAAATTCTTTTTTGTTTTTATGTTTGCTTCTCTCTCCCCCTCCTCCCTTGTTGTTAATGGTTTTAGTTAATTTACATAAGTGTGTGTGTGTGTGTGTGTGTTTGTGTGTTTGTGTGTGTGTGTGTTTCGATTCACCATTAACCCGCTAATGACGACAAGTTTGGTCTTTATTGAGTCGCAAGTCAGAGGAAACGTCTCTCATCACAGATGTCACTTAAATGTCAGAGATTTACCGCCCTGATCTTCTCGGAGCCACTAATGTCGTTGACATTTAACTCGAAAAGAAAGATAAAAAAAATCAAAAGAATAATTCAGTTGCACCTACCACGCAAATAGGTTTGACGTGGACAACGTGCGACCCGCGGAATAAGGGCGGCATGTTTGGCTGTTTGTATAAAACGTTTCAAGTTATAATATATTTTTGTTTGTCTATAACTTCATCCACCTACTCTGGGTCCCGGCCCTTCAGTCTAATTTATGTACCATATGTGGCCATATAGATAGATAGATAGATAGATAGATAGATTAAGAGATAGATAGATAGATAGATAGATAGATAGATAGATAGATAGATAGATAGATAGATAGATAGATAGATAGATAGATAGATAGATAGATAGATAGATAGATAGATAGATAGATAGATAGATAGATAGATAGATAGATGAGTATATAGGTCGGTCGATGCGTGTACATGCTTGTGCATATATTTTTGTTTGTCTATAACTTCATCCATCTACTCTGGGTCCCGGCCCTTCAGTCTAATTTATGTACCATATGTGGCCATATAGATAGATAGATATAGATATATAGATATAGATAGATAGATATAGATAGATAGATAGATAGATAGATAGATATAGATAGATAGATAGATAGATAGATAGATAGATAGATAGATAGATAGATAGGTAGATAGATAGATAGATAGATAGATAGATAAGATAGATAGATAGATAGATGAGTATATAGGTCGGTCGATGCGTGTACATGCTTGTGCCTTGGCTACTCACCTTGTGCTACATTGGTCAAGTCCTGATCGGTCATCATCAGGTGTGCGGCGGGCTTCAATCTCTGGGTCAAGTTCTGACTGTCCATTCTTGCAGATTTGTGGACAGTACCTGAATGGTCAAGGGAAAAACAAACAAACAATGAGACAAAATTTTTTACCAGCTACACACGTGTTACATACTGTATGTGATGAGCTCAAAGCTTTAGCAACCGCCCCTAGGGTATCTGGCGTAAGAAGTACCCACCCCATGCATATGCTCCCACCCTCCGCCCCCCAGAAAGGCTGTCAGTAAGTGTCTCCCGGGGCGGAGATACCCGTTTCCCCTGCCCACACCCACATTTAGTTATTTCCCTGATCACAAGTTCACAAAGGGGGGGGGGGGCGGGGTGAATTTTCGACTTTATTATAACAACAACAAAAATGAAACGCTTAAATCAGCGCATAACATTTGTCACAGACCAGTTCACATTTTAAAAAAAAGTGAAATTAAAAGAAGTCACGTGTTCATTTGTGCCTACATCTGGAATACTTTGCCCCCCCTCCCACACCCCAGCACAAGCCGTCTGTACATAACAGCACTGACACTCTGTACATAACAGCATGACCTCTGTGCATGTAGCACTTTTGACCTCTGTACATAACAGCACCGACCTCTGTACATAACAGCACCGACCTCTGTACATAACAGCACCGACCTCTGTACATAACAGCACCGACGTCTGTATATAACAGCACTGACGTCTGTACATAACAGAACCGACCTCTGTACATAACAGCACTGACGTCTGTACATATCAGCACCGACCTCTGTACATAACAGCACTGACGTCTGTGCATAACAGCACTGACCTCTGTACATAACAGCACTGACGTCTGTACATAACAGCACTGACCTCTGTACATAACAGCACTGACGTCTGTACATAACAGCACTGACCTCTGTACATAACAGCATTGACTTATGTACATAACAGCACTGACCTCTGTACATAACAGCACTGACCTCTGTACATGACAGCACCGACCTCTGTACATAACAGCACTGACCTATCAGTGATACGGGATCGCGCTTCACTGCATTAAATTGATAAGGATTGTGTATGTGTGTGTGTCGTAACAGAGTGGCGATGTCCATAGATCACCATAGATCACGCGCACACACACACACACACACACAAACTGACACCAAGTAGAGAAGAAAGAAAGAAAAACATCAGAAACCTCCACGGGGATGTCAAGAGATCGAAAGACAAAAAGAGAGAGAGAACTATTTCTATGCAAAGTAGGCGCGGATGAGATCTGTCAAACGGAAGTCCTCAGAATCATGCGCACCAGCGCCCCTGCTTAATGCGATATGCCGCTAAGTTTTATTTGCATGATTCTGTAAGATGAGCTCAAAGGAGATAGTGTCACGTTTCTCTTGTGGGCTGGGGTGGGGGAAGAGAGTGAACGTCTTACCCACCCCACTCCATCGAGCAGACGGACGTTGACTTACGCACGCGCGAGGCATCGAACCGAAATGAAAGATCTCTGATGGCGGATATTCTGGTCACCTGTGCTCTGGGTCAGTGTGGGTCAAATGATTAATGAATGAAATGTCATTCTGACGCAGCGACGCTAAAGGCTGGTCAGCCGCTTAGCTAAAATCGCCTCCCCCCCTTTCCCTTACCATTTCCACCAACTGGGGGCTATCAGAGGCGTAGCGAGGGGGTGGGCAAGGGGGCATCATGTTAGTTAGTGGCGCCAAATGGTATATTTTACCTATAATATCTTATGGTTTTCGAATTGGGGCGCTAAAAAGGTATTAATAAGGTATTGTGCCCCGGGCGCGAGTTTAGCTCGCCACGGCACTGGGGTGGGGGGGGGGCACCATTAGATCTGACACAACCCACAATTTCCGAGCCATGTACCTGAGAGTCGGAGCCCCTTGACATGCGGCGCCCACACCGTAGGTACTGTCATAGTCCTAGTTTAAGGCCCAGGTTCTCAACCGGTCTAGCGCGTACCCCCGAAGGGCTACGAAAAAAAAAACGTTATGCAGGGAAACGCATCGATTTATATATAATATTCGTTTGAAATACAAACCAAGAGTTTTGAAGAAGGTCGCCGGTTCGCTGCGCTGCGTGACTTTTTTTGACCAAACCACGTGACCAAGTGACTTAAAGTTACCCCCCTCCCCCAGAACCGAGTCGATTGGTTGGATGACATGAATTTAAGAGTCAATACGTTGGTTTAATCAACCAAAATTTATGTATGAAAAGCAAGCCGGACATCGCCAAAGCCGGATAGACCATATCTGTCTTAACAATCATGTCCTGTCCCATTGAAATAGATTTAAAAATCAGCAACATACTTTCTATTATAAAAATACAACTGAGTTTATGTTGGCCGGATAGTCCGTAGCCTGGTATTTGCAGCCGGATCTGTCCCCCGGATAGAGGCGGAGGGGTGTGGTGTTTGATTCAGTGGGTGGTAGACATATAAACTATGATGCTTGTCGATCAAGGACGTAACAATATCTCTCTGGAGGTAATGAAACTTCGTTGACATTAATATTTTAAAACAAGAAATGACAGTTTGAAAATAGAATTAAGACATG
>JAGDYQ010000030.1:4244768-4310855 GCA_021962125.1 Bulinus truncatus | reverse complement strand
GTATTTTTATTTTGTGCTTGTTTACCATTTTTTTGTTATACTTGAATTTATCAATCAACTGACAACGCCACTTTAACAAAGAGTGTTGTATGCCTAAGTCATTCAGAATAAATATTAAAATATCACTTTTAAAACTTAATTTCATTCATTTCAAACTACTTATGCATCTATATAAATAACAAAATACATTCATCATCGTGGTGTTTTGTTGATACCAACCATACACATTTTACAGGCATAATCTTTGATTTGCACAAAATGTCAACTTTGATGAATTTTTTTATGTCAACAAATAAGAAGGAAATATTTATTTGATTTTTCAAACATAATCGTTATTAAAAACATTTTCTGAATTACACGCTTTTAAGCCAGTTGTTTATAAAGGCATTAACAGGGGACTATTGCACTGTTATTAATAATGGCATTTCATTCATTCATAAGCAAATGTCGATTCCATGTTTTAATCAGGCCAGATATATATATCTGGTTAAGATTTTCCACGAGCTTTTGTAATTTTGAGTTTAGCATTTTTTTTTAAAAAGAGGGGGATTTAGATGTGCCCCATTTACAGTAGCAAAATAAAAAACTGTAATAGAAAAAAATAAAAAACGTTTATAATAACCTAGGTTTAAATGGGGTACGGAGGATAATACATTTTGTATCAGTTCTTAGTGAGTCATTCACCATTTTCCTGAAAGAAACACAATATAGAAATCATCTGCTTCTTTTAAATGCCGTTGATTTAATTAAAGTTCTGACCATTTCTATAAAATAAAACATATGAACGTTTGTTGATGTGTATATCATTAATATGTAAATTCAGGTGACTTTCAAAACAAACAAATAGTTCCCCTGCAAAAGGTGAATAATAATTCTTTTGTGGTTCAACTAATTATTTTTTTTAATATAAAAAAAAATTTCATGTGATGTCCGAACTTTTAAAAGAAAAAAATGCTTTATAGAGTCGCACGTTGCCAGTTTATGAAAATTTAGTGGGAAAAAAAATGTAGATAAACAGCAGGAAAAACAAGCCCAGTAGGAGCTGCACAATAATTATCGAAGAGCTGCACGCGACTGTTCTGTATCATTAATTTATCCCCAGCAACAAATATGGTTAGCCTTTGCATAAAACTTTTAAAAAAAAATAACTGGTGACCTATTTTGCTTGGTAAATGAAAGTGATGACATTGAAGAGAATTTTAAAATGTACTTCACAATGTTTAAGTAAAAAACAATAAGGACTGACCATGCCACTGGAAGAAGATCTGATTCTGCATTTAAATCAGCACAGAATTTGACTAAAGGCCTGTATGGGTGGTACATTATTAAACAGCAGTCCTATGAAAATAAGAACAGAAATCATTAAAATAAATAAATATATACATATGTATACATATATCTCCTTCTGAAAAGATTATTTAATTCAACCTAGCTGTTTATAATCTAAGTATGGTAAATATGCAAATGATATGACGATCTAATTCTTTATTTACTAAAGGCATCATAGTGTAATTGACAACATTCTTGCATGAGATTATCATTTAGCACATTGAACTATTTGTATCAGCTTTTAAAGAGTTTATAAAAAATAACACAAATAATACTGCATGTAAAAAATTAATATCAGTATAACATATATTATTTTACAATATCAACTGTTATTTTTTATTTTTATTGATTTGACTTCTAGACAAAAAAATATTTCAAAAACCAAATGGTAAAAAAACAATTGGCAATTTAAGTGCATCAAGGTTATTAAAAATAAAGATTACCATCATCTCCAACAGATAAAACTCACACTCCAGCACGTGCTGCGTTCTGTATGGGTACTCTCCACTAAATGCATGGCTGAACTTGTTTTTGACTGCATTTTCATCACAAATTTGTCGGGGGGGGGAGGAGGCAGAGAAAAAAGCCACAAAGTTAAAAAAAAATAGAGCATTTTTTTTAAAAAAACGATGTAATAAAATATTTATATTGATTTTTTGTGTGATTTATTTCTCTATTATGTTACCTATACTCTGGCAGGCTGTCATGAGCCGACTGTTTGAAATGACACCAAATTCCTGAAATATAAATAGGCAGTGGAATAATCAATTAGAGATTTGCACATTTATAGAGAAATTAATGCAGAAAAAAAAATTAGATTGTTCATGAGGCAGAAAATCTTGAAATCCACGGTGAAAGTGTGAAGAAGCTAGATTATCACTGGACGGGATTTTAAAATGTTGCCCCCAGAGTATAAATAAAGGGACATCCAAAAATTCCTAAAACCATTCTATATCAGCAGGTAATCTTTAAAATAAAATATTTCTAACTTTTTTTTTAACTTCATCTAACAACTCAATCACTAGTTTTATAAATGTTAGGGCCGCAAAGTGATAGGATGCCATCAGTTTTGCCAGACTCTGCGACTTTTCACACATCATTTTCACACTTATTTAAAAAAAAACATGTTTTGTTAAATTTATTTCTTTTATTATTTTCCATATGACAATTATCATAGAATTATATGAAGAAGCATATAATTTCAAATAATTATTTTCAAAAATATAAAAAAAATACAGAAAGTCACACAATCTGGCAACTATGTGCACACTGTTTTTTTTACTTACGTATTTATCAATTTTAGTTAAAAACTGTCACAAATTTTCACATACCTCAACTTTAGATGCTAAAAAAGCGCAAGTTGGAGCCATTAACCAGGGATCTATACATTTTAATGAATTTCTGAAAAAAAAAATAATAAAAAAAAAGAATGAAAAATACAAATACTACTGATAATAATTTTTTTTATTACATGCATTTCTTTAAAAGTCACAATCTATTCATAACAATGCATTCACATTCTTCTTTTTTAATATTCAATGGAAAGGATGTTTAAAAAAATATTAAAAAACGGTAATAAAATCAGAAAAAGATATCATGCACGAAGAAATGAGAAAAAAAAACAAAAAGTAACCTAATGACATAGTTTCAAATACCAGTTATATTATATGATGAAATAAATAAATTTACTCTCATCTGGGGACACACAACCTTTGGCCAGAATGCAAATTAAGAGCAGATGTGGGGTCCATAGAAAAAAATTCTAAAATTCTTC
Organism: Bulinus truncatus; assembly: GCA_021962125.1. Lineage (NCBI taxonomy): Eukaryota > Metazoa > Mollusca > Gastropoda > Planorbidae > Bulinus > Bulinus truncatus. The sequence goes on along the minus strand of JAGDYQ010000030.1, from coordinate 4,307,752 downwards.
AATAACTTATTGATATTAAAAGTCTGGTGGCTGTCCTAACTAGAATAGAACCAGGGATGAGGCATGAGTGTTGTCAGTCATATTTATAGAAAATGCTATATAATGGTACTATGTTTATTGGATATAGTTAGCATAATCATTTATAATAAAATGACTTCAAGTTTAAATATATTTAACATTCATTTATATATAAAACTCTATATGTTGTTAATCTAATAATGTATACAAGTATATAAATTTATCTTTGTGCTTTGTATGTAGCATAAAAACATCAATAAATTTTTCTTTAGAGTTATGACCGGCAACTCTCACACATCGTCCCCCCCCCCGATAGAACATTTAATGAGGACGTCTGGGGTGATAAGGTTGTGCACCCATGTTGTAGACACATGACTATTAAATGAAAAATTTCAATACTTCTAGTTGCATCTTTTTACCTTGCATAAAATCTTTTAAAGTAAATCGTTGCTGTTGCGATCACCTGCTGCCTAAACTTCAGCTGTTCACCGAGAGCTTGTATAACTATCGTCAGATTAAAAGAAATATGTTGAAATTTACTTTCATCCTAAACACAAAGCTTGCACAGCTATATGTTTGGAAATAAAATAGATAGTAATTGACATCCTAAACATGATACCGCACATCATTTGAACAAATTAACAATGAATGATTTATTCATAACCGTACCATTTGCGAACAGCATTATTATTTTCTGATACTCTTCTTCTGAGATGACTGTCAAATCATTATGTCTTTCCCTGCACAAATCCTGTCTATCAAATATCCATTGCTGGCTGTATTCAAAAATTAAAACACTTTCTTTAAAATTCGAAAGCAATGTGTCTGAATCTTTTAAAACCAAGTCAATAAAAAAATGTGGTATCCAATGTAACCATTACATATACTTTAAATTATTAAAATACTAATAAAATAAGAAAGTCTTCAATGCATTTAAAGGCTTTATTTAAGCTAGTGACACTCTACGCTAAACATTGCATTTAAATTAGCTTTATAACAACATAAATTCTTTTAAATTGTATGATGAAGCAGGTGAAATACCCATGATTATGATATCTTCATCCAATAAGGCATAACGAACTCATCTATCTAGAGAATCTAGTACTGTAGTTACTTACTAGTGAGAACTAGCCCAGAAATTTCCAGCCATGTCCGAAGTCGGCGATCAATTATCTAATGAAGTACAAGCCGACTGTCTAACGAATTATTAAAAAAATAAAAAACTATATGTGTAAAGAAAATTGATCACAATTTTCCTCCTTTTAAATATTGCAAGCAATTTTTAACTCTGTTTTTAGCGTATGTAACACTGAAAAAAAGAGAAACAGAAAGTCAAATCATAATATCCGGTTATAACGTAATTAAAATAATTTCGTGAATAGCAACGGGTGAATTATTTTTTCACAAACTAAAAGAGGCTCTTTAAGATTAATTTCATACATAGATTGACGTTTGAAAATCAACCTGTATTTCTGTTAGAAACGGGATAATAGATAATGCAGCGCGAGTAAAAAAATATCAAATATACAATAAAAACAACAAATACGGAAACAACTTTTTATTTAGCCATAAAAGTCATGTGATCAAAATATGGTGGCCTGTAACATCCCTGCCCCTTAATTATTTAAAGTGGATTACGTTAGGTTATCGATATTCCAATAAATAAACATGTAAATGAAACGTAATGTTTATATATAATTGTCTCTGAGATTACTTAAATAATGCAACAAGTAGATACTTTTCCTGTTGTGAAAAATCCATTTAATTTACAAACATTTCAGGTTAGTAAACAACATCATAAAATGATAAATAAGTGGAATAAATAATAATAATACTATTGATGCCAACAGGATAAATTGTATCTTCTTATATGTGTAATGAAAGTGTTAAAAATATACAATTTATGTATTTTATATAACACATTTCGATTGATAAATCATAAATAAAAAAAATTGCTACTATCTAACTAATTACCCATCATTTGTTACAATTTGTACAATATTAAGCTTTACAATTACATTTATTGGTAGTATATGGATAGTTCTATTAAACCTGCAGGGGACGGATGGTCGTGCGGTAACGCGCTCGACTGTCGATCTGAAGGTACCTGGTTCGATCTCCGGTGAGGACCAAGGAAATTTTTCAGGTCTTGGCTCAAGTTCCCGATATATCTCCCGTGGTGCCTCCATGGCCATTGCACTATCGGCTATGGTGGGGATGAAAGAAGGGCACCATAAAACCGTCCCATTAGTGGTTTATAGGATCTAAGGGATTTCATCTCATCCTTACAGGGACTTTACACATTAAACCTGCAAACCTGGAAAATGCTTTTATATAGTAGCTAAGGCAAGTGTTTAAGAAAGCTACTCATAAGTTTTTGTCACTGGGTTGTACGGTTGGGGGGGTAACCATTACATCTTAATCTTAACTACAGAGATGATGAGTCAGAGGAGCTTGCTCTATAGTGACTATACTTTTTAATAACACTCAATTTTATAAAAAGCAACAAATTTCTTACATTTTAAATGTTGTCAATGTTCGTCTTATTTATGACTGACAAAAATGCTAAAAACAGTGTTGTGGTGAATAACATTTTCTTAAACAGCAATACCTATAAGTGTGCTAAAAAGATTTTTACTTTTACTAGCATTCTTTAAATTGTATTGAAAATGTTCTTAAAATGAAAACATGTAATACTTTAACCTAACAGTAAATTCATATCTGTCCTAGTAGATAAACTGCTCAGTAGTGTTATCGTGGAAAAAAAGGTTTGCAGATCTGGTCTATTTATGGCAGCTGTTAATTTTTGAGTTCTCTGCTGCTTTTTAGGTTATGATTAGAAATACCTTTGGATTCATTTATTGTGCTGTCTTACTTATGTAACATTCACTTTTTTGTTTGCTTATTTTCGAAGTAAAATATTTTTCGATAGATTTTCACCGTTGCTCACTTATGACATAATATTATTTTTTTCAATAGAGACGACTGCGACATTTACATAGCATAGCAGTTCGCAATTTATATTGTCCAAAGAATCATGATATTGATTTCAGTCAGCTGAATGTCTTCTTCACACTCCACACAGATGAGAGGTCAAAAGGTAATGGTAAAGTAAAAGACTATAAAGGTCAACAGTATTCCATAAACTTTTAGATTTAATTATTTTCAAATTATATTCACTGAATAAGCATAACGTAAATAAATTGGCATTTATTTATGAAAAGATTGAATCTACTAAAAAAAACAATAAAAAAATGCTCATAAATGTGCCATCTATGATGTTCAATTAATGTACCATGTTCATAAAGCATCTTAGTTTTTTGTATTTTGTGATTTCGGAATATTCTTTTCCCAACATATCGAACTTACAACATTTTTTTTATTTCAATAAACAAAATGCTATGAAAATTCAAACAAATAAAACATGTATTGACTCAGTCACATAACTGTTTTAATTTTGTCACTTGTTTTTTAAAGGCTAAATTAAGCAATATTTCAATGAAAAAAAGTTTTAATGAACAATTATTTAGATGTATTTTTTTAAAATAACTTTTAACATATTATTTCTCAGCTTTTTACACGAGTGAGAAAATAAGTGGCTCATTGGTAAGTAACTTTTTTTTATGGTCATTCCGCTTATTTTTATGGTCATTCCGCTTATTTTTATGGTCATTCCGCTTATTGTTATGGTCATTCAGCTTGTAATTTATTTTAAATCACTTGTCAAATTACTTTTCTCTTTTGTACATTACAGAATCCTACCTGGCAAAGTTTTGATCTACAAAGATGTGACACAGATGTGGATCAGACCGCAAAATGTATCCTTTCACAAAGTTTCTTGAAATGTGTTGTTTTATTTGGCTGTTTATGAGTGACTTGATTGTTTAATTTATGTTTATTTTATATTTATTTTTTACCTTCGTCATGTATAATTGCTATCGTATTCCACTTTATTATTACATTTTTTTAAACAAATTGTGACTTTTAAATCTTGTTAAAATTTATTCCTTCTCAAGTTTGTGAGAATTTTAAATTTTGCTCCTTGAAATCAAACCTATCTAACTTGGGTGTTTTAATTTACATAATGAGTATCAGTTTATTATTTGTATAACTAATTGCTAAGAGAATTATCAGTACATGTGTAAGTTTATTGAGTATTTTGTGGATATGAATATGTATCACTAAGTTAAAATCAGCCACTTATGAAATTCTCTGAATTTAAGCTGTGGCAAGTTGTAATTAGGATGAAATGTTTTTCCTTGAAAAGAAAGTATGAAGCTTTTTTTATAATAGTTCAAGGAAAAGTACAAAATAAAATCAGGTCCAATATAAACTGTTAGACAGATTTGTTTTTGTGTGACTTGTGGTAAAAATCAGGTCCAATATAAACTGTTAGGCAAATTTGTTTTTGTGTGACTTGTGGTAAAAATCAGGTCCAATATAAACTGATAGGCAAATTTGTTTTTGTGTGACTTGTGGTTAGAAAATGTCTTGTCCCCGAGATTTTTATCTTACATATCAACCTTAACTAAGTAATTTAGTTGTGGTCTTAAAGATTTGGTTCTCATATGAGAATGTGTGTAAAATTGCAATGGTGGCCCATGTATACTTGACTGGTCTGGTATTTTACTCCAGTAAGGTAAATCGGTTCGTCTTCTACGTGGTTGATATTTTTCAGGTTGTTACAATCATGCATTAAAAAAAAAACTTAAATTCTAGGATTAAAGTTTATTTAATTGCTTGAATTCCATTATGTAATTGGATGATTTGATTTTTTTTTTTTCATAGCTTTCTGTGCCTGGAGTGAAGTACCCACCAAACACATTACTGTTTGGTATGTTCAACAACATCTTCATTTATTATGATCAAAACGCATCCAGTCCTCAATTGGATCAATGGGTATGTTCTTCAGTTTTATTTGCAATAAAAAAAAATATCCCTGACAATAATTTTATTAATTATGTTTATTTACATTCACAGTGGTGATAATTTTTTTAACTTTCTCAGTTTATCGATGAGTCAAATAATTAATAGGTTTATTTACAAATATATTTTCTTTTTTTTTTACGGCTGACTAGATACCCGATAAAAAAGTCCCGCTTTTGAATATACCTGCAGTCGTCAAAGTTGATCAAGCTATTCAGAAGCCATCATATAACATCAACTCTCTCACAAGGTTAGATTTACTTGAAGCCAATTTTGTTGGAACATCAACTTATTTAACTGTCACTACCAATAAATTAACTGTATAAGGAAGAAATTACGGTACCTAGTTTTAAAATTTTTTTACTGCCAGCCATATGAAATAAATGATTAGTTAAACTGGTATTACACTCGAATCGACCCAATTAATTGTTTTGGAAATAAAAAAAATTATTTGAAAGGTTAACACCCAGTGTGATAAAAATTTTACTTCAAGTTTGTGAAGTGGTTTAAAAAAAGTTTGTTTAAGAATTTTGATAGTGTATAAAACATGGAACAAATTTTAAAAAATGATTATTTAAAAAAAAAAACTTTTCATAATTTTCCATGATCTGCGTTAAATTTTGCTTCATCCCATTTCAGAATTCACACTGTACAGAGAGCCACCAGACAAACACAAGCATCTGTCAAACGGATACATTCTGATATTGAGGATAAATTAATGTCTTCTAATGAAAATTCCGAAAAGGTAACCATTTATTTTTATATGGACTGTACGTGACTCATGTATTAGTGACTCATGTATTAGTGACTCATGTATTAGTGACTCATGTATTAGTGACTCATGTATTAGTGACTCATGTATTAGCTTTCACATAATTTTGTAAACTTTATTTCGGCTAACAGTGTTATTCACCTGAAGTTTTCCTGTGTACCGTTTCATTTTTTTTAGTTGTCATCAAGGGAAGTACTACTGATGAAAGTACGGCAGCTCAGAAAAGAATTGCTCTGGCAGACGCAGCAGAAACAGTTGGAACAAGATGCACTTGAACAGTATAGAGTACAGCAGGAGATAAGAGGCAAGCGTGAATTACTGGCATTATCAGCCTTTTAAACTATTGTATGTACATGGTACCAGCAGAAGTTACATTTTATAAGGATTCATTCATTGGTTGAAATACCAGCAGTTGTTTTATTTTATAAGGATTCATTCATTGGTTGAAATACCAGCAGTTGTTTTATTTTATAAGGATTCATTCATTATTTGAAATTTTATTTAAAATATATGATAATGAATCATTTAAACCTTGCTGTTTAAATTGTTCATGTAGATATATTAATTTTTTTTTTTTTTTGCAGCAAAATCTTTAAAAGATAAAAGAGTAGTTCTAATCAACTTTGAGAAAGATATTGAAGAAAAAAGAACGCTGCATATACAGTCTCGGTAAGCTAATGTTGATTAATGATTTGCTTTTTTTTTGTGTAACAGTCAACAATCTGGACATTAATCAATAATCATTGATCGACTTACAAAATCATTCACAAAAATTTGTACGTTTTTTTTTTTTTAATCTTAAAATAACAAATCTGCATTTTATCAAACAATTTTGAATTAAAATCGTTTTAAAGTTTAAGTAATAAAATGCCTTTTAATATTACATTTTTTCACAATTTTATCACGTTAGAACCTGATTTAAATGGCAAAATTTGTTTATAAGGTAAAAATTTATAAATATATGTGGTTCTCAAATTTGGACACCTAGTGACCCCCCCCCCCCCTATGAAAAGAGTTTTGTATATGTCTAGTATTCAAGATGTGATATTATTAGACAGGGTTCTATAAAGTTGAGCAAGGGTTGGATTCAGAAATTAAAAAAAAAAAATTTATACATTATGTTTGAAGAGAAAATTTAGAACTTCTATTAAACTTTGTTCATTTCTGCATCAGGTAAGAGCATTTTTATCACAACAAAGTGTCCTTGTTTTTGAAGAGATATGCCTTTGCATGCTTGTTTAGAACAATCATTTTTAATCTTGAAAATAACACCCCCATGTAAGAAATTGAACACTGTTCATGAATCAACTGAAATTTTAATTGAAAAAGGAGTGTATATATTTTTTTTAATTTTCTGAATCCATTCCTTGATAATCTATCTGTGAAGTCTCCGTAAGGCGATGAGATGTTTTAAAAATATTTTGTCACTTTCATTTTTAAAGCTATGGAAATGTTGTATTATAAAACTATTGAAATGTTGTATTATAAAACCATTGAAATTTTGTATTATAAAACTCTTTCAGAGAAATGTTAGTCAAAGAAAATGCTCAGGTCCTGTTCCGAAGAAAGCAAATCATCAGCGAGATGGTCCATTATATTTATCCCATCACAGAGGTACAAAACGTTTTGTGCATTTAAACTGAATGTGTTCATCTACAACAATCATAGATTGTAGCTTATGGGGTGAACTAATGATGATTGATTGTTTATTATGGGGTGGTCTAATGATGATTGATTGTTTATTATGGGGTGATCTAATGGCGATTGATTGTTTATTATGGGGTGATCTAATGATGATTGATTGTTTATTATGGGGTGATCTAATGATGATTTCTTCTTCTTCTTCTTTGTTCTCGATATATGATTATGGAGGATTTCAAACGACCAGGCCTATAGCTATGATGAACTGCACGGTGGCATCCAGGTCCGTCTCGCTCCCATACAGTTTTTGATTGAGGGAGGTCATCTGTGGCCAGAACCTGTTGCGAACTGTGTCATGAAAAGGGCATGTTTGGAGAACATGTTCTGCATTCTCTGGAGACATTCCACATGGGCAGTCCTCACTGTTTCCAATGCCTAGCCTTCGGAACATGTGTTGTCTTAGTCTGTTGTGCCCAGTTCTGAGTCTGAAGATAATATTTTGGGCTTGTCTGGGAAGATTATAGTAGGGGTCGTTTTTGTCATGATCTGGGTGATTATTCATCCATTTTTGTTGGATTTGATTTTTTATACAGCTCTTCATTTCTTCTGCATTTAGGGGGACATCTACTTGTATTTCTTTGCTGCCAGATTTTGCCAATTGGTCAGCAATATCATTTCCCTTTATTTTGGAGTGTTTCCTTTGAGTTTTGGATTAGTTTATGAAGAGCTGTTCTGAGCTGGGTAAATTGAGTGTAGTGAGGATCCTGCAGAGTCTGTATAATTTTTTTGGCATCTGTGAGTATGACTATGTTGCTGTTTGGTGAGGAGTTTGTGAGTATGTTGACAGCTTCTTCAATTGCTTCTTTTTCGGCTTTGAAAGAGTCTGAAGTTTTCCCAGTGGGCATACTATGTACCATTATTTCTCCATTTGGCCATTCTATATAGATTCCAGCACCTCCATTCTGGCAGTTTGTTTGCGAGGAACCATCTGTGAATGCTCTTATCCATAGAGAACTGGGGTAGAGTTTGTTTATTTCGTTCATTGCCATTGCAGAGAGAGTGTTTGTATCATATTTAGATTTTTCTTTTATTCCAGCTAGGGAGTCTCTCGTGGTTATTGGACGGAAGGTGTCCCAAGGGGGCAAGTCACTGTAAGGTTTTGTTTTATTTAGGGATACTGTATCCAGGTTGTATTTTTGTTTTAATTTTCTAGCTGCTGTAATGAAGTTTGATCTTTGCAATCTTTGAGTAGAGTTAGACTTTTGTACTCTCTTGTTAAGCGGGTGGTTTTCCAGTGTTTCGATTTTTGTGTATTGAGAGAGTATTTTGTTTTCCCTTCTTTCTTCAATAGTTTGGAGAGATGTTATACTTTCCATGGTTGTAATTGGCGTTGACCTCATACCTCCTGTCATTATTCGTAGCCCAATGTTTTGAACTTTGTCCAGCTTTTTTAAACTTGTTTTGGCTGCTGTTCCCCATGCAGTGGCTCCATACTCCAGGCTGGGTCTTACGTAGCTGGTGTAGGTTTTTTTTAGGACAGACATGTTCGCTCCCCAGTCTGTGCCAGCTAGTTTCTTCATTAGATTTATGCGTTTTATCCCTTTGGGCTGAGTTACTTCTATTTGTTTAGACCAAGTGAGTCTAGGGTCGAAGGTGACACCTAGGTAGACTGGGTTGTTGTTTATTTCAACTGGAGAATTTTTTAAGGTAAGCTTTATCTATTTTTGCTTTGTTGAAAGTGTAAAGATTGTGTATTGAGTTTTGTTTTCGTTGACTTTCATTCCCCAGCTCTCTGTCCATTTTTCTAGTTGTTTTAGTGAGTCTTGGAGTCTGAATTTAGATGTTCCTACTAGTTGTTTTAGTGAGTCTTGGAGTCTGAATTTAGATGTTCCTACGGATTCTTCAGTGCTTATTAGGGCAAGGTCATCTGCATACATGCTGCATTTTACTTTTCTGGGCAAGGTTTCTTTTATGTCGTTTATATAAATCAGGAAGAGTGTGGGAGACAGCACCCCTCCCTGGGGAACGCCGTTTTTTATGAGTTCAGTGTTGCTTCTCTATCCATGCATGCGTACAGTGGCTTTTCGGTTCGACACATATTCTTTTATCCAGTTGAGCATCCTATTGGAGATATTATTTTGTATTAATTTTAGAATTAGCCCTTCTTCCCACACTTTATCAAAAGCCTTTTCCAGGTCCACCCATACTATGGTTGTGTGCTTCTTTTCTTGAAATCCGTCTTCTATCTCTTGTGTGATGAAAGCTATTTGGTCTTCTGTAGATCGGTACCTTCTGAAACCTCCTTGTTCCTGGGTTAGTAGACTATTAGTTTCTAGAAACCAGGTTAGCCTTTTGTTAATAATTTTTTCTATTAATTTGCATACACAGCTTGTTAGGCTTATAGGTCGGTAGCTGTCTGCTTTGTTCGGGGGCTTCCCTTTTTTATGGATGGGTACCATGATAGCTTTTTTCCAGATGGTTGGAATTTTCCCCTTTTTCCAGCTGGTGTTGAATAGCTGTAATAGTTTCTTTTTGGTTTTTGGGCCTAAGTGGGTAAGCATGGCATTTGTGATTTTGTCTAGGCCTGGGGCCTGTTTTGGTTTCAGGGTTTTTAGGGCATCTTCAAGTTCTTTTTTCGTGAGCGATTTAGTCATGCACTCATGTCGGGGTGGTGGGTCGGATTGTTCATTTCTGAGGATCTCACCATTGACTTCTTCGGACCGTTCTTTGCTGATATTTATTGATCCTGCATTTTTGAAGTTGGTCATAAGTTCTTGAGCAGCTTCTTTGCCAGTCAATTCTTTATTGTCTGCTTCTAAAACAATTTGGGCTGCCCTGTTTTCTTCTTGGTTTAGGCACTTGGCTATGTCCCAGAGCTTATGTCCTTCTTTGTCGTAGTTTAGGCCTTCTGTTTTCTCATGCCAGCTTTTTCTAATTGCCTTTAGGTATTCTTTTTGGTATGTTGCATTTGCTGCCTTGAGTTGAATGTTGTTTTCAATGGTAGGCATGTTTTCTACTATGTTTCTGGCTTCAGCTGCATTATCGTGGAGCTCTTGGAGGTGTTCAGATCAGTTAGGAATGTAGTTTTGCCTTGCTCCTTTTGGAATAGATTCTTTTGCTGCTCTTAGTATCGCTTTGGACAGTGCAGAGTAGGATGAGTTGATTTTATTGGTTTTGCTATTGATTAGGGCAGAATAGTTGTCAGTGAGATTTTGGAAAAGGTCCCAGTTATCTTTCTTGTAGTTCCATCTGGGGTACAGTGTGTTATTATATGGGCAGTGTTTTCTTTTGAAGGTGATTATTATTGGTCTGTGGTCACTTGTTGCCAGTTGATCCATAACTTGTCTCTTGCTGCCTATAGAGATGTTATTTGTGGCGAAGGCAATGTCTGGGGTAGTTGACGTCAGCCAAGTTCTGGAATAAAAGGATGGCTTGTCATCTGGTTTATTTAGTAAGGTCAGCCTATTTTCTCCTTGCCATTCTTCAATTTCTTCTCCTCTGGTGTTTAGGTCTGGGTACCCCCAGCTTTGTGAGTGACTATTCATATCACCCACAACAATGCTTTCTTCACCATAAGGGTGGACAGTAGCAGTTGAATAGGCTTATATTTCCTTCTGGGAGTAGAAACTTAGTGCCCAGGAATTCTGTGTCACTAGAGGGAGGTATGTTGATATCTGTAGTGGGGATATCATTCTTAACTAGTGTAAGCACTCCTCCTTTTGGTCGATTGTCTCTATCTTGTCTATAACAGGTGTATCCTCTAATAGAAAAGCGTATGTTGTTATTTAGGTGGGATTCTTGAATGCAGGCAATATCTACTTTTTGTTGATAGAGGAATACTTTTAGGGCCTCCTTTTTTTTTTGTATTCCTTCTGCGTTCCATTGGAGGATTGTCAGTACGTGTTTATCTTGTTTGGAGTCAGTAGAGTTTGCTTCCTTTCCTCTGCTCCTGACTCTACAGGCAGAGGAGGAAGAACCACCAGCTCGCTTGGGTGGGCTCCTTCGAGGTGGAGAGCCCGGCCCCCTACCTGCGCGGCGGGATTCCACAGGCAGGACGCCATATCTATTTTGCGGGTTTTTTTCCTCCATATTCGTCGAGGTTGCGTGGCTGTATGTTTTGCGTCATTAAGGCCTACTGCCTCCGTCTTCAGCCTGCTGTTTTTCTGGATTTGCTTCCATAGCCTTTGGTCAGCCAAGACCATCTGCAAGGCAGCAGTTGATTTAATTTCGGAGTTTTCTCTCCTAGATGTCTGCTATCCCTAGCTAACGGCCTCATCTGACCGGGTTTAGAGTTTGAGCGCTCTATGTTCGCTTTTTGCTATCCTTTCTTAGGGTTTTTGAGGCATTTTTATAAAGGTATCCTTACCACGGGATACTTCACCTCACCCTCCGTGACAGCAAACCAGTTGGTCCGCGACCGCTTATTTAGTATTCACGGCTGACCCTTATATCTAAGGGTCTTTCCCCTATCCGCCAGCTGGGGACGCGCTTGGTAGGAGATGGTAGCTCCCCCAAGTAATGATGATTGATTGGTTATTATGGGGTGATCTAATGATGATTGATTGTTTATTATGGGGTGATCTAATGACGATTGATTGTTTATTATGGGGTGATCTAATGACGATTGATTGTTTATTATTGGGTGAACTAATGACAATGGATTGTTTATTATGGGGTGGTCTAATGACGATTGATTGTTTTCTTTGTTTTTGCTCTGTTTAGGATGAAAAACATAATTTCTATATCAATGGTGTCAGACTTCCAAATGCAGAAGACTACCAAGGTAATAAGAGATTGCTTGTATAATCCACCAGCTAATAAACAGGATAAAATATAGCTGAACATAATCAGAAAGTGTGTATATTTTATAAATAGAACATGGATATGTTCTGCCATAAGCAGAACAGGTCAACAATTCATGATCAGAGCAGGTCTATATTTCATAATCAGGTCAGGGGTATATACTGTCACACAGGTGGTAAATAGGATTTTATCAAAGTGGCTAAATTAAAGCCAATAAAAATGAAACTTTTTTTTGCATGCACCAGAATCTTATGTTTTTATTTGATCAAGCCAGCCAATTGTTCAGTATTCAGTGTTTGGACTGCATGCCTGTTCATTTGCCCATCCCTGTACTAGACCCATCTGGTATGCATGAGCTACCATTGCAGTTTTACGCACTTCTTCAAATTAAAACAAATCTCTCAGACCACACCTAAATCACTCCGTTAAGGGGCTAATCTTTGGTAAAAAAAGTCACAAAGAAAACATACTTATTAACCATATGTCACAGAAACAAAGTCTAAGACTTAAGATAATATTAAGGCCTGATTCATCTATATATTTCTGTAATATTATACTATACATATGCTGGCAATTTGTTCCATGCACATTACAAAACAAAAAAGTTTTTAAAATAATTTGTATTTAAAAAATATATTTTTTTTTAACTTGAGGAACGTCAACAAATAATGTGTGAGACAATTATTAGGCTGCATTAAGAAAAGATGACTTTAATTATGTTACCTTTGTATCCTAGGCCAAGATGAAGTCAGGTTATCTGTAGCGCTGGGCTTTACCTGCCACCTGACGCAGATGGTGTCCCATTTCATGGACATGCCCCTGAGGTATCCCATGGTGCACAAAGGGTCACGCTCCACCATCATAGACCATGTGCACAGTAAACTTACTGAGAAAGACAGAGAGTAGGTTTGCAGTCATATATATATATATATATATATATATATATATATTTTTCATCTCTTGTAGTAAATTATTGAATTTGTCTTTTCTTAACTAATAGACCATATTCATTCCTTAAGATCTTTCTGTAATGTGGTAAATAAAATTATTTTTTGTTTTTTTTTCAGGTTTCCGCTGTTTGGCAAAGGAAAAGAAAAATTTCAGTACAATTACGCAGTCTTTCTACTCAATAAAAATATAAGTCAGGTAATGATATTGACATAAATTGAGTGAAGAGTTTTTTTTTTATTTGGCTGTAGAAATATTTTTAAAGGCTATGGGTATTTCCCGCAGAGAGCATATTGCACAGGCGTTCTTGTAGCTAGGGATCTTCTCCATTGCAACAGTGGTAGGGTCTCAGAAAAAAATATCCACGAAAGAATTATTAATTTGATTAATATATTTTAAAATGCACTAATCCTTGTACTGGGTTTTTTATCAATTATATTTTTTGTTACATCTGATGTGAGAAACTTATAGTAAGCAAAATAGTATTCCTATGAAAAGAAAGCAGTTGTTTTTAAAAGATGGTTTCTTGACATTAATTAGTAGAAAACTGTGAATTTTTAGTCTTGTTGAGTTCAAACTAATCAAATATTGCTGCAGTCATAAGCTGCAATCCAAAGGAGGATGCTCATTCTGTGGATATTTCTCTGGTATCATTCAAAGATTACGTAAACCCAAACTGGCAATTAATGTAATATGCCACTTAAAGTCGTTGGATAGTATTGAATTTTTTAAAATGTATTTTTATGACCGTTATTGTATGATGGTTGGTATTGAAAATCAGTTGAATTCTTGTTTTCTTTTTGGAGCCAGATTAAAAAAAAACAAACAAGCAAAAGTATAGATACATTTTTTTTATGATAAATTTATGATGGCATTTAGAACGACTTAATAACGTGTCATATTCTGTTCATTGCTATTGTTTTAATTGCCACTCCATGTTTTTAAATTTCAGCTGAGATTTTACTGTGGTCTCGGAACCAATGATTTGAGACAGACTTTACCCAACCTCAAATCTTTATTAGAACAGAGACTTGGTGTAAGATTGTAAGTAACTCTTGACATTTTTTTACACTTTATTTTATTTTTTTTTTTTTTAAAATTCAAGATTTAATGTGTCGTATTAATGCTTGTAAAGGCCTTGGGTGCACGAAGAAAATTTTGGGCCTCTTTGAAAAAGAGCGAAGAAAAACAAAATCAAACCAAGTGTAAGACTGGTGTTTCACAGGGTCCTCTTTATGGCAGGGCCCAGGGTGCTCTCCGTTAAATCTTCTCTAAAAAAATAGAGTATAGGTAGTTCTGTTGACTCAAGGGGAATAATCTGTTGACTCAAGGGGAATAAAACTTCTAGTTCGCTCTTAGTCTAATTGACACAGTTTCAAATTTGTAAAAACAGCAATTACATTTACAATAAAAAGATTCTTCGCCCCAGTCCTATGAACTATGTTAGATCACTTTCCACTCATGAGTGATAGGTGGTGTTTTCAATTAATTGTATGTAGCATGCACAGAAAAATCATCTGATCAAACAAATATTTCTGCAGGAGTCCATCCTTAGATCAGCGTGGTCACGGCTTGCAGTCCCCGCCAACCACAAGCGTTGGAGAGTCACTGGCAAGCAGGAAGAGTCAAGTGGCAAGCAGCAACGCTTCTAGTTATACGAAAAAAGACTTGGCATCCGATCTGGATGCTGCAGACGGGACCTTGAGGCCTCCGGCGGCCTCTGACTCGGCACACCTTAAGGCGGAAACGGCCGGTTTTCAAAACTTCGACAGTTGTTCCCTCAGCTCTGCTCACAGTGCCGCTCAGGATTCTGTTCAGTCAGATGACAAAAATTTTAAACAGCAGTCTGATCCGGCCGATGGATACCATTCGAAAGTCAACGGATTTAAAGATAACAATTCACGTGATAATGGTGTGGCGAAAAATGTCCATTCGTCAGAGAGGACAATCAGCGAAGAGGACGAGACTGAAGAACTGTTCAAACCTACTGATGATCATTTCTTTAAAGTGATTAATCAGCCGGTGATTCAGGAGTTCAATAACCTCAAACATTTGGAGGAACAGGACAACAGTTTCGTTCAAAACTTCGCCACAAACGGCAACACGCCGACCAGTTTCAAACTTTTGAAGCGCAGAATGCCTCATCAGAATGCGTCGCCAGGTTCCCTCAATGGGCCACCTAGTCCGCCCAACGAGGCCCAGGTCAGTACAGGTCCAGACCAAAGCTACTCTGCCGGCAGACAGTCGCTAATACACAGTATGAGCACTGACATTCATACAAATCTTTACACTCAGAGCATTAACTATGATGAGGCTTACTCTTGCGAGACCCCAGATAAGACGCTGGATTAACCTTCACTTTGATGATGTTTTTGTTTAAAAAGTTTGTACATCCGTTAATGTTAAATATCACTGGATTAACCTTCACTTTGATGATATTTTTTAAAAAGTTTGTACATCCGTTAATGTTAAATATCACTGGATTAACCTTCACTTTGATGATATTTTTTAAAAAGTTTGTACATCCGTTAATGTTAAATATCACTGGACAGATAGGCATCACAACACACAAGCTTTTCCAGCTCCAGGATGGCATCATGGGAGTGAAAAAAATCTTTCACTTTAAAATATGGCTGACGGAGCATATGAGATCATCTGACATTCAAGTTTTGATTGAATGCGCTGCTCTGCAGATGAAATCTTGTATGTCAGCAATGAACGGGGTTTTGGTTGTTGTTGTTATTGTTGAAATTCAGCGTAATCAGCTGAGTTGGTTTTTTTTTCGCTGCTGTGATTTTACCTTTTGTCACAATTTATTTTTTCCTCATATCTTTGTGTCATAATTATAAGTTAAAGGAAAAAAAAAATTATCTTGGAATGTTAATTGATTGCTCATGTAATTTTTTTCTAAACCATTTTTTTGTTTTATGTGCTTGTTAACTATTCAGAGAATCTCCTAAATGTAGGAAATCTTGGGGGAAATGCATTAATATACAGGTGTAAGTCAAAGTAATACACTTTGTAGTGTATGTAGGTCAGTGGCATGATATCAGAGGCACGGCATATGATACAACTTTTTTGACTGAATGGATCTATTAGAATTGAGTATGAATTGAACTATTTCAGTGCTGCCCATATATTTTATTATTATTATTCCATCTTCTCTTTACTACTAGTTAAAAGCTGAAAGCGTGCTGGATATTTAATTCTCCTTTTTTAAGGTTAGGCATTTGGTTTAATCTTTCCTCGTTACTGGGAAAACTGTGTCTTAAAATCTGAAGGTCTTTTAAAACCACTGCATCAGTTTTTCTCTGTTCACTGGTGACATTGATGCTGCTCTCTTGAGGAGACATGCCGCATACTTTTGTCTGCCCTAGGGAGCTTATGTGTTTTATTCTTTTTAATGTTTCGCAGATAAGAATTTCACCTGCGTCCATTTGTTAACTTTTTTTTTATCTGGGTGATTCTTTGGAGTCTGTTTGCAAATGTTGGCTTTGGCTGTGTGTATCGTTTGTATTTCTCGTTTGATAAATTAATGTCTCTCTTTCATGTGAGAGCACAGACTTATCCATACAGAAAAAAACACAAGTTGACTGAACGCTTCTGCTAATCAGCTGTCACAGTGGAATCATTTCACAATGGATGTTTGAGGCTGGTTGATTTTTCCTTCATTGACATAGTTTATTTCTCCCAAATTTATGTTCTTTTGACAGGTTCATAAAAACTTAGATTAAATCTCAGTCAAGTATTTCATACAAATAATATCCATTGTAAATGTTTAATAACTTTATATTTTTTCCCTGTTAAGAATATTTTTATTATTGTACTGAATTTTCAGGGAGATAACTTTGTCAAAAAAGTTTTGAATTTCTAGTACTGTCCCCTGCTATATAATAGGAATGAAAAGGCTTACTTTTAGATTCAAGATATTCTTTTCACTCTTCTATAAATGGCTCTAGATCACTGGAATGTTTAGTTTGGATAGAAATGCCATTTTTTTTTTTTGAATAAGTAAATATTCTATCATTTGGTTTGTTAAATAAAAGCGTTGGCATTTGGGTGAATTGATTGGATCATTTCCTTTGGTCTTAGCATTACATGCATTCATGGTACAATAAATGGAAACTTTGTTCTTTATGATTTTATATTTTAAATTCTGCTTTGTTTTTTCGGATCATTTTGGATGGGGCAGATATTTTTTTTCATGAACATTCCCCACTTAGTCTCTGCTCAGATTTTCCCCACATAGTCTCTGCTCAGATTTTACCCACATAGTCTCTGCTCAGATTTTCCCCACATAGTCTCTGCTCAGATTTTCCCCACATAGTCTCTGCTCAGATTTTCCCCACTTAGTCTCTGCTCAGATTTTCCCCACATAGTCTCTGCTCAGATTTTCCCACATAGTCTCTGCTCAGATTTTCCCCACTTAGTCTCTGCTCAGATTTTCCCCACATAGTCTCTGCTCAGATTTTCCCCACTTAGTCTCTGCTCAGATTTTCCCCACATAGTCTCTGCTCAGATTTTCCCCACATAGTCTCTGCTCAGATTTTCCCCACATAGTCTCTGCTCAGATTTTCCCCACATAGTCTCTGCTCAGATTTTCCCCACTTAGTCTCTGCTCAGATTTTCCCCACAGTCTCTGCTCAGATTTTCCCCACATAGTCTCTGCTCAGATTTTTCCCACTTAGTCTCTGCTCAGATTTTCCCCACTTAGTCTCTGCTCAGAATTTCCCCACATAGTCTCTGCTCAGATTTTCCCCACTTTGTCTCTGCTCAGATTTTCCCCACTTAGTCTCTGCTCAGAATTTCCCCACATAGTCTCTGCTCAGATTTTCCCCACTTAGTCTCTGCTCAGATTTTCCCCACATAGTCTCTGCTCAGATTTTCCCCACATAGTCTCTGCTCAGATTTTCCCCACATAGTCTCTGCTCAGATTTTCCCCACATAGTCTCTGCTCAGATTTTCCCCACATAGTCTCTGCTCAGATTTTCCCCCACTTAGTCTCTGCTCAGATTTTCCCCACATAGTCTCTGCTCAGATTTTCCCCACTTAGTCTCTGCTCAGATTTTCCCCACTTAGTCTCTGCTCAGATTTTCCCCACTTAGTCTCTGCTCAGATTTTCCCCACATAGTCTCTGCTCAGATTTTCCCCACATAGTCTCTGCTCAGATTTTCCCCACATAGTCTCTGCTCAGATTTTCCCCACTTAGTCTCTGCTCAGATTTTCCCCACATAGTCTCTGCTCAGATTTTCCCCACATAGTCTCTGCTCAGATTTTCCCCACTTAGTCTCTGCTCAGATTTTCCCCACTTAGTCTCTGCTCAGATTTTCCCCACATTCTCTGCTCAGATTTTCCCCACTTTGTCTCTGCTCAGATTTTCCCCACATAGTCTCTGCTCAGATTTTCCCCACATAGTCTCTGCTCAGATTTTCCCCACATAGTCTCTGCTCAGATTTTCCCCACATAGTCTCTGCTCAGATTTTCCCCACACAGTCTCTGCTCAGATTTTCCCCACATAGTCTCTGCTCAGATTTTCCCCACTTAGTCTCTGCTCAGATTTTCCCCACATAGCCTCTGCTCAGATTTTCCCCACATAGTCTCTGCTCAGATTTTCCCCACTTAGTCTCTGCTCAGATTTTCCCCACTTAGTCTCTGCTCAGATTTTCCCCACATAGTCTCTGCTCAGATTTTCCCCACTTAGTCTCTGCTCAGATTTTCCCCACTTAGTCTCTGCTCAGATTTTCCCCACTTAGTCTCTGCTCAGATTTTCCCCACATAGTCTCTGCTCAGATTTTCCCACATAGTCTCTGCTCAGATTTTCCCCACATAGTCTCTGCTCAGATTTTCCCCAGATTTTCCCCATAGTCTCTGCTCACATAGTCTCTGCTCAGATTTTCCCCACTCCCTCAGATTTTCCCAGTCTCTGATTTTCCCCACATAGTCTCTGCAGATTTTCCCCTTACTCTGCTCAGATTTTCCCCTTAGTCTCTGCTCAGATTTTCCCCACATAGTCTCTGCTCAGATTTTCCCCACATAGTCTCTGCTCAGATTTTCCCCACATAGTCTCTGCTCAGATTTTCCCCACATAGTCTCTGCTCAGATTTTCCCCACTTAGTCTCTGCTCAGATTTTCCCCACTTAGTCTCTGCTCAGATTTTCCCCACATAGTCTCTGCTCAGATTTTCCCCACATAGTCTCTGCTCAGATTTTCCCCACATAGTCTCTGCTCAGATTTTCCCCACATAGTCTCTGCTCAGATTTTCCCCACTTAGTCTCTGCTCAGATTTTCCCCACATAGTCTCTGCTCAGATTTTCCCCACATAGTCTCTGCTCAGATTTTCCCCACATAGTCTCTCAGATTTTCTCAGATTTTCCCCACATAGTCTCTGCTCAGATTTTCCCCACATAGTCTCTGCTCAGATTTTCCCCACATAGTCTCTGCTCAGATTTTCCCCACTTAGTCTCTGCTCAGATTTTCCCCACTTAGTCTCTGCTCAGATTTTCCCCACATAGTCTCTGCTCAGATTTTCCCCACTTAGTCTCTGCTCAGATTTTCCCCACTTAGTCTCTGCTCAGATTTTCCCCACATAGTCTCTGCTCAGATTTTCCCCACATTAGTCTCTGCTCAGATTTTCCCCCACTTAGTCTCTGCTCAGATTTTCCCCACAGTCTCTGCTCAGATTTTCCCCACATAGTCTCTGCTCAGATTTTCCCCACATAGTCTCTGGTCAGATTTTCCCCACATAGTCTCTGCTCAGATTTTCCCCACTTAGTCTCTGCTCAGATTTTCCCCACATAGTCTCTGCTCAGATTTTCCCCACATAGTCTCTGCTCAGATTTTCCCCACTTAGTCTCTGCTCAGATTTTTCCCGGCACATAGTCTCTGCTCAGATTTTCCCCACATAGTCTCTGCTCAGATTTTCCCCACATAGTCTCTGCTCAGATTTTCCCCACATAGTCTCTGCTCAGATTTTCCCCACATAGTCTCTGCTCAGATTTTCCCCACTTAGTCTCTGCTCAGATTTTCCCCACATAGTCTCTGCTCAGATTTTCCCCACATAGTCTCTGCTCAGATTTTCCCCACATAGCCTCTGCTCAGATTTTCCCCACATAGCCTCTGCTCAGATTTTCCCCACATAGCCTCTGCTCAGATTTTCCCCACATAGTCTCTGCTCAGATTTTCCCCACATAGTCTCTGCTCAGATTTTCCCCACATAGTCTCTGCTCAGATTTTCCCCACATAGTCTCTGCTCAGATTTTCCCCCACATAGTCTCTGCTCAGATTTTCCCCCACATAGTCTCTGCTCAGATTTTCCCCACTTAGTCTCGCTCAGATTTTCCCCACATAGTCTCTGCTCAGATTTTCCCCACATAGTCTCTGCTCAGATTTTCCCCTACATAGTCCCTGCTCAGATTTTCCCCACATAGTCTCTGCTCAGATTTTCCCCACATAGTCTCTGCTCAGATTTTCCCCACATAGTCTCTGCTCAGATTTCTTTGATCTCTGTAAGGATTGACACATGTGAAATCACTGGTTATATATATATATATATATATATATAAATATAATTTTAATACACAATTATATATGTAATCACATGTTTGTCTTAATACATAGATCCATTGGGCGCTTACCTGAAGAATCCCCACCCCCATGCAGTAGGACGGAAGCGTCCTAATCAGCTGTCAATATCTCCTTCTTGTGAGTAGCTGTCGTTATAGCTAAGACAGCTCGGCTAGTATCCAGTGGTACTCATGAACTATCTCCCCCCCCCCCTTTTTTTTTTCACGACTCTCACTCAGACATATGTTAGTTTTCTCTTTAAACAGATTGGATTTACGACTTTCTTTTTGTGAACCTGATTTTTAGAAAATAATCCGAGTCATATACTATGAGTACCACTGCATATTCTCAGGCCATGTACATTTTTTTCTGTATAATTACTGAGTTTGCGTTATATTGTACCTTTAAAAACATACCAGGGAGTACTGAATTTACTGAGATAAAATACCTCTCATTACATTTGAACACACTGGCGTCATGCATGAGCATCAACTTCTCCAGTCTGGACTTTTTGTAAGTCACTTCTCTGACCTAGGGTGGAAACGAGTATTTGAAGAAAAAAAAAAAGACGCTACGGGGGAAACTTGTCAAATATTTTTGATGTAAGGTCTACATCCAGTGGCGTGGCGCACATTTTTGGAGGCCCCCAGCTCATTGTGTTGTGGTCCCCCCCCCAATACCTCCTGGGCCTTGCGAACCCCATTTCAATGCAATCATATCTACTTCTACACATCTTCTTAGCTCTGTACTGTAGGGCATCACCCACCTTTATAATCCTCCGTCTGTGTTTTCATTTCACACACTGCATGCTGCCAGAAACATTTTTGTCTCTGATTACGACTTGACCATTATCACTCATGAAAAAAACCAGCAATACAGTGCGGACAGCTGTTTTTATTTTTTAACATGTAAAAGTTATCCAAGTAATTTTTTTTCCCTTTTAAAAAAAAAAATTGTTCTTTCTTTTTGAACCTGTAAAGACCATTTTTTTTTAATAAGATCAGTGCACTATGTCGAAGAATGTGTCATGGCATAGGCATCCTGGCATAGGTCAACCACCTCCCAGAATGAAATAGAAAGAATAAAATTTAAGTGATTTTAAATAAAAAATTTATAACCCTAAGTTAGATCCTTACCGAGAGAAAATTTCCCACGTCCACCTTTACTAAAACGGGTAACTGATATTGTGGAAGCATGGGCGTTGGTCTGGTTGGATACTAACGTCTCCCCTTGGGGTGTCTTCATGGGCACTGCACTCTCAGCTCATGGTTGGCATGAAAGACAGGCACCAAATAAGCCATCCCATTGGTGGGATAATATAAGCCATCCCATTGATGGGATAATATAAGCCATCCCATTGGTGGGATAATATAAGCCATCCCATTGGTGGGATAAGGACCCAACAGATAAACATCTTATCTTTTATTCTTATATTTCATTGAGAAGTTACAAACACACAAAAAAAAAACTCGGATAATCCTTTTTCCCCATAAAGAAAAGTTTCACATTTTATTTTACACAGTTTTCTGTATGTGAGAAATTTTTAAAGAGATTGTCCGCTATGAGAAAGTTGATCCCATAAATTATGTATAAATTGTTTGAAACATTTCATGTGAATGTCATGTGCTCATTTTTATACATGTTTTTATGCTTTGTTACTGTTCATGTTATTTTTAAAAAAAACTTAAACCAATTTTTTTAGCTCCATTTCGGTATTTTTTCAAAGTGAGAATCATAATTAAAGTTGGAATAAAAACTGAATTGTTTAAAAAAAAATCCTAACAAATGCTGAATAGAACCTGTAAAGACAATTATCTTCACAAAGGAAATGAATCTGATTTGAATCTGATTTGAATCTAGTTTGATGTGTCCTGAAGATGTTTACAGCTAGTATTTATCCAGTAATTTTTTTTTGATAATCTTTGATCCGAAATTGAGTTATAAAACCATGTGATCAAATTTCGAAGGTCAAAAATGTTGAACATTGCAGGAAACAATTTTTTTTTCTTAGTTTAATTTTTTTTTCTGTATAAGTTCTTGACACCAATTTATAAATGTTTTTTTGTTTTAAGCAGGATTCATTGTAGTTCATGATATGTTACACTTTTAAAAAAATTACAATTTTGTTTTGTGGGCGTAGGTCAGATGGCCACTGTCCATTCATCGCTTCACTTTGTGTGATAACATTCCGTAATAAACAAAAAAAATGTAAAGTATGGTACACCAACAGTGTCATTTATTTTTAAAATGTCTTGCCTTGTACTTTATTGTAGACCATAAACGTATGTATGGTGCACCAACAGTGTCATTTAGTTTTAAATATATGTGTTGCCTTGTACTTTATTGTAAACCACATACCTTTTTAGCCAGTGCCGGCCCACTTGTCTCTCGTGCCCTGGCACAAGCTGAACATAACAGCGCCCATCTGATGTACAGTTTTTTTTTTTGGGAGAATTCTTCCAATGAAAGAAACAAACAAAAGATATGACCATACGAAGATTTAATTCAGGTGGATTTTTGCCATTTTAGCCTTACATTGGTCCGACACAGATTTATTAAGCCACTTTAGCCATGCATTGGTCCTACTCACATGGATTAAGCCACTTAAGCCTTACATTGGTCATACACAGATTGATTAATTTAGCCTTGCACTGGTCCTACACACATGGATTTAGCCACCTCAGCCTTGCACTGGTCCTACACACATGGATTTAGCCACCTCAGCCTTGCACTGGTCCTACACACATGGATTTAGCCACCTCAGCCTTGCACTGGTCCTACACACATGGATTTAGCCACCTCAGCCTTGCACTGGTCCTACACACATGGATTTAGCCACCTCAGCCTTGCACTGGTCCTACACACATGGATTTAGCCACCTCAGCCTTGCACTGGTCCTACACACGTGGATTTAGCCACCTTAGCCTCGCATTGGCCCTACACATTTAGCCACTTTAGCCTCGCATTGGCCCTACACACGTGGATTTAGCCACTTTACCATTGCCCGTTGGGCGTGCATGCCCTTCACTGGATGTTGCTGAAATGTTTCTTTGTGCATGAAGCTGCTCCACTGTGAAAGATCCAAGTGACGTCAACATGAATGATACACAAAATAATGGCATATGGTAATTTTCCTTGAATGTCGTAAACCAGAGCACTCCCCCCCCCCCAACACAGTTAGTTAGTTGTTTAAAAAAAGAAAGAAACTGTGTGGGTTTATTTATTTGTATGATTGTTTGATAAATCAAGTTGAGTTTTATTAATCTCCATCATTTTAGACGGTGGGGTGGAGGGGGGGGGGCGTGGCTAATATTTTTAACCCCCCCGGGAGAGAGAACTATTTTTAGCCTCAACCCCAGTGGCGCCCTCTGCTGGCCCATAGTCCTCGCCACCAAAGTACTGAAATATTTGACGCCTTGAACGGGGGTACAAGGTAAGGGGCCCCCTTATGAGGTGTGGGATGTGGGGTCGGCTAGACTGTCCCCTAGTATGTCTACATGAACTGCTCTGTTCCACCAACTGTGTGGATGATAGATGACATCATAGATATGTAATTTGTCTAATGTCTACTGTCGCCCCCCCCTTCCCCCAACGTTTTGATGTAGGTTAGTCTAATAGTACTAAGGGAGTATCCATTTCACCAAATTAATACAATTCTCACGTTGGTATTTTTATTTTCTTTAATTTTGTGATTGATCTAAGGAAAAGCCAAAGTAAGCCAATCATTCTGTCCATCTGTTCTTCAAAGACTGGCCTAGCTAAAACAATGAAAGCGGTACTCTCGGGACCGATCAAATCAAAACAGTTCAAACTCTAGAACGCTTAGCGCCAGTGTGTCACATTGGGTTAGAGATTATGTCGTCTGCACAAATGTTTAATTGGACTGTATTTGAAAGAACGTAAATTGGCTGGTAAAATTAGCTCTCATCCAACGTCAGGGTTGGATTGTAAAACCTGAACCCTCCGTACAAATATGGTGACAGCCTTTGCCCTTCCCCCTCTCAGACACAGTCACCCTCCCCACGGACCAGTACAATGATAATAATTATTTACGCACTTATACAGGTATCAAGTGTTTTTATGGCTTGAGTCGTTCTTATGGATGGTTATAGAAACTAAGAAACATGGGGCCCCAATTTGCAAAGGGTCTTTTCCATAATATTTTAAAAAAGAAATCTTATGCTATAGGGGCCCATCACAGTAATTAAGCATAGAGCCCCAAACTATATCAAAGTTACTGATCCCCCCGCCCCACAGGAATGGCTTTGTTTATGAATACGGCTGTTATTGATGACAGAGCCGTTCTGAGGTATTCGGGCCCCCATAGGCAGAGACTCCCAGGAGATGGACCCGCAAAGTAAAGGTATTTGTCGAAGGCCTCTTAGAATTCGATCAAATCGGAAGGGCCCATTTTCTAGCGGGGGCCCTTTAAGCGGTTCTCTAGTGTGCCTTTCCATAAGAACGGCCCTGTAGGTGGAAACTTTAGGGCCCATGAAGAGTTGACTTTTGCTTGGGGTGGGGGGGCACCAAACATCTCCTCTCATCTGCCCTACTGAATACCAAAATTTCAGATCGATGTCTGAATGTATAACAACAACTGAGAGACAGTCATGAATACGTTTTTAAAAAAAAATCTACTTGTATAAAAGTACAGTATTACTAATGTATGTATAAAAGTACAGTATTACTAATGTATGTATAAAAGTACAGTATTACTAATGTATGTATAAAAGTACAGTAT
Source organism: Bulinus truncatus (assembly GCA_021962125.1). Taxonomy (NCBI): domain Eukaryota; kingdom Metazoa; phylum Mollusca; class Gastropoda; family Planorbidae; genus Bulinus; species Bulinus truncatus. The sequence continues at coordinate 4,282,340 of JAGDYQ010000030.1, read as the reverse complement.
TACTAATGTATGTATAAAAGTACAGTATTACTAATGTATGTATAAAAGTACAGTATTACTAATGTATGTATAAAAGTACAGTATTACTAATGTATGTATAAAAGTACAGTATTACTAATGTATTCTTTTAAAAAACTGTAGACGTAATTTTTTTTTAAAACTGGACTGCTTTTAATGTAGTTAACCATGGCAACAGAATAGTCCATTATGTTCTTTAGGGATGAAAGAATGGACTAAGCCAGAGGTTTTCAACCTTTTTTATGCTGCGGACCCCTCAGACATTCCAACCTCGGGTGACGGACCCCCATGGACCAAGGTGCCCTGGCCTCAACTTTTCGTACCTCAGGTTGGGCCAGAATATGTCTTAAGTTTGCTGATGCAATCTACTTAAATTCTGCTAGACAGTAGGCCTAGCCTAAGTTACGCGCACAACATGTAAAAGTCATTTCACATACCGAAACAGCTGTCTATCCAAAAAAATGAAACAATCATCGAGTATTTATTCTACTAGTATGTTTGTTACACAGTTTTCTGAGTTTCGTCCAAACATGATGATATGCGAGATATACATATGTGTATTTCATGTTCAATGTCCAGTTTGATATGTACTTGGTAACAGTAACAGCAGAGAATGTAGTTTCGCACAAGTACGTTGTAGAAAATGATCGCTTTGTCTGACAGCAGCGAGTACTCCTGGAAACATGCTAGCCAGAGCGCTAACAGTGGCAGTCTGCTGAACTGCATGTGCAGTGTCCTGTCATCGATGACAATGCGATCAACTGTTCTTGTTCGCGACCAGTTAAAACGGTTAGCTCGCATTCAAAGGAATTTCGAATTAAATCATATTGTTGATATCGCCATCACCGAAATACTGATGACAGTAATACGACAGCTGCTGTGGGTGGTTTAAAATGGTGCCTGCAATGACGCCTGTCAAAATATTATTCACTTTCAGAAAGTCAGTCAACAACGGAAACATACAATAGGTGCCTTCTTCACATCTTCCCCTCCATATGCGAAGTTTTTTTCTGGAAGGCATCGACTTTGTTTTCAGATCTTTGCAATGACAGATTTAAACTGTTCAAAATGTTAAAAATGTCTGCAAGATAAGCTAGTATGGTAACCCGTTTCGATGTAATTGCAAATCTGATATGCTGAAGGCGTGCAATCAGTTGGCAGCGAACATCCTCAGACATATCGGCAATTCGTCTGCTTACCGTGTTATCAGACAGTGGAATGGCTTTCAGTTTTTTGACTGTGTTCCTTTCCTACAACGACTTCACATTGTCGACTGCTGCCGGTATAATAAGCTCTTCTGCAATTGTGTAAGGTTTTTTTGGATCACGCTGTGCGTCATGCTACAAACCAAAATACGATGCTCGAAGACCAACAACAGTTTAGTCCTGTTAACTCAGATCTCGCAGGAAAAAAATTAGAGACAACGTTTCAGAATAGAGAGGGTTAGATGAGGTAATTATCTGTAAAAATATTTCGTTTTCTGATAACGAAAACATTTTAAAATTAAATTGTCAACTATAATAAAACAAATACAAATCTTATCAAAAATTTTGTATTTTTTACTAACATTTTAAAAGGTATTTGTCACATAAGCAATTCACATGACAACAGAACAGCATAATAGGTTCATCGCTAGAATTTCGCACCGTTTCATTGATGCGAAAAATCCCTATTATCGCTCTGGCCTATTTTCTTATTAAAAATTTACAAAAAATCTACTTCCCACCAAAACAATACGTGGGTGTCATTTAAAATTAACATGCGAAATGTATACCAGCAATTTGATATCAAAAACTTTTGTCTAAGATTATTTCTAGGCCAATCTAGGCTTATAATAATTGTAACCACTGATTAACCAGACTATTTATCAACAATACACACTCCTGTTCAGACTTCATACGAAAATTTAAGGAAATACCAGCGAAGTTTTCAATTCTGCACATTGTTGTCTGTGCCTCAAACATTGGCGTAGCTACTATTTTTTGTTTAACCAACCAATCAACCAAACCAAGCAATACTTTATACAAGAAAAATCACTTCTTTCCTTGACTTGCCCACGGACCCCTTTGAAGCTCCTCGCGGACCCCCAGGGGTCCGCGGACCACAGGTTGAAAACCTCTGGACTAAGCCACCAAATCTTCACAGGATGTCTAAAGTACACAGGAAGAACCCATTATGATCAGCCAGCCAGAAATCGGAAGAATACTTTTGGTTAGACAGTGTCTTAAGATTATATCTATCTATCTATCTATCTATCTATCTATCTATCTATCTATCTATCTATCTATCTATCTATCTATCTATCTATCTATCTATCTATCTATCTATCTATCTATCTATCTATCTATCTATCTATCTATCTATCTATCTATCTATCTATTTATCTATCTATCTATCTATCTATATTTATACACCATCCATCTATCCACCCATCTCCTCACTCATCTTTTTTTAACAATCTCAATGATTCCATGTATCCTCGCATCTCTCTATTTGTCCCTCTTTCCATCTCTCTATCTGGTACAGGTCTAACAGAGACTACAGACGTCACATGCCGCCTGGGACTCGATGCATACAGGTCAGTGATAGTTTTCGTAGAAGACGGATGCTGTCTTCTGGTTTTCTTGTGCGTAACATCTTGTTTCGAGAGTATCGCTCTGTCTCGACCTGCAACCTAAGTGGTTGGAGAGAGAGAGAGAGGAAAAGAGAGAGAGAGAGAGAGAGAGAGAGAGAGAGAGAGAGAGAGAAAGAAAGAATAGACACTCAAAAAGAAACTAATGCAGAGAAGGAACAAGGGTTTTAAAACCTCTGTGACAGATCCACCCTTCCCCGTTTCCTTTTTCCTCTGACTGAATGCTTGCAAATCTCGTTTTAGTTGTTGTTGTAGAATGTTGCGGACACAAATTAAAACAAATTAAATAGATAAGGAATAATTTAAAAAAAAAAACACAAAATATAAAAACAATATAAACACAATGTAATCATAATAATACATATACAACACAAGCAGAATATAAACATATAATAAAACACAATATAAACATCTGAACAATTTAGACAGACTTTCAAATGATCAAGAAACAAACAAAAAAAAAAACACAGAAAACATCGCATTTATAAACTTGTACACATTTCTATGAACTTGGCGCGTCCACCGCAATAACCCTGTCTCACAAGTCACAATTTGATTAGCAAGACACGTTTTTTTTTAAATAAAAAAAAATATGTCAAGACCAATACATATTGGTCCATGTGATTCTCATTGGTTGATTCCCCCCCCCTCTCTCTCTTTCTCTCCCAATCCACTCAACCATTACATTCGAACACACGTGCTCGCGAAATAATTCAAGCGCGCGCGCCCACCGATGGCTTTACGCTCAATTAAAATCAAGTTCTGAGAAGAGTTATTTCATCTTTGATCTGTCGATTTTTTTTTTGTTTTTGAATTCTTATTTTCACCCAGTAGTAAAAGTGTCCAACTTTACATGCTATTTCTGGGTACAGGAATATGTATCTATCTGATAATATAAAAGCGATTTGGGTTCTGCGTTTAATCGAAAGTAAAGAATTAATACAACAGTATTCCAGTTTAAAATACAATCATGAAAAAATCGGATCTGCCCGAAACCAAAAAAAAAACTTAGCCTGCCGATCAAGCCTAAGGGGATATAACTCTCTGCGAAGGTTTTGCAGGGTACAGCTAGTACATACACACACACACACACACACACACACACATATATATATATATATATATACACACAAGATAGCTGCTTTGTTAGTAGGATATTAGCATATAGTTTTCTGTTTTAGATGTCGTCTGATATAGAAAATATATGTATTCGTGACGAGTGTTAAAGAAGGACACACAGTTACGTTTCGACACAGTTCATGAAAACACTTTGAATTGTTCCCACCTTTTCTTGACTTCTCTTTATGCAGAGATGCCCATGGGACTACGCCATCCAGCTTGAGTTGGGTTACCTGACTTTAAGTTGGGGGGAAGTAAATGCGGATGGGCGTTGTGTGCTAACCACACAATCCCTTCATATGCCGAGGTTATAGAAACAGATGAGTTCTACACTTCATCTGCCCCGATGGCCCAAGTAGGGCTAAGGGAACTTTACTCTACTGGATGAGTTGACAGATAGAAATATAGAGAGACAGAAAGAAATGAATAAACTTTTATGTAAAGATAGATTGACAGGTAGACAACTAGACAGATGGACAGACAGATCCGTGACATAAGAAAAAAAAAAACCAGGTGATGTACTGTAATCTGCTATCACCCTTTGAACTTCACCCCCCTCCCCCTGCCAGGTGGATGACTTCATCAACCGACTGTGGCCCCGGGGGGGGGGGGAGGGGACTGTCAGCCTACCATCTGCAAGGGTAGGACTGGACGTGTTTCTGTGGATGTAGAAGTGACAGGTGATTTAAACTATCCCCCGTCTTGACATGGATGACATGAGTGAGGGGAGCTCATGAAGCCACCCCGTGGGCTAAGACGGCCCTGCACCCAACGCATCTGTCAACACACACACACACACACACAAAATATGATGTTTCACATGTGTACGTGTGTGTGTGTGTGTGTGTATCGAAATAGCGATTGGAGCGAACATTGCCTCATGCAGACCCGTACATCCGTTTCAGGGGGGTTATGCAAAGGCAAATTCGCGCTCTGGGAAGAACTTTTTTGTTGTTGTTGGGGCCTAGGCAAAGTAACTATTAGGGGGCCCTTGGCCAAAGGTACATATGGGAGGGGGGTGTACCTGCAAAACTCCTGTCAAGGCCCCCCCCACTCAAAAACAAATGATTCAAATGCCACTAATACAGGGGAAGTCAGTTTTGATGTACACATTCAAGAGTTAACACCCTTTGAAATGGGAACTGTCATTGGAATATTATAGCGATCTGTGTCCATTTGATGTGAGCTAGACGTGTTCAAGAATAGAGTTAATTCTTCGAGCTACTAAACATTTATTTAAAGAAACAATTATGCAGGCAGTGCCGAGCCTAGGGATTTGGGGGTCCGGAAGCGGGGGGGGGGGCTTGGCCTCTTTGGGGGGCCCCTGCATTTTGACATGCGACACCATGACATGAGATAATGTACTTAATACTTAATGTAAAAAAAAAAATTAGCGCCCGACCCCCTCAAGCTGGGGACCCGTGGGGGGGACTTTCGAATTTGAACCCCTCCTCCCCCACCACAGGTACGCCTCTGTATACAGGCACGTTTTTTCAATGTAAAGAAAAATGATCCGTGATTATTTATTTTTTTTTCGTAAAAAATGTTTTCGAGATTATTATTGTTTTTACATGGAAAAATGAAAACGACTATATCGGTACATATGCCTTGATTTTGGTTACGATATGTAGGCCTGTTTCAGAATAGACAGATATACTGGCAGACTGGAAAACACGTTTTACAGTCAGACAAATATATCCTATTAGACATATTTACGAAAAGCTAGATCCAGGTCAGACAGACATACAGACAATATATCATATAAGACAGATTTACGAATAGCTAAATTCGAGTCAGGCAGCCAGACAGACATACTGACAGTCAGACAATATCAGACATAATTCACAGATGTTTCAATCAGATTGACAGATGACATTCTAACAGACAGACAGATAGGTCTGTTCCACAAATGTAATTACTCACCATTTGAACATTTCTGACCCCCCCCACCCCCCAACCACCTTACTAAAGGTGCAACAGCCATTGAGATGGAGCTCAGTAGCCCAAACATCTGGCCGTCACACCTGCTCGAACCCGACACCCCGTTAAGGGCCGCTGCGAGGGGGGGGGTCAATTTCAACACTGATCTGGGGGGGGGGGCATTGGTACCCTAAACCCACCACACATTGTCATTGTTTGCTAGGGGTCTGTCAGGGGTTGAAGGACATTGTCATTGTTTGCTAGGGGTCTGTCAGGGGTTGAAGGACATTGTCATTGTTTGCTAGGGGTCTGTCAGGGGTTGGACATTGTCATTGTTTGCTGGGGGTCTTTCAGGGGTTGAAGGCATCGGCCATAGCCCACATCAGCCCTCGCTGCCACTGAATGCTGTTAACCGAACCTATAACACTCACTGCCACAGGAATGCTGTTAACCGAACCTATAACACTCACTGCCACAGGAATGCTGTAAACCGAACCTATAACACTCACTGCCACAGGAATGCTGTAAACCGAACCTATAACACTCGCTGCCACAGGAATGCTGTAAACCGAACCTATAACACTCGCTGCCACTGAATGCTGTAAACCGAACCTACAACACTCGCTGCCACTGAATGCTGTAAACCGAACCTATAACACTCGCTGCCACTGAATGCTGTAAACCGAACCTATAACACTCGCTGCCACTGAATGCTGTAAACCGAACCTATAACACTCGCTGCCACAGGAATGCTGTAAACCGAACCTATAACACTCACTGCCACAGGAATGCTGTAAACCGAACCTATAACACTCACTGCCACAGGAATGCTGTAAACCGAACCTATAACACTCGCTGCCACTGAGTGCTGTAAACCAAACCTACAACACTCGCTGCCACTGAATGCTGTAAACCGAACCTATAACACTCGCTGCCACTGAATGCTGTAAACCGAACCTATAACACTCGCTGCCACTGAATGCTGTAAACCGAACCTAAAACACTCGCTGCCACTGAATGCTGTAAACCGAACCTACAACACTCGCTGCCACTGAATGCTGTAAACTGAACCTACAACACTCGCTGCCACAGGAATGCTGTAAACCGAACCTACAACACTCGCTGCCACTGAATGCTGTAAACCAAACCTATAACACTCGCTGCCACTAAATGCTGTAAACCGAACCTATAACACTCGCTGCCACTGAATGCTGTAAACCGAACCTACAACACTCGCTGCCACTGAATGCTGTAAACCGAACCTACAACACTCGCTGCCACTGAATGCTGTAAACTGAACCTACAACACTCGCTGCCACAGGAATGCTGTAAACCGAACCTACAACACTCGTTGCCACTGAATGCTGTAAACTGAACCTACAACACTCGCTGCCACAGGAATGTTGTAAACCGAACCTACAACACTCGCTGCCACTGAATGCTGTAAACCAAACCTATAACACTCGCTGCCACTGAATGCTGTAAACCGAACCTACAACACTCGCTGCCACTGAATGCTGTAAACCGAACCTACAACACCCGCTGCCACCGAATGCTGTAAACTGAACCTACAACACTCGCTGTCACAGGAATGCTGTAAACCGAACCTATAACACTCGCTGCCACTGAATGCTGTAAACTGAACCTATAACACTCGCTGCCACTGAATGCTGTAAACCGAACCTACAACACTCGCTGCCACTGAATGCTGTAAACCGAACCTACAACACTCGCTGCCACTGAATGCTGTAAACTGAACCTACAACACTCGCTGCCACAGGAATGCTGTAAACCGAACCTACAACACTCGCTGCCACTGAATGCTGTAAACCAAACCTATAACACTCGCTGCCATTGAATGCTGGCTAAACCGAACCTATAACACTCGCTGCCACTGAATGCTGTAAACCGAACCTACAACACTCGCTGCCACTGCATGCTGTAAACCGAACCTACAACACTCGCTGCCACTGAATGCTGTAAACTGAACCTACAACACTCGCTGCCACAGGAATGCTGTAAACCAAACCTATAACACTCGCTGCCACTGAATGCTGTAAACCAAACCTATAACACTCGCTGCCACTGAATGCTGTAAACCGAACCTATAACACTCGCTGCCACAGGAATGCTGTAAACCGAACCTATAACACTCACTGCCACAGGAATGCTGTAAACCGAACCTATAACACTCACTGCCACAGGAATACTGTAAACCGAACCTATAACACTCGCTGCAACTGAGTGCTGTAAACCAAACCTACAACACTCGCTGCCACTGAATGCTGTAAACCGAACCTATAACACTCGCTGCCACAGGAATGCTGTAAACCGAACCTATAACACTCACTGCCACAGGAATGCTGTAAACCAAACCTATAACACTCGCTGCCACTGAATGCTGTAAACCGAACCTACAACACACGCTGCCACTGAATGCTGTAAACCGAACCTACAACACTCGCTGCCACAGGAATGCTGTAAACCGAACCTATAACACTCGCTGCCACTGAATGCTGTAAACCGAACCTATAACACTCGCTGCAACTGAGTGCTGTAAACCAAACCTACAACACTCGCTGCCACTGAATGCTGTAAACCGAACCTATAACACTCGCTACCACAGGAATGCTGTAAACCGAACCTATAACACTCACTGCCACAGGAATGCTGTTAACCGAACCTATAACACTCACTGCCACAGGAATGCTGTAAACCGAACCTATAACACTCACTGCCACAGGAATGCTGTAAACCGAACCTATAACACTCGCTGCCACAGGAATGCTGTAAACCGAACCTATAACACTCGCTGCCACTGAATGCTGTAAACCGAACCTACAACACTCGCTGCCACTGAATGCTGTAAACCGAACCTATAACACTCGCTGCCACTGAATGCTGTAAACCGAACCTATAACACTCGCTGCCACTGAATGCTGTAAACCGAACCTATAACACTCGCTGCCACAGGAATGCTGTAAACCGAACCTATAACACTCACTGCCACAGGAATGCTGTAAACCGAACCTATAACACTCACTGCCACAGGAATGCTGTAAACCGAACCTATAACACTCGCTGCCACTGAGTGCTGTAAACCAAACCTACAACACTCGCTGCCACTGAATGCTGTAAACCGAACCTATAACACTCGCTGCCACTGAATGCTGTAAACCGAACCTATAACACTCGCTGCCACTGAATGCTGTAAACCGAACCTAAAACACTCGCTGCCACTGAATGCTGTAAACCGAACCTACAACACTCGCTGCCACTGAATGCTGTAAACTGAACCTACAACACTCGCTGCCACAGGAATGCTGTAAACCGAACCTACAACACTCGCTGCCACTGAATGCTGTAAACCAAACCTATAACACTCGCTGCCACTAAATGCTGTAAACCGAACCTATAACACTCGCTGCCACTGAATGCTGTAAACCGAACCTACAACACTCGCTGCCACTGAATGCTGTAAACCGAACCTACAACACTCGCTGCCACTGAATGCTGTAAACTGAACCTACAACACTCGCTGCCACAGGAATGCTGTAAACCGAACCTACAACACTCGCTGCCACTGAATGCTGTAAACTGAACCTACAACACTCGCTGCCACAGGAATGCTGTAAACCGAACCTACAACACTCGCTGCCACTGAATGCTGTAAACCAAACCTATAACACTCGCTGCCACTGAATGCTGTAAACCGAACCTACAACACTCGCTGCCACTGAATGCTGTAAACCGAACCTACAACACCCGCTGCCACCGAATGCTGTAAACTGAACCTACAACACTCGCTGTCACAGGAATGCTGTAAACCGAACCTATAACACTCGCTGCCACTGAATGCTGTAAACTGAACCTATAACACTCGCTGCCACTGAATGCTGTAAACCGAACCTACAACACTCGCTGCCACTGAATGCTGTAAACCGAACCTACAACACTCGCTGCCACTGAATGCTGTAAACTGAACCTACAACACTCGCTGCCACAGGAATGCTGTAAACCGAACCTACAACACTCGCTGCCACTGAATGCTGTAAACCAAACCTATAACACTCGCTGCCATTGAATGCTGTAAACCGAACCTATAACACTCGCTGCCACTGAATGCTGTAAACCGAACCTACAACACTCGCTGCCACTGCATGCTGTAAACCGAACCTACAACACTCGCTGCCACTGAATGCTGTAAACTGAACCTACAACACTCGCTGCCACAGGAATGCTGTAAACCAAACCTATAACACTCGCTGCCACTGAATGCTGTAAACCAAACCTATAACACTCGCTGCCACTGAATGCTGTAAACCGAACCTATAACACTCGCTGCCACAGGAATGCTGTAAACCGAACCTATAACACTCACTGCCACAGGAATGCTGTAAACCGAACCTATAACACTCACTGCCACAGGAATACTGTAAACCGAACCTATAACACTCGCTGCAACTGAGTGCTGTAAACCAAACCTACAACACTCGCTGCCACTGAATGCTGTAAACCGAACCTATAACACTCGCTGCCACAGGAATGCTGTAAACCGAACCTATAACACTCACTGCCACAGGAATGCTGTAAACCAAACCTATAACACTCGCTGCCACTGAATGCTGTAAACCGAACCTACAACACTCGCTGCCACTGAATGCTGTAAACCGAACCTACAACACTCGCTGCCACAGGAATGCTGTAAACCGAACCTATAACACTCGCTGCCACTGAATGCTGTAAACCGAACCTATAACACTCGCTGCAACTGAGTGCTGTAAACCAAACCTACAACACTCGCTGCCACTGAATGCTGTAAACCGAACCTATAACACTCGCTACCACAGGAATGCTGTAAACCGAACCTATAACACTCACTGCCACAGGAATGCTGTAAACCAAACCTATAACACTCGCTGCCACTGAATGCTGTAAACCGAACCTACAACACTCGCTGCCACTGAATGCTGTAAACCGAACCTACAACACTCGCTGCCACCGAATGCTGTAAATGAACCTACAACACTCGCTGCCACAAGAATGCTGTAAACCGAACCTACAACACTCGCTGCCACAGGAATGCTGTAAACCGAACCTATAACACTCGCTGCCACTGAATGCTGTAAACCGAACCTATAACACTCGCTGCCACTGAATGCTGTAAACCGAACCTACAACACTCGCTGCCACTGAATGCTGTAAACCGAACCTACAACACTCGCTGCCACTGAATGCTGTAAACCGAACCTACAACACTCGCTGCCACTGAATGCTGTAAACTGAACCTACAACACTCGCTGCCACAGGAATGCTGTAAACCGAACGTACAACACTCGCTGCCACTGAATGCTGTAAACCAAACCTATAACACTCGCTGCCACTGAATGCTGTAAACCGAACCTATAACACTCGCTGCCACTGAATGCTGTAAACCGAACCTACAACACTCGCTGTCACTGAATGCTGTAAACCGAACCTACAACACTCGCTGCCACTGAATGCTGTAAACTGAACCTACAACACTCGCTGCCACAGGAATGCTGTAAACCGAACCTACAACACTCGCTGCCACTGAATGCTGTAAACCAAACCTATAACACTCGCTGCCACTGAATGCTGTAAACCGAACCTATAACACTCGCTGCCACTGAATGCTGTAAACCGAACCTACAACACTCGCTGCCACTGAATGCTGTAAACCGAACCTACAACACTCGCTGCCACTGAATGCTGTAAACTGAACCTACAACACTCGCTGCCACAGGAATGCTGTAAACATAACCTACAACACTCGCTGCCACTGAATGCTGTAAACCAAACCTATAACACTCGCTGCCACTGAATGCTGTAAACCTAACCTATAACACTCGCTGCCACTAAATGCTGTAAACCGAACCTACAACACTCGCTGCCACTGAATGCTGTAAACCGAACCTATAACACTCGCTGCCACTGAATGCTGTAAACCGAACCTATAACACTCGCTGCCACAGGAATGCTGTAAACCGAACCTATAACACTCACTGCCACAGGAATGCTGTAAACCGAACCTATAACACTCGCTGCAACTGAGTGCTGTAAACCAAACCTACAACACTCGCTGCCACTGAATGCTGTAAACCGAACCTATAACACTCGCTGCCACTGAATGCTGTAAACCGAACCTATAACACTCGCTGCCACTGAATGCTGTAAACCGAACCTATAACACTCGCTGCCACTGAATGCTGTAAACCGAACCTACAACACTCGCTGCCACTGAATGCTGTAAACCGAACCTACAACACCCGCTGCCACCGAATGCTGTAAACTGAACCTACAACACTCGCTGCCACAGGAATGCTGTAAACTGAACCTACAACACTCGCTGCCACTGAATGCTGTAAACCTAACCTATAACACTCGCTGCCACTGAATGCTGTAAACCGAACCTACAACACTCGCTGCCACTGAATGCTGTAAACCGAACCTACAACACTCGCTGCCACTGAATGCTGTAAACTGAACCTACAACACTCGCTGCCACAGGAATGCTGTAAACCGAACCTACAACACTCGCTGCCACTGAATGCTGTAAACCGAACCTACAACACCGGCTGCCACCGAATGCTGTAAACTGAACCTACAACACTCGCTGCCACAGGAATGCTGTAAACCGAACCTACAACACTCGCTGCCACTGAATGCTGTAAACCAAACCTATAACACTCGCTGCCACTGAATGCTGTAAACCGAACCTATAACACTCGCTGCCACTGAATGCTGTAAACCGAACCTACAACACTCGCTGCCACTGAATGCTGTAAATGGAACCTACTACACTCGCTGCCACTGAATGCTGTAAACTGAACCTACAACACTCGCTGCCACAGGAATGCTGTAAACCGAACCTACAACACTCGCTGCCACTGAATGCTGTAAACCGAACCTATAACACTCGCTGCCACTGAATGCTTTAAACCGAACCTACAACACTCGCTGCCACTGAATGCTGTAAACCGAACCTACAACACTCGCTGCCACTGAATGCTGTAAACTGAACCTACAACACTCGCTGCCACAGGAATGCTGTAAACCGAACCTACAACACTCGCTGCCACTGAATGCTGTAAACCAAACCTATAACACTCGCTGCCACTGAATGCTGTAAACCGAACCTATAACACTCGCTGCCACAGGAATGCTGTAAACCGAACCTATAACACTCACTGCCACAGGAATGCTGTAAACCGAACCTATAACACTCACTGCCACAGGAATGCTGTAAACCGAACCTATAACACTCGCTGCAACTGAGTGCTGTAAACCAAACCTACAACACTCGCTGCCACCGAATGCTGTAAACCGAACCTATAACACTCGCTGCCACTGAATGCTGTAAACCAAACCTATAACACTCGCTGCCACTGAATGCTGTAAACCGAACCTATAACACTCGCTGCCACTGAATGCTGTAAACCGAACCTACAACACTCGCTGCCACTGAATGCTGTAAACCAAACCTATAACACTCGCTGCCACTGAATGCTGTAAACCGAACCTATAACACTCGCTGCCACTGAATGCTGTAAACCGAACCTACAACACTCGCTGCCACTGAATGCTGTAAACCGAACCTACAACACTCGCTGCCACTGAATGCTGTAAACCGAACCTACAACACTCTCTGCCACTGAATGCTGTAAACTGAACCTACAACACTCGCTGCCACAGGAATGCTGTAAACCGAACGTACAACACTCGCTGCCACTGAATGCTGTAAACCAAACCTATAACACTCGCTGCCACTGAATGCTGTAAACCGAACCTATAACACTCGCTGCCACTGAATGCTGTAAACCGAACCTACAACACTCGCTGCCACTGAATGCTGTAAACCGAACCTACAACACTCGCTGCCACTGAATGCTGTAAACTGAACCTACAACACTCGCTGCCACAGGAATGCTGTAAACCGAACCTACAACACTCGCTGCCACTGAATGCTGTAAACCAAACCTATAACACTCGCTGCCACTGAATGCTGTAAACCGAACCTATAACACTCGCTGCCACTGAATGCTGTAAACCGAACCTACAACACTCGCTGCCACTGAATGCTGTAAACCAAACCTATAACACTCGCTGCCACTGAATGCTGTAAACCGAACCTATAACACTCGCTGCCACTGAATGCTGTAAACCGAACCTACAACACTCGCTGCCACTGAATGCTGTAAACCGAACCTACAACACTCGCTGCCACTGAATGCTGTAAACTGAACCTACAACACTCGCTGCCACAGGAATGCTGTAAACATAAACTACAACACTCGCTGCCACTGAATGCTGTAAACCAAACCTATAACACTCGCTGCCACTGAATGCTGTAAACCTAACCTATAACACTCGCTGCCACTAAATGCTGTAAACCGAACCTACAACACTCGCTGCCACTGAATGCTGTAAACCGAACCTATAACACTCCCTGCCACTGAATGCTGTAAACCGAACCTATAACACTCGCTGCCACTGAATGCTGTAAACCGAACCTACAACACTCGCTGCCACTGAATGCTGTAAACCGAACCTACAACACCCGCTGCCACCGAATGCTGTAAACTGAACCTACAACACTCGCTGCCACAGGAATGCTGTAAACAGAACCTACAACACTCGCTGCCACTGAATGCTGTAAACCTAACCTATAACACTCGCTGCCACTGAATGCTGTAAACCGAACCTACAACACTCGCTGCCACTGAATGCTGTAAACCGAACCTACAACACTCGCTGCCACTGAATGCTGTAAACTGAACCTACAACACTCGCTGCCACAGGAATGCTGTAAACCGAACCTACAACACTCGCTGCCACTGAATGCTGTAAACCGAACCTACAACACCGGCTGCCACCGAATGCTGTAAACTGAACCTACAACACTCGCTGCCACAGGAATGCTGTAAACCGAACCTACAACACTCGCTGCCACTGAATGCTGTAAACCAAACCTATAACACTCGCTGCCACTGAATGCTGTAAACCGAACCTATAACACTCGCTGCCACTGAATGCTGTAAACCGAACCTACAACACTCGCTGCCACTGAATGCTGTAAACGGAACCTACAACACTCGCTGCCACTGAATGCTGTAAACTGAACCTACAACACTCGCTGCCACAGGAATGCTGTAAACCGAACCTACAACACTCGCTGCCACTGAATGCTGTAAACCGAACCTATAACACTCGCTGCAACTGAGTGCTGTAAACCAAACCTACAACACTCGCTGCCACCGAATGCTGTAAACCGAACCTATAACACTCGCTGCCACTGAATGCTGTAAACCAAACCTATAACACTCGCTGCCACTGAATGCTGTAAACCGAACCTATAACACTCGCTGCCACTGAATGCTGTAAACCGAACCTACAACACTCGCTGCCACTGAATGCTGTAAACCAAACCTATAACACTCGCTGCCACTGAATGCTGTAAACCGAACCTATAACACTCGCTGCCACTGAATGCTGTAAACCGAACCTATAACACTCACTGCCACAGGAATGCTGTAAACCGAACCTATAACACTCACTGCCACAGGAATGCTGTAAACCGAACCTATAACACTCGCTGCAACTGAGTGCTGTAAACCAAACCTACAACACTCGCTGCCACTGAATGCTGTAAACCGAACCTATAACACTCGCTGCCACTGAATGCTGTAAACCAAACCTATAACACTCGCTTCCACTGAATGCTGTAAACCGAACCTACAACACTCGCTGCCACTGAATGCTGTAAACCGAACCTATAACACTCGCTGCCACTGAATGCGGTAAACCGAACCTACAACACTCGCTGCCACTGAATGCTGTAAACCGAACCTACAACACTCGCTGCCACAGGAATGCTGTAAACCGAACCTACAACACACGCTGCCACTGAATGCTGTAAACCAAACCTATAACACTCGCTGCCACTGAATGCTGTAAACCGAACCTATAACACTCGCTGCCACTGAATGCTGTAAACCGAACCTACAACACTCGCTGCCACTGAATGCTGTAAACCGAACCTACAACACTCGCTGCCACTGAATGCTGTAAACTGAACCTACAACACTCGCTGCCACAGGAATGCTGTAAACCGAACCTATAACACTCGCTGCCACAGGAATGCTGTAAACCGAACCTATACCACTCACTGCCACAGGAATGCTGTAAACCGAACCTACAACACTCGCTGCCATTGAATGCTGTAAACCGAACCTACAACAACCGCTGCCACCGAATGCTGTAAACTGAACCTACAACACTCGCTGCCACAGGAATGCTGTAAACCGAACCTATAACACTCGCTGCCACAGGAATGCTGTAAACCGAACCTATAACACTCACTGCCACAGGAATGCTGTAAACCGAACCTATAACACTCGCTGCAACTGAGTGCTGTAAACCAAACCTACAACACTCGCTGCCACTGAATGCTGTAAACCGAACCTACAACACTCGCTGCCACTGAATGCTGTAAACTGAACCTACAACACTCGCTGCCACAGGAATGCTGTAAACCGAACCTACAACACTCGCTGCCACAGGAATGCTGTAAACCGAACCTACAACACTCGCTGCCGCTGAATGCTGTAAACCAAACCTATAACACTCGCTGCCACTGAATGCTGTAAACCGAACCTATAACACTCGCTGCCACTGAATGCTGTAAACCGAACCTACAACACTCGCTGCCACTGAATGCTGTAAACCGAACCTACAACACTCGCTGCCACTGAATGCTGTAAACTGAACCTACAACACTCGCTGCCACAGGAATGCTGTAAACCGAACCTACAACACTCGCTGCCACTGAATGCTGTAAACCGAACCTGTAACACTCGCTGCCACTGAATGCTGTAAACCGAACCTATAACACTCGCTGCCACTGAATGCTGTAAACCGAACCTATAACACTCGCTGCCACTGAATGCTGTAAACCGAACCTACAACATTTGCTGCCACTGAATGCTGTAAACCGAACCTACAACACCCGCTGCCACCGAATGCTGTAAACTGAACCTACAACACTCGCTGCCACAGGAATGCTGTAAACCGAACCTACAACACTCGCTGCCACTGAATGCTGTAAACCAAACCTATAACACTCGCTGCCACTGAATGCTGTAAACCGAACCTATAACACTCGCTGCCACTGAATGCTGTAAACCGAACCTACAACACTCGCTGCCACTGAATGCTGTAAACCGAACCTACAACACTCGCTGCCACTGAATGCTGTAAACCGAACCTACAACACTCGCTGCCACAGGAATGCTGTAAACCGAACCTACAACACTCGCTGCCACTGAATGCTGTAAACCAAACCTATAACACTCGCTGCCACTGAATGCTGTAAACCGAACCTATAACACTCGCTGCCACTGAATGCTGTAAACCGAACCTACAACACTCGCTGCCACTGAATGCTGTAAACCGAACCTACAACACTCGCTGCCACTGAATGCTGTAAACTGAACCTACAACACTCGCTGCCACAGGAATGCTGTAAACCGAACCTATAACACTCGCTGCCACAGGAATGCTGTAAACCGAACCTATACCACTCACTGCCACAGGAATGCTGTAAACCAAACCTATAACACTCGCTGCAACTGAGTGCTGTAAACCGAACCTACAACACTCGCTGCCATTGAATGCTGTAAACCGAACCTACAACAACCGCTGCCACCGAATGCTGTAAACTGAACCTACAACACTCGCTGCCACAGGAATGCTGTAAACCGAACCTACAACACTCGCTGCCACTGAATGCTGTAAACCAAACCTATAACACTCGCTGCCACTGAATGCTGTAAACCGAACCTATAACACTCGCTGCCACTGAATGCTGTAAACCGAACCTACAACACTCGCTGCCACTGAATGCTGTAAACCGAAGCTACAACACTCGCTGCCACTGAATGCTGTAAACTGAACCTACAACACTCGCTGCCACTGAATGCTGTAAACTGAACCTACAACACTCGCTGCCACAGAAATGCTGTAAACCGAACCTATAACACTCGCTGCCACTGAATGCTGTAAACCGAACCTACAACACTCGCTGCCACTGAATGCTGTAAACCGAACCTTCAACACTCGCTGCCACTGAATGCTGTAATCGAGCCTACAACACTCGCTGCCACTGAATGCTGTAAACTGAACCTACAACACTCGCTGCCACAGGAATGCTGTAAACCGAACCTACAACACTCGCTGCCACTGAATGCTGTAAACCGAACCTATAACACTCACTGCCACAGGAATGCTGTAAACCGAACCTATAACACTCACTGCCACAGGAATGCTGTAAACCGAACCTATAACACTCGCTGCAACTGAGTGCTGTAAACCAAACCTACAACACTCGCTGCCACTGAATGCTGTAAACTGAACCTACAACACTCGCTGCCACAGGAATGCTGTAAACCGAACCTAATACACTCGCTGCCACTGAATGCTGTAAACCAAACCTATAACACTCACAGCCACTGAATGCTGTAAACCGAACCTATAACACTCGCTGCCACTGAATGCTGTAAACCGAACCTATAACACTCGCTGCCACAGGAATGCTGTAAACCGAACCTATAACACTCACTGCCACAGGAATGCTGTAAACCGAACCTATAACACTCACTGCCACAGGAATGCTGTAAACCGAACCTATAACACTCACTGCCACTGAGTGCTGTAAACCAAACCTACAACACTCGCTGCCACTGAATGCTGTAAACCGAACCTATAACACTCGCTGCCACTGAATGCTGTAAACCGAACCTACAACACTTGCTGCCACTGAATGCTGTAAACCGAACCTACAACACCCGCTGCCACCAAATGCTGTAAACTGAACCTACAACACTCGCTGCCACAGGAATGCTGTAAACCGAACCTACAACACTCGCTGCCACTGAATGCTGTAAACCAAACCTATAACACTCGCTGCCACGGAATGCTGTAAACCGAACCTATAACACTCGCTGCCACTGAATGCTGTAAACCGAACCTACAACACTCGCTGCCACTGAATGCTGTAAACTGAACCTACAACACTCGCTGCCACTGAATGCTGTAAACTGAACCTACAACACTCGCTGCCACAGGAATGCTGTAAACCGAACCTACAACACTCGCTGCCACTGAATGCTGTAAACCGAACCTATAACACTCGCTGCCACTGAATGCTGTAAACCGAACCTATAACACTCGCTGCCACAGGAATGCTGTAAACCGAACCTATAACACTCACTGCCACAGGAATGCTGTAAACCGAACCTATAACCCTCACTGCCACAGGAATGCTGTAAACCGAACCTATAACACTCGCTGCCACTGAGTGCTGTAAACCAAACCTACAACACTCGCTGCCACTGAATGCTGTAAACCGAACCTATAACACTCGCTGCCACTGAATGCTGTAAACCGAACCTATAACACTCGCTGCCACTGAATGCTGTAAACCGAACCTACAACACTCGCTGCCACTGAATGCTGTAAACCGAACCTACAACACTCGCTGCCACTGAATGCTGTAAACTGAACCTACAACACTCGCTGCCACAGGAATGCTGTAAACCGAACCTACAACATTTGCTGCCACTGAATGCTGTAAACCAAACCTAGAACACTCGCTGCCACTGAATGCTGTAAACCGAACCTATAACACTCGCTGCCACTGAATGCTGTAAACCGAACCTACAACACTCGCTGCCACTGAATGCTGTAAACCGAACCTACAACACTCGCTGCCACTGAATGCTGTAAACTGAACCTACAACACTCGCTGCCACAGGAATGCTGTAAACCGAACCTACAACACTCGCTGCCACTGAATGCTGTAAACTGAACCTACAACACTCGCTGCCACAGGAATGCTGTAAACCGAACCAACAACACTCGCTGCCACTGAATGATTTAAACCAAACCTATAACACTCGCTGCCACTGAATGCTGTAAACCGAACCTATAACACTCGCTGCCACTGAATGCTGTAAACCAAACCTACAACACTCGCTGCCACTGAATGCTGTAAACCGAACCTACAACACTCGCTGCCACTGAATGCTGTAAACCAAACCTATAACACTCGCTGCCACTGAATGCTGTAAACCGAACCTATAACACTCGCTGCCACAGGAATGCTGTAAACCGAACCTATAACACTCACTGCCACAGGAATGCTGTAAACCGAACCTATAACACTCACTGCCACAGGAATTCTGTAAACCGAACCTATAACACTCGCTGCAACTGAGTGCTGTAAACCAAACCTACAACACTCGCTGCCACTGAATGCTGTAAACCGAACCTATAACACTCGCTGCCACTGAATGCTGTAAACCGAACCTATAACACTCGCTGCCACTGAATGCTGTAAACCGAACCTATAACACTCGCTGCCACTGAATGCTGTAAACCGAACCTACAACACTCGCTGCCACTGAATGCTGTAAACCGAACCTACAACACCCGCTGCCACCGAATGCTGTAAACTGAACCAACAACACTCGCTGCCACAGGAATGCTGATAACCGAACCTACAACACTCGCTGCCACTGAATGCTGTAAACCAAACCTATAACACTCGCTGCCACTGAATGCTGTAAACCGAACCTATAACACTCGCTGCCACTGAATGCTCTAAACCGAACCTACAACACTCGCTGCCACTGAATGCTGTAAACCGAACCTACAACACTCGCTGCCACTGAATGCTGTAAACTGAACCTACAACACTCGCTGCCACTGAATGCTGTAAACTGAACCTACAACACTCGCTGCCACAGGAATGCTGTAAACCGAACCTACAACACTCGCTGCCACTGAATGCTGTAAACCAAACCTATAACACTCGATGCCACTGAATGCTGTAAACCGAACCTATAACACTCGCTGCCACTGAATGCTGTAAACCGAACCTACAACACTCACTGCCACTGAATGCTGTAAACCGAACCTACAACACTCGCTGCCACTGAATGCTGTAAACCGAACCTACAACACTCGCTGCCACTGAATACTGTAAACTGAACCTACAACACTCGCTGCCACAGGAATGCTATAAACCGAACCTACAACACTCGCTGCCACTGAATGCTGTAAACCAAACCTATAACACTCGCTGCAACAGGAATGCTGTAAACCGAACCTACAACACTCGCTGCCACTGAATGCTGTAAACCAAACCTATAACACTCGCTGCCACTGAATGCTGTAAACCGAACCTATAACACTCGCTGCCACTGAATGCTGTAAACCGAACCTACAACACTCGCTGCCACTGAATGCTGTAAACCGAACCTACAACACTCGCTGCCACTGAATGCTGTAAACTGAACCTACAACACTCGCTGCCACTGAATGCTGTAAACCGAACCTACAACACTCGCTGCCACTGAATGCTGTAAACCGAACCTACAACACTCGCTGCCACTGAATGCTGTAAACTGAACCTACAACACTCGCTGCCACAGGAATGCTGTAAACCGAACCTACAACACTCGCTGCCACTGAATGCTGTACACCGAATCTATAACACTCGCTGCCACTGAATGCTGTAAACCGAACCTATAACACTCGCTGCCACAGGATTGCTGTAAACCGAACCTATAACACTCACTGCCACAGGATTGCTGTAAACCGAACCTATAACACTCACTGCCACCGGAATGCTGTAAACCGAACCTATAACACTCGCTGCCACTGAGTGCTGTAAACCAAACCTACAACACTCGCTGCCACAGAATGCTGTAAATCTAACCTATAACACTCGCTGCCACTGAATGCTGTAAACCGAACCTATAACACTCGCTGCCACTGAATGCTGTAAACCGAACCTATAACACTCGCTGCCACTGAATGCTGTAAACCGAACCTACAACACTCGCTGCCACTGAATGCTGTAAACCGAACCTACAACACTCGCTGCCACTGAATGCTGTAAACTGAACCTACAACACTCGCTGCCACAGGAATGCTGTAAACCGAACCTACAACACTCGCTGTCACTGAATGCTGTAAACCAAACCTATAACACTCGCTGCCACTGAATGCTGTAAACCGAACCTATAACACTCGCTGCCACTGAATGCTGTAAACCGAACCTACAACACTCGCTGCCACTGAATGCTGTAAACCGAACCTACAACACTCGCTGCCACTGAATGCTGTAAACCGAACCTACAACACTCGCTGCCACTGAATGCTGTAAACTGAACCTACAACACTCGCTGCCACAGGAATGCTGTAAACCGAACCTATAACACCCGCTGCCACTGAATGCTGTAAACCGAACCTACAACACTCGCTGCCACTGAATGCTGTAAACCGAACCTATAACACTCGCTGCCAGTTAATGCTGTAAACCGAACCTACAACACTCGCTGCCACAGGAATGCTGTAAACCGAACCTACAACACTCGCTGCCACTGAATGCTGTAAACCAAACCTATAACACTCGCTGCCACTGAATGCTGTAAACCGAACCTATAACACTCGCTGCCACTGAATGCTGTAAACCGAACCTACAACACTCGCTGCCACTGAATGCTGTAAACCGAACCTACAACACTCGCTGCCACTGAATGCTGTAAACTGAACCTACAACACTCGCTGCCACAGGAATGCTGTAAACCGAACCTACAACACTCGCTGCCACTGAATGCTGTAAACCAAACCTATAACACTCGCTGCCACTGAATGCTGTAAACCGAACCTATAACACTCGCTGCCACTGAATGCTGTAAACCGAACCTACAACACTCGCTGCCACTGAATGCTGTAAACCGAACCTACAACACTCACTGCCACTGAATGCTGTAAACTGAACCTACAACACTCGCTGCCACAGGAATGCTGTAAACCGAACCTACAACACTCGCTGCCACTGAATGCTGTAAACCAAACCTATAACACTCGCTGCCACTGAATGCTGTAAACCGAACCTATAACACTCGCTGCCACAGGAATGCTGTAAACCGAACCTATAACACTCACTGCCACAGGAATGCTGTAAACCGAACCTATAACACTCACTGCCACAGGAATGCTGTAAACCGAACCTATAACATTCGCTGCAACTGAGTGCTTTGAACCAAACCTACAACACTCGCTGCCACTGGATGCTGTAAACCGAACCTACAACACCCGCTGCCACCGAATGCTGTAAACTGAACCTACAACACTCGCTGCCACAGGAATGCTGTAAACCGAACCTACAACACTCGCTGCCACTGAATGCTGTAAACCAAACCTATAACACTCGCTGCCACTGAATGCTGTAAACCGAACCTACAACACTCGCTGCCACTGAATGCTGTAAACCAAACCTATAACACTCGCTGCCACTGAATGCTGTAAACCGAACCTATAACACTCGCTGCCACTGAATGCTCTAAACCGAACCTACAACACTCGCTGCCACTGAATGCTGTAAACCGAACCTACAACACTCGCTGCCACTGAATGCTGTAAACTGAACCTACAACACTCGCTGCCACTGAATGCTGTAAACTGAACCTACAACACTCGCTGCCACAGGAATGCTGTAAACCGAACCTACAACACTCGCTGCCACTGAATGCTGTAAACCAAACCTATAACACTCGCTGCCACTGAATGCTGTAAACCGAACCTATAACACTCGCTGCCACTGAATGCTGTAAACCGAACCTACAACACTCGCTGCCACTGAATGCTGTAAACCGAACCTACAACACTCGCTGCCACTGAATGCTGTAAACTGAACCTACAACACTCGCTGCCACAGGAATGCTGTAAACCGAACCTACAACACTCGCTGCCACTGAATGCTGTAAACCAAACCTATAACACTCGCTGCCACTGAATGCTGTAAACCGAACCTATAACACTCGCTGCCACTGAATGCTGTAAACCGAACCTACAACACTCGCTGCCACTGAATGCTGTAAACCGAACCTACAACACTCACTGCCACTGAATGCTGTAAACTGAACCTACAACACTCGCTGCCACAGGAATGCTGTAAACCGAACCTACAACACTCGCTGCCACTGAATGCTGTAAACCAAACCTATAACACTCGCTGCCACTGAATGCTGTAAACCGAACCTATAACACTCGCTGCCACAGGAATGCTGTAAACCGAACCTATAACACTCACTGCCACAGGAATGCTGTAAACCGAACCTATAACACTCACTGCCACAGGAATGCTGTAAACCGAACCTATAACATTCGCTGCAACTGAGTGCTTTGAACCAAACCTACAACACTCGCTGCCACTGGATGCTGTAAACCGAACCTACAACACCCGCTGCCACCGAATGCTGTAAACTGAACCTACAACACTCGCTGCCACAGGAATGCTGTAAACCGAACCTACAACACTCGCTGCCACTGAATGCTGTAAACCAAACCTATAACACTTGCTGCCACTGAATGCTGTAAACCGAACCTACAACACTCGCTGCCACAGGAATGCTGTAAACCGAACCTACAACACTCGCTGCCACTGAATGCTGTAAACTGAACCTATAACACTCAATGCCACAGGAATGCTGTTAACCGATCCTACAACACCCACTTCCAATGTTTTACCACCGTTCGAATGATCGTCTCATAAGAGTGTTTAAACCAAAAAGGAAGTCCGCCCATTTAACGAATTAAAAAAAGATGACGTTTTCAAGCCCCTTACATTCCTCACGAAGTTTTGCACCTGCGCAGGTGCACACGAGTGAGCAATAATGGAGACAATTGCTCACCAATAAAAAATCTTGGGGGCTCTCAGAGTATTTCAAGAGGTTGTGAAGATTTTTTAGGGGGGTGGGGGGTGGCTTAGGGAGGGGTGATTATGGGATGCGGAGCCCCCCGAGGGGGGGATATCATGTTATGTAAGAATTACAATTACCTCAAAGAACTCAAAGAGATTTTTTTTTTAAGAATGAATAAAAAGGGGTCAAGGTACTTTTAGCGGGAAAAGAAAATGTCCAGCTCCCGGGGTGAAGTTCTCAGTGCGTCACGTGCCATCTTATCCCCCCCCTCCCCACCCCTTACCTCAACCTAAACAGAGAAACACCTGGACACACACCGATGTGACATATTTGCTCGGTGGGTAGGTCGGTTCAACAAGGTCGACCCCGTGACCCCCCACCGCCCCCCCACCCCCACATCCCTTAAAGTAAGGTCTTCTGATTCACTTTTTAAAAAAAAAATTTTGGTCTGAAGTAGGTAAGTCGTTTTTTTTTTTTTTTGTGGAAACTAGATGCTAAAAACGACAGACATACGATGGCCAAATAAAAAAAAATAAAAAATCTGGAGAGTGGTGGTAAGAATAACATAGGAGATGTATGCATCCGTTGACTTTCTGTAGGAAGACATTCTAGTTTGCTCTCGTTACATGAATGTAAGGAATGGGACTAAGAAAGTTGAAGACTTGATTAAAGAAAGAGGGCGGGGGGGGGGCATGACGGGATGGGGAGGTGCTGGTGGTGGGGGGATGTTTACTTGTGTTAGTATACAAGGGATCTAAATATTGAGGCCAACAGCAGTGTTGCCAAAATGTTTTGGACCAAAGTAGCGCAAAAAAAAAAAAAGAGAGAGCGATTTTGGTGAAATGTAGCACAATGTGGCAACATAGCCAGCGAGGTCAGCACTGGGGTGGGCACGTGGGTGGAATGACAGAAAAAAAAGTAAAGGAATTCTCTACGCTTGAAACACGTGTCTGCCTGCGCTGTTTCCCCCCTCTCTCCCTGCACTAACCTAAGAACAGCCGAACGTTCGATGTCCAAAGCCCCCCCCCCGCCCCGTCCCAACTTCCAAACAACCCTTGAACCCGATGAAAATGAAGAGAATTTTTTTTGTATATAGAATTATCACGTTGTGAAAACATCTCGTATTGTTCCAAAAATTTATTCGCATTCCATGCTAATTTTTCACCTGATTCTTCCAGCGGTTTGTTTTTTTTTTGTAATATTAACAATCGAGTGCAGTGGTCCACCAACTTTCACCATTCTCGACCCACTGTGAAATACATGATCGTTTTTTTCGTAGCCCTCCTGTACGGATCGATAAAGAATTAAAATAATATAGATACAGCCTGTATATTTTTAATAAAAAAAAATTATATTAACATTTTATGGCGGCACTCTGTGAAACACCAGCCCTCGAAGCACCAGTGGGGGGGGGGGCGCTCTTCAGACTTTGAGAGTCACGGACTTTACAACGTCGCCGATTCAAAACAATCTACATCTCTCTTTATGAATGTGTCTCGACATAGCGACCGGTAGCTCTCGTCTGCTAATGTAATGGACCAACCTGTAATGGCGGCTGGTCGTATGGCCGAGTGGCGCAGAGCGCTTGACAGTCGACAGTAATTTCCTGGGTCAGTGCCAAACCTAGGGATTTAGGGGCCCGGGGGGGCTGGCTTGCCCTCTTTGGTGGCCCCCTGCATTTTGACATTCGACATCACGACATAAAATAATGTACTAAATATTTAATGTAAAAAAAATTTGGGGGCCCCCTTCAAGCTGGGGGCACGGAGGGACTTTCGAATTCGAATCCCCCCTTCCCCCACCCTAGGTACGCCTCTGTTGGACAGGGAACCTATCCAAGTGAAATAAAGTGTAAAGTCCCCCAAGTTCGCCTAGCTTTAGACGGGTACCTGACAGTAGTTATGGAAGTAAAAGCGGCTGGGCGTTGTGCTGACCACACAATCCCCTCCCTCATATCCAAGTTTACAGGAACAGATGAATTCTACACTTCATCTGCCCCGACGGCCTTATGGTCTAAGGGAACTTTACTGTGACGACGCGATAATTCATCCCTTAGATCCTATACCAGTGGTGGCGAACCTTATGGCACGCGTGCCACAGTCGACGCGCGACTAAAATTTCACTTTCTTTTATTCCAATTGAAAGTGTTGGCACATGGCTATTAACAAGTGGCTTATTGGTTGAATTATGGTCACGCGGCCCCCAAACAGATTCGCCACCACTGACCTATATAAACCACCAATAGGGCTTTTTTTTTTTTCGAGTGCCCCTTTATTTCATCACCAAAGCCGATGCTGTAATGCCCAAGGAGGCACCATGATTTTCGTAATGTAATATTTTTTATAGCTTAGAGAAATTTACGAAAAGTACTTGTTTCATAAATTATTATTATTAAGAATGATCCACATTTTGAATATCCCATTACGCAGACGTGAAGTGTTCATTTCGAGGCTGCTGCTTTTTTAATGCGTGACCTTTTAAAACAATTTCGTTGAAGTGAGAAGAGGGGGGGGGTGGTGGTATTGGGCTGATGCCCCCTCCTTCCCCCGACCCTGCTAGCACGATGCCTCAGGCTATGTACCTGTGGGACGAGGTAACCGGTGAGATAAAGAGATCAGTCGTCATAAAATAGAAGCGAACATAAACTGGGAAGTGCTTCACTTCAAGTTATCAGGCGCGAGAACTCTTACCATCCCAATCGTGCACATTGAAGTTTTGAATTGTGCCCCCTTTTTGTGCTCTTGGTGTATAAACGGCTTCGGTGGAATTTTTGTTTATTTTTTAGTTTTCTCATGTTAATTTTCAGCTGAACGTCTAACTACCAAAAGATAAGATTGTTATCATTCAAAACTGCCTTTTGGTGTTTAAAAAAAAATCAGACGATTTAACTTGTTTAAATTTCCTGCTTAGAAGAGTGTCTATAACAATCACACCGCGGCCATTTTGAAACCTCAATGATTTGATTTACTTCCAGATGGAGTAGTTTCCCTTGTTTTTATTTTTAACTGGCGACTTGATATGTGTGCGTGTGTGTGTATGTGTGTGTGTGTGTGTTAAGGGAAGGGGGGGTAGATGTCTCATCATGGCAGGCCATTGAATGGAAGAGGACTTGATTTACACTTGGGGTTTTATCGTCCATCTATTACATCTTTTATTTAAAAAATAGATAAATAAATTATATAGTAACTCTTTTAATGAAATACCAGAAAAATGAAATCACTTTGAAATCACTTTTTTGAAATTACTTTGAAATCACTTTTTGAAATCACTTTGAAATCATTTTGAAATCACTTTGAAATCATTATGAAATCATTTTGAAATCACTTTGAAATCATTTTGAAATCACTTTGAAATCACTTTGAAATCACTTTGAAATCACTTGATAGCCTGCTAACCCTTACGCTGAAAACATGATAGTTTGGCATTAGGAGTCGGAGTACACGAAAAACGATATTTACAGGCATGTCTTATATTGTCTGACTCTTCCTTTAACGGCCGGAGCACCTTGCGCGTGCCTTGGGCCCCGAATTTTAAAAGGGCGGCTCGTGTCTCTTTTTTTCACAGTCTCGTTACGTAGATATATGTATTGTTCAACCGCACACAGTCAATATTAATTTGCTGCCAAAAAAAAGTACTTTTGAAACATTAAAGGGATACATCGCCATAACGTTATTTTGAAAACGGGTATCATCGGGAATTCATTTCTTTAAAATCTTTTGCCTAAAGGCCCCCCGACAGATACGTTGGGCCCCCCAATAATTTAAGATGGTATGTCTCAGACTGGGGGCCCTTGTTTTTTAACACAGCCCACTCGCTTCCTTGTAGTCCACTATATACGAATGCTTCTTTACCGCTGCACTGATTATATCTCCTTTATATGTCGAGATCACTTGTAAATATTTCAGACCAGCTAAATACAAATATTAATTTATGTCATCATCAAATTCAATAAGACCAAAAACCGAGCATGTGCCTGGTCTTAATGTTAAAATAGACATGGGATTAAAAATTTTTTTTTTTTACTAATTTAATATATAAACTATAAGGCTTCATCTAGCATATCATCGCAGTGCAGGAATTTTCGTTTCGCATTTTTCAAACCCACTTCCTGTTTTTTATCTCGCTGGAACAGAACGTAATTCAATAGACAATAAATAACCCATTTAAACCGACACTAATTATTTCATTCAATAACGAAAATAATTTCCGTTAATATGGGCGAAAAAATCCCCCCCCCCCCCCCCCCAAATAAACCCATAAAAAAACTTGTAATGGAAGACGTCAGAAGCCATTGTTATTTTAAAATTAATGTTCGCTCTCAGTTTGTAATTGAGTGGAAAGGTTATCCTTGTTGTCGCCTTCCATGTTATTTAGGAAATTGGAATTTATTTGGCCCCACATTAACGCTTGTGTTGACGTATGCTTGAAATAATGGCTGATTCTATCTATCTATCTATCTATCTATCTATCTATGTATCTATCTATCTATCTATCTATCTATCTATCTATCTGTCTGTCTGTCTGTCTGTCTGTCTGTCTGTCTGTCTGTCTGTCTATCTATCTATCTATCTATATATCTGTATGTCTGCTGTCTGTCTGTCAGTCTATCTATCTATATGTGTCTGTTGTCTGTCTTTCTGTCTGTTGTCTGCCTGCCATCTGTCTATCTATCTATCTATCTATCTATCTATCTATCTATCTATCTATCTATCTATCTATCTATCTATCTATCTATATATATATATCTATCATATTTCTGTCTGTCTATCTGTCTGTCTGTCTCTGTCTATCTATATCTATCTACCCATCTCTCTACTTATAACTTATATATATATATATATATATATATATCATTTACCTGTCTATCTATCTAGCTGTCTGTCTGTTAGTCTAACAATCTATTTGTTTGTCAATTGACTTTGTGCCTTTTGGATCTCTTTTTATTCTTATACACCATGCTTAAGGATAAAAAATGTCGAGAGAGGAACTGGAGATGTGTGGAGACACAAAGACAGAATTGACAAAAACACAAAGTTAAATTGAGAGAAAGAGAAATACACAAGTTGAAATTGAATTGAAACCTTAGAACCGTCTGGAGGGTTGGAAATAAAAAAAAGTTAAAAAAAACAAACTGACAAGTAAATCGTTCCCCCACCCCGCCCCGCCCCTGTCTCTGTTCAATACGCCGCAGTCAGTGTGGAAACTCCGTCATTTACTTGATGTGTCCACACACCCACCTACCCCCTTCCCAATCACCAAGGGACTGTTTATCGTGATTCCCTCCACCTCCCCCCTACACACACACACCATGTTCTTAATGTATTGAAGTCCTGCAGCGGCTCGCGGGGGGAAACCCCGGAGAGAAGTTGGCAACTAGGAACTCACACCCCCCTCCCCTCTCCACATATTTCCGCCCTCGGAGACAATTCTCCCCGAATAGCGCCAAAAAAAAAACTAGGTTCCGACATCTACTTGGCCGAGATGAAATCAAATAGCGCCCAGACAAGGGGAAGTAAATGAGACATTTTTTTTCGTAACAGTTACCTCTCGTTTTTAGCCATTTTCCACCCTGCCCCGCCCTTTCCCCTCAGATTCCGCCTCACTAAGACAAAAGTTGGAAGGTTGAGCAGACAGCGACCCGACAAACTGTTTAAAGCGGGCCGCGGGCTGCCACTGGTTTCAGAGTGAAGCACGGCACTGGCCACAAGTCGACACTCCATCCCTCTGCTCATGGCCCGGCCCTCCAGGCAAATTTTACGAACCAACGGCGTCCCCCGGGATTTAAAAAAAAATGTGCAGTCTTAGACCGTCTAGCTCGGTGATCTCGCCCACAACATCCCACAAGTCAAATTGTCACAGTTTTTTTTTTTTTGTGTGTAAAATTAAAGAAATTCATAATTTTAAACGCTTTTCCGGGCCCCAAATGTGTTTGGCGCCACTTGCGGCCGTACAATCTGCACTACCTTTCCTCGATTGCTCCTCTACCCATCTCTCTCCATCCATCCATCCCCACCTCATCCCACTTCCCCTTATAAATGTATGGTGTATTTGCACTAACAATTCTATTGAGCCTATTAAGCTTACAAACGCTACCATGAAGCCTAATCGATAAGAAATAAGCTAATTTACTGACTTCGTTTTTGTTGTGTGAAACAGACACCCACCCCCCCCCCCTCTTGGAGGTAAGTGGAAAATTTTATTTCAGATTCTGATTGAATCATTGGCCAGTTTTTATTGTTTTTTTCGATCTATGTCCCCCCCCCCCCCCTTTCCGTCTTTCCTGCGATGAATCTTTCTCCAGTAAATTTATTATTAGGGTAAACACCGGCACAATCCACACACACACACACACACGCACACACACACACGCACGCACGCACGCACGCACACACACACACACACACACACACACCTTCTACCCACAACCGCCTTTAATGTCTTTCAAAATGCTTTTTTTTTTCTAGATCTACGACCCCTTGGGAATAGAATGGAGGTTGTGGGTGGGGGGTGGGTTCAAGGACGGAGAAGGTTCGCGTCTAAGTGACCAGGGGAATGAGGTCAAGCCCGTAGGCGATAAAATAGGACGCTGCGAGGGGTCCTACCCAATGTCCACTCATGTCTTGTTGGTCATCTGGAATTGGAGGCAGTCTCGAGAGTGTGATATTGAGAGATAGCGAGAGAGAGAGAGATAGAGAGAGAGAAAGAGAGAGAGAGAGAGAGAGTGAAGTGTCGTAAGGGGAATTGTACGGGCCAGTTCACGGGCAAGGGGAGGTAACAAGGTTACAGATAGTAACGTCGTTAACCAAGCACCGTTTGGGT
The DNA here is from genome assembly GCA_021962125.1 of Bulinus truncatus. Lineage (NCBI taxonomy): Eukaryota > Metazoa > Mollusca > Gastropoda > Planorbidae > Bulinus > Bulinus truncatus. The sequence goes on along the minus strand of JAGDYQ010000030.1, from coordinate 4,251,038 downwards.
CATTGGGTTACCGTTCTTTTTTTTTGGGGGGGGGGGGGGAGAAGTGTCTATGTAACGACAAGTTCTTAGCGAGGTCACCGACGCTCTTTTACGAATGCGTCAACGTCAGATGTGGGTGCAGTGCCGGCCTTATCGTTGCGAGCGCCTAGTCAAGTTGAGCTTGGCCGGAGTCCCCCCCCCCCTCCTTTTCAATGTGGCGCCATGTTGTACCTCTCCCCCCCCCCGTGCAGCTAAGTGAGTCGCTTGCACCTTGAGCCGTCACTTTGCTGGTGACATGATTGCACGGCGATTCGCTTTCCCTCACCTCGGGGAAAGAACTGGGCTGGGGGGCCCCAATCCATGGAATGGATTAAGCGTAGGGCCCCTTTTTACTTTTGACTTAGGGGCCCATGCATTGAAACGGCCATACTTGGTCTTAAGAAGACTTCTGGCGAGCCCATGTTGGTAAATAATATAAAATATAAAATTCCCTTCTTAGCCCTAACGGGCCTTCGGGGCAGATGAAGTGTAGAATTCATCTGTTTCTATAACCTCGGCATATTGTGTGGTTAGCACAACGCCCAGCCGCATTTACTTCCCCCAACTTAAAGCTGGGTGGACTTGTGGGACAACTTTGCACCAAATTTTACCTGGAAAAAATCCATGGGCCTCACGGAGGATCGAACCCAGGACTTTCAGGTCGACAGTCGAGTATCTACACCACTCGGCCATCCGTCCCACCCATGTTGGTAAACTGCTCACAAAAATGAAAACATAAATGTCTGTCATCGGGCGCCCTGAGAACCATTCAACGATACAGCTATGCATTGTGATCTCTGACCTCCAATAATTTCCGATCCCAAGGATTTCTGACCCCCCCCCCCCAATAATCTCTGATCTCTGTGATCTCTAATTTTAATGATTACTGATCCCGAATTACATGATTCTAGAAACCTAGCCCCGCCCCCGGCGCCCCCTTACACCCCGTTGTACCTCCGTAGTATCGCAACTGTCGCGCGGATTTTTTAGAAAAGGGCGTTACAAAAATACAAGAAGACCGCTGATACAGCTGCGATAGTTTCACCTTTAGATAAATTACATTCATTTTACAATTATCTGCTCTCGGTGTAAAGATGAATAAAAGACTGAGATAAAATAGGAAGATAATGAAGGGAAAAAAAAAGGAAAAACACGTGTGTTAGATATGTACATACAAGATGAGAGATAGAGAGAGAGAGAGAAAGAGAGAGAGAGAGAGAGAGAGAGAGAGAGAGAGAGAGAGAGAGAGAGAGAGAGAGAGAGAGAGAGAGAGAGAGAGAGAGCATTGGTGTTTAGGTAAAAAGTAAAGCGGAAACATAACCTTAAGTAAAAAAAAAATATATCAAACGGCAGCGAGTGAGGAAAAAATCTGGCTAATTGAAAAAAAGAAAAATAACTCAATGACGTGTTTTGAATCCATTCATTAAATGAAATAAAAGGTTGGCCAGGTGTTCAGAGTTCATTCCCAGCGTGTGGCAGAGATGAAATGTTGCCAAGTTGGTTTACATCATTATTGCGCAGTTTGAAAAAAAAAAAAAGGAAAATGGACTAATTATTTGGAGGGAGAAAAATTATGATGAGCTTTGCATTTTGTTAAACGGAGATAATATATCAGAAAAAAAAAGTGAGATATCAGACATGATTCAAGCCGCCGGTTGGATTGAGACTGCACAAACGAAGGGGTCGCGGTTCGAATCCTGGTCAAATAGATTTCTTTCGTCTATTCGTCCTGTGGTTTACGATGTGTTGGTGATAGGGGAAATGAAATGGCAATGTGACGTTGATCAGGTCAGACGATGTCCAGTTGACCAGGTCAATTTTAGAATGGCCGCTTCTATAGTCTCTCTCTCTCCCCCCCCCCCCACATCCGGCTTTAACCAATCTCAGGATGGAATCAATACAGTGGACACCGAACGTACAATATTTTAAATCTGACCTAAATTCGATAACCAAAGCTAAACTTTACCTGCAGTTCTACCCTGCTCATTCACGACCCCCCACCCCCCTCCCTGCTGTCGCCCGCTATTACAACTGTAATCTACATACATATTTCCCCCCCCCCCCAATCACTACTACATTACATGCTAGGGACACGTCAGAATGCATCAGGAAGATTTTTCCCGCCATAAAATATGTTGCCGAGTCTACAGCAGGCGGCCTCTAGATTCCGTTAGTGAGGAGTGCATTCTGTGATTGATGATTATTAGCAGGACATTATGCCATTCCGTCCCTCGTTTCGTATGTGTGTGTGTGTATGTGTGTATCTGTGTGTGCGTGTCTGTCTGTTTGTGTGTGTGTGTCTGTCTGTGTATGTGTCTGTCTGTGTACGCCCCTCCAGTGTTCTTCCAACCCGGGATACATATATTCATAGAATGTAAAGCTGCGAATTGTGTCCCACGTCAGAGACCCGCCCCCTATCTACTCAAGACAAACTTGAATAGACGAACAGTGGAACAAACCATGCCCATCTGCACATTTTAACCACACACCAATGAACAACCCATGTCTATGCTCAACGCTTCATCCATATAGAACAACCTCTGGACAACCCGTCCACCATCAGACAATACTGTCCAACATCAATCCGCTTCATTCATACACAACGAAAAATCGGACAGCCCCAGTATATATATATATATATTTACCTAAAACCTGCCAAGATGAAGCCCGAATTACTTGCCGCCTGACCAGAGAAAGCTGCACCCCTCCCCCCGCACGCCCCACCCTCTAGTAATTTTGTGTTTACATCCTGCAAAATGTATTTCTTTCTAAAACAAACAAACAGACAAAAAGTAAATCTGAAGTCCCTTTTGATGCGACATCTGGAAATAAACAATGTCTTATGTCATTCTGCCTCCAGTCACATGACCTCGTGTGGAGGGGGAATTACGAACACCAGGGGGTGGGGAGGGGGTGGGGGGTGGCGTCGTCTAAATGGATCTACAAAAGTGAGCTGTCAACGACAGGGGGTGGGGGGGGGGTAATTGTGATGTGTGGGGGGGGAGGTGGGAGAAAATCCCGCTGGTTATTATTTTCAATTTCACGCGGCCGACCGACCGTCTCGCTGACCACCACCACCAGGTTGTCCATGGGCGGGCCATTAATGAAAATCTCGGTTGGGAGAAAGGTGGGGGGTATGTTCATTTCTAAGGCTGGCGGGTTGTAGTTTTATTTATTTTTCAATGACAGTGTCGGCATGTTGGCTCTTTTTTTTTCCGTTCGGTTTTAGTTTAAAAAAATTTAAAAAAAAATGACTATCAGTAAAACGATACATATGCTGAGTTCAAGTTAATCGATTTATTAATTTGCCCGGAATTGAGGGGGGTGTGTGTATTTTACAGTGATGTAAAGGCGGCACTTTACCGATACACTTGAATACTAGCCACACAGCTCTTAGTAAACTAGAGTGCATATCTAAAAATAAATAAAAATACAAAACAGGAAAACAAAGTCCGCCATTTAAATGCGTCAAATTTCTTTGAATAACTACGGCATTTATTGATGACGCCATTTGATAAACACAAATATACTCTCGATGATGTTGCTATAAACCGTCCATTAAATATATATAGAGCATACTTGATGTCAATAAATCTTTCTAGTTGTAATAGAGCTCAGAGGTCCTACACACTCTTTTTTAACTGGAACCGAGGCTTGGCTTGGCTTGCCTTTTTCAGCAAAGCCTAATGATATATCAAATGCGATGATTTCATTAACTTCAGTCTACATTATGACTTAAATCTTACATCACGTCTTCTGCCCATAGTCAAATTATTTTTTTTTTGCATGCATTCGTTCGTTTGTGTTTATATGTTTGTAAAATAGTCTACGCCTTTGGCTATAAGTTAGGTCGGCGATAAATATTTCCAAAGTATAACCTCTTTTCAAAGTATTTTTATTTGCTAGAATGTTTTTTTCTATTCCACTTGGTCGGGCAGACCCATCGCATCGGTCCTCATTAAAAGCAACAGCGAGCAGTTCCCGTCCCTGCAATCTTCACCACCGATAATGGCTTCTCGCGTGTAGCCGAGAGAGTATGTGACCGTGCGACGTCGAGTTGCCAAGGTAATGACGCTCTAACTAAGATGGACGACTCTCCATGGCAACGGGACCAAGGGAGGTAAATTTCATTGCCTTGGCACGCATATTCGCAATGACACGGGCTAATAAGAAAAGATGGTCTGACTTTGTTTACGGTGTGACTGCCATACTAAAAGTTAGCAACCAGCAACAAAAAGTAAAAAGAGAAGTTTCCATTTTCCAGTAACTTCATTCGCTGAAAGTAAAAAAAATAAATAAACCCATTTTGTTTACATTTAGAATGATTCATTGCTACGGTTATCTTTTACCACTAGCTGTACCACTGCAAAACCATTGCACAGAGTAATATCCCTTTAGGTTTCATCAGTAGTCTAGGTTATTTTTTGGTTTCAGGCAGATCTGATTTTTTCATGATTTTAATTACTATTGTTTACGTTTGATGATTTTAGACTGGAATACTGTTATATTAATTCCTTACTGTCGATTTAAAGCAGAACCCAAATCGCTATTATTATATGAGATACTTCTGTCTTATAACCAGTCCACCGCAAAGGGGACAAGGGGCTTTGCACCTTAGACACCCCATTCGGTCCCAATCGCTTTCTATAATCTGCACTAGAATCGTTTGGCAGTTGAGGGGGGGGGGGGTCGGGCGTCCCAGTTGTCAAAAGACAGCGAAGAGCACTGTTCCATCTAATCCGCGCCCTTGTGCGATCGCCGTTCTCGGGCACACACATTCAGTGCCAGCCTTAGGCCGATTAGACCGATTGCTCTGCAAAGTGGGCCCCGCACATGGCAGGGACCCCCCGCAATATACAATGATCATTAATAGCAAATAGATGCTATTGTTAAATAAAAAATAATAATTAGAAGAGGGGCCTCGCAAGCATCCGTTAAACGAAACCCAACCAATGCCCCGTGTTCTTGTGTCAGTTATAGTATTATGGATGGAAAAAAAAAGTGCTTTTTGGAAAGTAGTTAATCATATTTCAAACTAAGATGATTGGGAAAAACCAAAAACATAGAACACATATTCTTAAATTAATAAAAAAAAAGGCTTTGGTCTGATGTATGCCATTGGTGGGCAAACATTTTCAACCGCGGGTCACGATGGGTTCTCTAACTTTGACAGATGGGGTGGACCAAAGGGAGAGGGGTTGTTTTTATTTTAGGAAATTATGCAAGTTAAATGTAAATTGAATAGACGAGTGAACGCGAGTGGAGCGAGGGCAGGAAAAAACATACATCTGCCCACCCCCTGATCTGTGGATTACAATAATGGGAGAATTAGTTTAGGCATTTAAAAAACTATGTCTGGTTTCTCAATTGGTCAGTGCATCACGTGACTATGAGGGGGATCTAAAATTAAACGCAATTTTCAATTTGTTATTTCCTCTTGTTTTCAAAACGAATTATTTTGTTTATTGAGTTATTTATAACGCACCCCCTCTCCCCCTCTCCGCCCTTAACTCACATGAGCGTCGACTCTTTGCAAGTGATAAATTGTTCAAAATCGACGTAATAGCAATACCCCACCCCGCCCCCTTCTATTTTTAGTCACACTTCACTTCCGCTCACCCCCCTCCCCCCCCCCTAACTGAATGCATGAAAATGTTCCCCCTATGGCGCGCCGTCGGCAAATCTTGCAAAGAAGGTGGGGGGGGGGTGTAAGGGGGGGGAGGGGTGGAAAAGGCCAAACATAAGCCCCCGTCCATTTTTCATGTAAATTGAAGCTCTTAGACTGGAGTGGAGCTCTCTTGGATTTTGTGGTGGAACATGGAAAATGGGGGAAAGGGGGGGGGGAGATAACCGAGTTAGCTTGAAAGTCTAAATATGTTGCTCATGGAATGGGAAGTTAGGAAATTGTCTGGCACACGTCAGGGGAAATATGGGGGGGGGGGATTTGGGGGCTGAAGAAAGGGGGGTAGGACTGGATAGTGAAAAAGGCCTTTTAAAAAAAATACAGAATGAAATTATGGCATGTTTTGCTGCGCCATTGATGGTACGTACTCTGAAACTGCTTGGTTGAAATCTATTTCATAGAGGCTGAGTTATTGAATTGTAATTCAACGCGAGTTGGGTTGGATTCAGTGTTTTTTTTTTAATTTCCTGGAGATACTTCCACAGCCTTCCACAACACACAGACTGACATATATACAGACAGACGTGCACACAGACAGGCATGCAAACAGGCAGACATACACACAGACA